>CM060910.1:1014749264-1015213039 GCA_030737875.1 Allium sativum
TCACCCTATAGGTTGATTCCGCCTACAAGACTTCAATAATGATAATTGTAGTTTCGTGTACCCCTAGTTGCCTTCATAGGTGTCGTCAGCCCCTATCTCCACTAGGTGTACCCACTACCCCCATGCGATCAGCTCCCCAACTCGTTGATACCCGTGCTGGTCCCACAGTGGGGTGTATCACTCCCCAAAGTGGCAACCCGATACCACCAACAATGCACGTCTTATACATACACGATGCAACAACGTCTTACCTACCACCCCGGTTCAATACACGCATATGAGCCCGTTGGACTTGCGTTGCCATCGCTAACCCGTTTTGGCCTCTTACAGTCAAGCCCAGTATGCGTTTCCCGTCCTCGACTTGGGTCGAGCCTACAGAGATACTTATGGGTTACTGTTTGAAACGGACCTCCATTACTTGACACAAGCTATCCACCTAAGCTTGGTCTCCTCTAGTACATCCCACTTAAACCTCTTCTTATTCATGTCCACTTGCATGTCTTATTTTTGGTTAAGTGTTTCTAATCGTATTTCACAAGCCACCCAAGGCACCCACTTAACCCCTATGTCCCACCACATGTTTATCTGGTTAAGTGTTTCTTAATTCCTTAACACTGCAACCTTGTAAAAACCTCCCACATTAGACTAGCATTTGTGGTAGCTGGATTTGCCGGGCGGGTTTGGGCAGTCTTACAACACAAACGAGCCCAACCTCGTGTCTTTACAACCGTTACGCATTTAATTTATGCCTAAGACCTCCCACATTAGACTGGCATTTGTGGCAGCTAGATTTGCCGGGTAGATCCGGGCAGTCTTACACCACAAAAGAGCCTACCCTCGTTTCTTAGACGATTAATTACACAAAATTAATTATTCCCCAATTTGAATTAATTTCCCTATTCAAATTATCAATCAATTCCAAATTTAACTATGTCCATAATTGACTCAATTATGTCCATCTATTTATGGTATGCAAAATTATACCAATTATCATCATAAATTTATTTTATGCCATTTAAGGCATTTGTGCCAATTCTCAATATTAAATCTTTTAATATTATCCCATTGCCCCACGTTATACGTTCGCTCGTTTAACGTAAAATATACGTTAGGCTCGAATAGGCTAACTTATGGAATAAAGAGAAGGCATCACAACATACATAGAAATAAAACTAGATCTAAACATAAGGGGTGTACTTGCATGTGTGAATGAGGTTCTTCATCTAAAAACTTGCATAGGCCAAAGTCACAAACTTGCATATAACTACATATGTCATAGATCTAAATCTAAAGGTGTAAACTTGTTTAGGTAATAGTCACAGACTTGGATAAACCATGTATGTCATAGATCTAAATCTAAAGGTGTAAGCTTGCATAGGCAATAACCACAAATTTACATTACATGATTTGTACCCCAAACATATATATATATATATATATATATATATATATATATATACACACACACACTTGCATATGTGATTTATGCAACATAAACGATGGTGTAAACTTACATCTAAACATGTAAACTAGCATATAGAATTTTGTATACTAGCAGATAACTCACATATGTCATGGCCTAACTTTGGATCCAATTTACACATAAAATAGATGTCATGAAACATGTAAGGTTGTATATAATTTTCATTAACTTGCATATGATCCAGATCTAAATTAACATCTAGACTTGCATACATACATACATATGATTTAACATATGAATTAGTTCGAACAACATAACCAAACTAGAATATGAAACATCATTATGAATCATAGATTTACAACATAGATGATAGCATCACAGCTTTACAACATAGATAATAACTTCATAGAATTCGCAACATATATGTAAACATCATCGAATTTACAACATAGATAATAATATACGGTCAATGATTCACAACATAACCATATAATTCAAATTATAGCTCAATCCAATTAAATTGTTAGTTGTCTTATTAAAGAAATCGAACTCACAACGCAAAGAAGGTCATGAGTTCTGAAATCTGAGTTCTGAAATTGATTTAGCTTTCCTTTGAAGAAGACAATTTGTTGCGGTTTAGATTAGAATTGAATTTGATTTGCTTTTCTTCCTCTCTAACTGGTGGCGGCTATCCTAGGTTGCAGGTTGACGACATGGAGGCCATGATTCTAATTTTTATTTGATTTTAGGGTTTGAGTCTGCATGTGTTTTTTTAGAGTTTAGGATTAATTTAGGCCGTCCGATTAACCCAGAATTAACCCCAGCCATTCAGATCAGATCAGAAACCCTAATGACTCAGCATACAGTCATTATAAGGTCATCAAACAAATTCACCCGAGGGTGGGCATGTCGACCCCCAGTCGACCTGTGTGGGTAGGTCGACCCCCAGGTCGACCAGGCCCTGACGGGAAATTTCCGGCCTAGCCCAATCTGACTCTGAAATTCGAATTTTTGAAATCTATTTAAATTTTTCTGATACTTCCGATGGCCACAACTTCATCATAAGAAGTCCAATTCACGTAAACTCAGATCTATCACAACCAGAATTCCGAGATGAACACAATAGCGCAACCCGTTTCCCTTAATTCTCACATCTGAGATTAGTTATTCTTTAATTTGTGAACATTAATATTGAAAATTACAGGCTGTTACATTCTCCCGTCTTTAAAGGATTTCGCCCTCGAAATCTCCAAGTTAAGGAGAATGCACATCCTAATCCAAACAACCATCCTCTCAACCATCAAACACAGGCATCCATTGTCCTTATAAAATTCCTAATGTTGCATGAACATATGCAAGAAGTGTGTGTATATGTTCTTTATCTAATGCAAAATTAGGCGGTCTACTGATTCAGTTGCCCTCCTTAATGCAAACCGTGATGGTGCCATGCGTCCATTATGTATGCGAAAGAATCCTATCGATACATATTATTTCTACATGTGCGCACAACCATTCACCAAATGCAACATCCATATGATAGTACAACCATTATACATCCATTAACTCAAATATGTACACACATTTATATGCAACATGCAATATGAAGTGACTGAGCCGATCTAGTGCCTAAAGTGTGTGTATATGCATCCACGAGCAACCACTTGCATCCACATGCATCCATCATACATAACATGTCTCAAACACATGTTTCAACCATATGACTACCCTATCTAAAGGACTAAGATACCAGCGAGAGGACATACTAAAGATAAAACAAGTACAAGCTAAGCGATAATGGAGAAATTAAAAGACATACCCTCGAAAAGAAAAGGGTACAACTAACAAATCTTCTTTTCCGTCTCCCAAGTACCGTTGCTCTCTTCATCTCCCCATTTCACTTTGACTAGCTTGACCTCTCGATTCCACAACTTCTTAATCTCCGACCCAAGAATGCATGTATGAGCTCATCGAATCATCGCATCACGCTCTATCTCCACCTCTCTAAGCAAGCTCGGCTCTACCACTTCCGCGGTCTCATGCAAGCACTTCCTCAGTGTGATACATGGAATACATTGTGTAAACCACTAAGTCTCTCGGGCAACTCCAGTCTATATGCCATTTGTCCAATTCTCTCCTTCATAGGAAACGACCCTACGAACCTTGGTGCTAACTTCCCAATGGACCCAAAGCGAACAACATTCCGTAATGGAGACATCTTGACAAAGACCATGTACACAATATCAAACTCAAGATCTATCATCCTCTTGTCCGCATAAGATTTCTGCCTATCTTGCGCCATCTTCATCCTCCTTCGAATCAAATCGATCTTTTCCGAAGTCTCTCTAATCATATCGGGCCCAAGTAAGATCTTATCGGTAGATTCCCGCCAACTGTAGGCGAACGACACGGCCATCCATAAAGAGCCTCAAACGGTGCCATGCCAATGCTAAACTAAAAGCTATTATTATATGCAAACTCCACCAACGGAAGATGTTCCTCCCATGTACCTACGAAGTCTAAGACACACAACTCAATAGGTCTTCTAGAATACGATTCACCCTCTCGGTCTGGCCGTTCGTCTGAGGATGGTATGCGGTGCTCAAACATAACCGAGTCCCTACCGCCTCTTGTAAACTCTTCCAAAACTCGCTAGTGAAGATAGGATCGCGGTCGCTCACTATGCTAGAAGGAACACCATGCAAACGAACTATCTCTCGAATGTATACGAAGGCTAACCATGGACCAGTCCTCTTACTCTTTACGGGAATGAAATGGGTGCTCTTAGTAAGTTGTCTACCATGACCCAAATCCCCGTGTTACCCTTCCTCAATCTCGGTAACCCATCAATAAAGTTCATCGAGACACTTTCCCACTTCCATAGTGGGACCTCCAATGGGTGAAGCAACCCACCGAGCTTCTTTTTCTCTGCTTTTACTTGTTGGCACACCAAGCATCTAGCGACAAACTCAGCCACATCCCTCTTCATACCGGCCCAAAAGTAAACTCGTCTCATGTCCATGTACATATTGTCCCCGCCGGAATGGATGGTCATCTTCGAACGATGTGCATCATCAAGAATGATCTTCCTCCAATTCTCGTCCCGTAGTACAAAAAGTCTACTGTCCCTACGTAACCAACCCTTATCATCTAGGGTATACCTACTGAGATGGCTCGATGACTCCACCATTTTGAGTTTCTCTACTAACTCAGTCAACTTTGGGTCATCTCGCTGTGCCTCACCGATCCGTCCCAAAAGCGTAGGTCTGACCTCTAAGGATGCTAGCAAACCGGGTACAAAGTCAATAAAGGTCTAAAGACAAACTAAGAGATGAACTCTAAGCTTCGCCACTCAACAAGCAACGGACTCAAGGACAACCTTTTCCTACTTAAGGCGTCTGCCACCACGTTACCCTTGCCAGGGGTATATTCTATCTTGAAATCGTAGGACGCTAAGAATTCCATCTACCTTTGCTGCCTTAAGTTCAAGTCCTTCTGAGAGAACAAGCATTTTAGCGATTTGTGGTCAGTGAACAATTCGAATTTCTCGCCAAGAAGATAATGGTGCCAAGACTTAAGCGCGAAAACAATAGCGGCCAACTTTAGATCATGTGTAGGGTAGTTTCTCTCATGCACGCTCAACTGCCTTCCTCCATAGGCTATTACCCTTCCCTCTTGCATTAAGACTGCACCTAATCCTATCCCACAAGCATCGGTATAAACGGTAAATAGCTTACTCCCATCTGGCAACACTAATGATGGGGCTGTGTTCAAAGATTTCTTTAAACGTTGGAACATATCATCACAATCTACGTCCCATGTGAAAACTAGGTTCTTCTTCGTCAAGCATGTTAATGGGGCTAATATTTTTGCGAAGTCTTTGATAAACTTCCTATAGTAGCCAGCCAACTCTAAGAAACTCCTCACCTCGCTAGCATTTTTAGGGACCTTCCAATCTTGGATGGCCACTACCTTCGCGGGATCCACAAGTATCCCTTCTTTGGAAACCACATGCCCTAAAAATCACACTTTCTCCAAAAGTGACATTTAGAAAGTTTAGCTTTAAGGTTATGCACTCGAAGGGTCTCGAACACTTCCCTAAGATGTAGGGCATGCTCTTCCTCGCTCTAAGAAAAGATCAAGATGTTGTCCACAAAGACTACTACGAATTTATTAAGGTACTCCCTAAACACCCTACTCATCAAGTCAACAAAGTAAGCAGGGGCGTTTGTCAAACAGAAGGGCATCACAAGCCACTCGAAGAAGCCGTCCGGAGTCCTAAAGGAAGTCATGTCTATGCTTTCCTCAGCTACTCTCAACTGATGGAAACCTGTGGCTAAGTCCAACTGTGGAACACTGAGGCGCCAACTAACTGATCGAAGAGATCGTCAATCCACGGCAGTGGGTGCCTATTCTTCTTAGTAAGCTTATTAAGTTCTCTATAGTCCACACAAAGTCTAAGGGACCCATCTGGCTTCGTGGCAAATACTACTGGAGCACCCCACTCTGATATACTACGTCTTATGAACCCCTTCTCAAGCAATTCTTTCACTTGCTTACTGAGTTCTCTTCTCTCTCTTGGAGCCATGTGGCGCACTGGCAATGCAATTGGCTTTGCATTATCTACTAGATATATTCGAAATTCTATTTCACGTTTTGGGGGTAGATCCCTCACCTCATCGAAGACATCAACATATTCACGGACTACACGAACATAATTTAAATCATCATTGGATGTGTCAAGGGAATCTATCAGTGAAACAATACGTCAACAAATTCAATCAATTGGCGAGATTTGGCTTCGACTTGGTTAATAGACCAGAAAAGATAACTGATTTAGATATCTTATAGTCGTTTAGGTGCGCATTTAACGTTATCTTTGTTCATCTTATTCCCTTTAGTTTGTTATGCCATACCCAATTGTTCACAGTTACTTCAAACCTATATTTTAATAAGACATTGATACGACAAAGGCATAAGTTAATCGGATGTTAATGTAACACCCCGTAATTTTCAATATTAATGTTCTCAAATTAAAGAATAACTAATCTTATATGTGAGAATTAAGGGAAACGGGTTGCGCCATTGTGTTCATCTTGGAATTCTGGTTGAGATAGACAATGAGTTTGCATGAATTGGACTTCGTACGAAGAAGTTATGGTCATCGGAAGTTTCAGAAAAATTTAAACAGATTTCAAAAATTAGAATTTCAGAGTCAGATTGGGCTAAGCGGAAAATTTCCCGCCAGGGCCAGGTCGACCAGGGGGTCGACCTTGTGGTCGACCTGCCCACCCAGGTCGACCAGGGGTCGACCTGCCTCCCCCCCGGGCAGATTTGTTTAATGACCTTTCTATGACTGTATGCCGAGTCATTAGGGTTTCTGATCTTGTCTGAATGGCTGAGGTTAATTCTGGGTTGATCGAACGACCTAAATTAATCCTAAACTCTATAAAAACACATGTAGACTCAAACTCTAAAATCGAATAAAAAATTAGAATCATGGCGTCCATGCCGTCACCTTGCAACCTAGAATCGCCGCCACCAATTATAGAGGAAGAAAAGCAAATCAAATTCAATTCTAATCTAAACCGCAACAAATTGTTCTCTTCAAAGGAAAGCTAAATCAATTTCAGTACTCAGATTTCAGAACTCAAGACCTTCTTTGCATTGTGAGTTCGATTTCTTTAATAAGATAATTAACAATTTAATTGGATTGAGCTATAATTTGAATTATATGGTTATGTTGTGAATCATTGACCGTATGTTATTATCTATGTTGTAAATTCTATGATGTTATCATCTATGTTGCAAATTCCATGATGTTATTATCTATCTTGTAAAGCTATGATGCTATCATCTATGTTGTAAATCTATGATTCATAATGATGTTTCATATGCTAGTTTGGTTATGTTGTTGGAACTAATTCATATGTTAAATCGTATGTATATATGTATGCAAGTATAGATGTTAATTTAGATCCGGATCATATGCAAGTTGATGAAAATCACATACAACCTTACACTTTTCATGATATCTATTTTATGTGTAAATTGGATCTAAAGTTAGGCTATGACATGTGTGAGTTATATGCTAGTATACAAAATTCTATATGCTACTTTACATGTTTAGATGTAAGTTTACACCACCGTTATGTTGCATAAATCACATATGCAAGTGTGTATATATATATATATGTGTGTGTGTGTGTGTGTGTGTGTGTGTGTATGTTTGGAGTATAAATCATGTAATGTAAGTTTGTGGTTACTGCCTATGCAAGTTTACACTTTTAGATTTAGATCTATGACATATATGGTTTATGCAAGTTTGTGACTATTACCTAAACAAGTTTTCACCTTTAGATTTAGATCTATGACATATGTAGTTTTATGCAAGTTTGTGACTTTGGCCTATGCAAGTTTCTAGATGAAGAACCTCATTCACACATGCAAGTTCACCCCTTATGTTTAGATCTAGTTTTATTTCTATGTATGTTGTGATGACTTCTCTTTATTCCATAAGTAAGACTATTCGAGTCTAACGTATATTTTACGTTAAACGAATTAACGTACAACATGGGCAATGGGATAATATTCAAAGATTTAATATTGAGAATCGACATAAGTGCCTTAAATGGCATAAAATAAATTTATGATGATAATTGGTATAATTTTGCATACCATAAATAGATGGACATAATTGAGTCAATTATGGACATAGTTAAATTTGGAGTTAATTGATAATTTGAATAGGGAAATTAATTCAAATTGGGGAATAATTAATTTTGTGTAATTAATCGTCTAAGAAACGAGGTTAGGCTCTTTTGTGGTGTAAGACTGCTTGGACCCGCCCGGCAAATCCAGCTGCCACAAATGCCAGTATAATGTGGGAGGTCTTAGGCATAAATTAAATGTGTAACGGTTGTAAAGACACGAGGTTAGGCTCGTTTGTGGTGTAAGACTGACCGGACCCGCCCGGCAAATCCAGCTGCCACAAATGCCAGTCTAATGTGGGAGGTCTTTACAAGGTTGTAGTGCTAATGAATTAAAAAACACTTAACCAGATAAACATGTGGTGGGACATGGGGTTTAAGTGGGTGCCTTGGGTGGCTTGTGAAATATGATTAGAAACACTTAACCAAAAATAAGACATGTAAGTGGACAGGAATAAGAAGAGGGTTAAGTGGGATGTACTAGAGGGGACCAAGCTTAGGTGGATAGCTTGTGTCAAGTAATGGGGGCCCGTTTCAACCAGTAACCCATATGTATCTCGGTGGGCTCGACCCAAGTCGAGGACGGGACACGCATACTGGGCTTGACTGTAAGAGGCCAAAACAGGTTATCGGTGGCAACGCAAGTTCAACGGGCTCATGTGCGTGTATGGACCCGGGCTGGTAGGTAAGACGTTGTTGCATCGTGTAGGTATAAGCCGTGCATTGTTGGTGGTATCGGGTTGCCACTTTGGGGAGTGATACACCCTACTGTGGGACCAGCACGGGTATCAACGAGTTGGGGAGCCGATCGCATGGGGGTAGTGGGTACCCCTAGTGGATATAGGGGCAGGTGGCACCTATGAAGGAAATTAGGGGTACACGAAACTACCATTATCATTATTAAAGTCTTGTAGGCGGGATCAACCTTTAGGGTGACTAATGGTGGTGCAATATAGTAATTATCTTATAGTCGACTAGGTGTGCCTTTAACGTTATCTTTGTTCGTCTTATTTCCTTTAGTTTGCTCTGCCATACCCGATTGTTCACAGTCATTTCCTTATTTTTCAACTTATGCCCTAGCCTAGTTATTTTGGTAATTATATTTTTAAAGTTATCGGACTCGCCAGACTTTATGTCTGACCCCCTTTGTTTCTACCTCTTTTCTCTCTTTTCCACTCCATGTGCTCAGAGTGGAACTAGCACCAGTGGAGCTTGATTTTGGACAGCTGTATCTCTTGCTTTTAGAAGTTGCTTAGATCGCTGAAGTAAAAGTTAAGCCTATCTTATTTATGGCTATTTTGTGTTGGGGTTATGTCTTTCAATTTATGTACTCTGTTTTAGTCAAGATGGATATTATGTACTTTGACTCTGGCTTTTGATGATGTAATCAAACCTATGTGTTTACCGCTGCAATGAATAAAATTTTAAATTTTTAAATATTGTTTATATCTATCTTGTAGCTAAGTTTCTGTTCTATACACACTTAAAACGCTCCATAGAAGTTAATGCATTCCCTTTATGAGTGACATTAATGGACGTGGGGTGTTACACGTGGTATTCGAGCTGAAGGTTACCAGAACAGATATGAATTTTGAAAAACTATTTTTCAAAAACACTTTTATAAAGAAGCTCCTTCAAAAGTATGTTTTAAGAAAAGGAATTTTCAAGAGAAAAGCTTATTTTAGAAAGCATAACCCCAATAGCCATATATCTTTCCTTCGGTTCTTTGTATTGAATCTTTCCTTTTTCATTTCAGCATGTCTGGAATTCCCGAGGTACCCTAGGGGATACCGATACCAGGATGGTTTACGTGGTATTTGGAGACTAAGGCCACCACCGCAGGTCCAGCAAATTCTCCTCCTCCTCCTCGTGTCGATACTTTTGCAAAGATATGTAAGGACTTTCGGGCAATGGGTGGAAAACCTTTTCATGGGACAGATACATTTGTTGAAACTCGAAATTGGCTAAAGGAGGTGGAAGAATTGTTTGGGATCTTTGAAGTGGAAGATGGAAGAAAGGACCAGTTAGCTGCCTAGCTAATGAAGGATGAGGCCTCGTTTTGGTGGGAGGTCACTAATGGAGAGCGTCCAGTTGATACATGGCCAGATTTCAGGCGTAGGTTCAAGGCAAAGTATCTCCCACGAGCTGAAGAGAATCTATACATGGAAAGGTTTTTGGCGTTGAAGCAAGGGAATCTATCAGTGAAAGAATACGTCAACAAATTCAGTCAACTGGCGAGATTTGGCTTGGACTTGGTGAATACACCAGAAATGAAGGCCCTGAGATTTGTTAAGGGTTTGAATGAGCCGCTTCATGGGTTAGCTATGACCCACATCCCTATGAGAGCTACCTTTGGGAGACTAGTTGACATGGCACTTATGCATGAAGAGGAGAAGGGCGCCAATGCTAATAAGGCACCCGAGAAGAAAGGGGATCAAAAGAAACTACAACAGCAACAACAGAGCAAGAAAGGTGGTAAAGGCAACAATGGTAAGGGAAAGAAAAGATGCTTCAACTGTGGGACACCAGGCCATCTAAGAAAAGATTTTAGGAAGAAAAAGAAGACTGGGTATTTCCACTGTGGCGAAGCGGGACATCTGATTAATGACTGCCCAAGGAAATGGAAGAGGGCAGGGTCTACCTTGGGAGGACAGGTGCAAGCTCTGATGGCACCAGGGCAGGCAAGGGGGCAATTTCAGGTTCTCGTGGTCCCATCGCTGCAAGAACGAGGTAGAACGATTTCCGTTAAAAGTTTATTTTTTCTATTTGATCATCTTGTCCGTACTTTATTCGATTCTGGCCATCACATTCATTTATTTCTAAATCATTAGTTGAAACACTGCACCTAAATACTAGTTTAGTTACAGATCCCGTAGTAGTCTCAAATCTTATTGGTGGTTCGGCTCATCTTTCTATGATTTGTTGGGATTTGAGAGTGTCAATCTTGGGCGTTGAGTTTGAATGCAACGTCTTTGTTCTTGGCTTCATGGGCTACGGCTTGATTCTAGGTATGGATTGGCTAACTAGATACGAGGCCATCCTAGATTGTGAAAGAAGGGTAGTTAGATTGTTGACTAGTTGTGGAAAGACCCTTGATATTTCTTGTGACCCTAGAGGTCCAGAAATGCTTAGCTACCTAGAATCCCTTGACGCATCCAATGATGATTTACATTCTGTTCGTGTAGTCCTTGAATATGTTGATGTCCTCGATGAGGTGAGGGGTCTACCCCCAAAACGTGAAATAGACTTTCGAATATATCTAGTAGATAATGCAAAGCCAGTTGCATTGCAAATGCGCCACATGGCTCCAAGAGAGAGAAGAGAACTCTGTAAGCAAGTGAAAGAATTTCTTGAGAAGGGGTTCGTAAGACGTAGTATATCGGAGTGGGGTGCTCCAGTAGTATTTGCCACGAAGGGAGATGGGTCCCTTAGACTTTATGTGGACTATAGAGAACTTAGTAAGCTTACTAAGAAGAATAGGCACCCACTTCCAAGGATTGACGATCTCTTTGATCATTTAGTTGGCGCCTCAGTGTCTTCGCAGTTGGACTTAGCCACGGGTTCCATCAGTTGAGAGTGGTTGAGGATAGCATATACAAGACTGCCTTTAGGACTCCGGACGGCTTCTTCGAGTGGCTTGTAATGCCCTTCGGTTTGACAAACGCCCCCGCATACTTTGTTGACTTGATGAGTAGGGTCTTTAGGGAGTACCTTAATAAATTCGTGGTAGTCTTTATGGACGACATCTTGATCTTTTCTAAGAGCGAGGCAGAGCATGCCCTACATCTTAAGGAAGTGTTGGAGATACTTCAAGCGCATAGCCTTAAAGCTAAATTTTCTAAATGTCACTTTTGGAGGAAGGAAGTGCGATTCTTAGGGCACATGGTTTCCAAAGAAGGGATAGCTGTAGATCCCGCAAAGGTTGTGGCCATCCAAGATTGGAAGGTCCCTAAAAATGCTACCGAGGTGAGGAGTTTCTTAGGATTGGCTGGCTACTATAAGAAGTTTACCAAAGACTTTGTAAAAATATCAGCCCCATTAACACGCTTGACGAAGAAGAACTTAGTTTTCACATGGGACGTAGATTGTGATGATGCGTTCTAACGTTTAAAGAGAGCTTTGACCACAGCCGCAGTCTTAGATTTGCCAGATGGGAGTAAGCCATTTACCGTTTATACCGATGCTTGTGGGATAGGACTAGGCGCAGTCTTAATGCAATAGGGAAGGGTAATAGCCTATAGAGGAAGGCAGTTGAGAGTGCATGAGAGAAATTACCCTACACATGACCTAGAGTTGGCCGCTATTGTTTTCGTGCTTAAGTCTTGACGCCATTATCTTCTTGGCGAGAAATTCGAATTGTTCACTGACAATAAGTCGCTAAAATACTTATTCTCTCAGAAGGACTTGAACTTAAGGCAGCAAAGGTTGATGGAATTCTTAGCGTCCTACGATTTCGAGATAGCATATACCCCTGGCAAGGGTAACGTGGTGGAAGACGCCTTAAGTAGGAAAAGGTCGTCCTTGAGGTCGGTGTTTCTTGAGTGGCGAAGCTTAGAGTTCATCTCTACATTTGACTTTAGACCTTCCATTGACTTTGTACCCGGTTTGCTTGCATCCTTAGAGGTCAGACCTATGCTTTTGGGACGGATTGGTGAGGCACAGCGAGATAAAGCGCAGTTGGTTGAGTTAGTAGAGAAGCTCAAAAGGGGGGAATCATCGAGCCGTCTCAGTAGGTATACCCTCGATGATAAGGGTTCGTTACGTAGGGACGATAGACTTTGTGTGCCACGGGACGAGAATTTAAGGAAGACCATTCTTGATAATGCACATCGTTCGAAGATGACCATCCATCCCGGCGGGAACAAGATGTACGTGGACATGAGACGAGTTTTCTTTAGGGCCGGTATGAAGAAGGATATGGTTGAGTTTGTCGCTAGATGCTTGGTGTGCCAACAAGTAAAAGCAGAGTAAAAGAAGCCCGATGGGTTGCTTCACCCATTGGAGGTCCCACAATGGAAGTGGGAAAGTGTCTCGATGGACTTTATTGATGGGTTACCGAGATCGAGGAAGGGTAATATGGGGATTTGGGTCGTGATAGACAGACTTACTAAAAGCGCCCATTTCATTCCCGTGAAGAGTAAGAGGACCACTCCATGGTTAGCCTTCGTATACATTCGAGAGATAGTTTGTTTGCACGGTGATCCTTCTAGCATAGTGAGCAACCGCGATCCTATCTTTACTAGCGAGTTTTGGAAGAGCTTGCAAGAGGCGGTAGGGACTCAGTTATGTTTGAGAACTGCATATCATCCTCATACGGACGGCCAGACCGAGAGGGTGAATCATATTCTAGAGGACCTATTGAGGTTGTGTGTCTTAGACTTCGGTGGTACATGGGAGGAACATCTTCTGTTGGTGGAGTTCGCATATAATAATAACTTTCAGTATAGCATTGGCATGGCACCGTTCGAGGCTCTTTATGGACGGCCATGTCGTTCGCCTAGATGTTGGTGAGATTCTACAGATAAAATCTTGCTTGGGCCCGATATGATTAGAGAGACTCGGAAAAGATCGATATGATTCGAAGGAGGATGAAGACGGCGCAAGATAGGCAGAAATCTTATGCGGACAAGAGGAGGACAGACCTTGAGTTTGATATTAGGGACTTGGTGTTTGTCTAGGTGTCTCCATTACGTAATGTTATTCGCTTTGGGTCTGTTGGGAAGTCAACACCAAGGTTCATAGGGTCGTTTCCTATTAAGGAGAGGATTGGACAGATGGCGTATAGAGTGGAGTTGCCCGAGGGACTTAGTGGTGTACCCAATGTATTCCATGTAACACACTTGAGGAAGTGCTTGCATGAGACCGCGGAAATGGTAGAGCCGAGCTTGCTTGAAGAGGTGGAGATAGAGCATGATGCGATGATTCAATGAGCTCCTACGTGCATTCTTGGGTCGGAGATTAAGAAGTTGAGGAATCGAGAGGTCAAGGTAGTCAAATTGCAATGGAGAGATGACGAGAGCAACGCTACTTGGGAGACGGAAGAGAAGATGCATTCAGTGTACCCTTTTATTTTCGAAGGTATGTCTTTTAATTTCTCCTTTATCGCTTAGCCTGTACTTGTTTTATCTTTAGTATGTCCTCTCGCTAGTATCTTTGACCTTTAGATAGGGTAATCCTATGGTTGAAACATGTGTCTGAGACATGTTATGTATGATAGATGCATGTTGATGCAAGTGGTTGCTAGTGGTTGCTCGTGGATACATATACACACACTTTAGGCACTAGATCGGCTCAGTCACTTCATATTGCATATTGCATATAAATGTGTGTACATATTTGAGGTAATGGATGTATAATGGTTGCACTATCATATGGAGGTTGCATTTTGGTGAATGGTTGTGCACACATGTAGAAATAATATGTATCGTTAGGATTCTTTCGCATACATAATGGACGCATGGCACTATTACGGTTTGCATTAAGGAGGTCAACTAAATCAGTAGACCACCTGATTGTGCATTAGATAAAGAACATATACATACACTTCTTGCATATGTTCATACAGCATTAGGAATTTTATAAGGACAATGGATGCTTATGTTTGATGGTTGAGCAGATGGTTGTTTGTATGTTCGGCTATGCATTCTCCTTAACTTGGAGATTTCGGGGGCGAAATCCCTCAAGGAGGGGAGAATGCAACACCCCGTAATTTTCAATATTAATGTTCTCAAATTAAATAATAACTAATCACAGATTTGGGAATTAAAGGAAACAGGTTGCGCCATTGTGTTCGTCTCGAAATTCTGGTTGAGACAGAGTCCAAGTTTGCGTGAATTGGACTTCGTATGAAGAAGTTATAGCCATCGGAAATTTCAAAAAAAATTAAACAGATTTCAAAAATTCGAATTTCAGAGTCAAATTGGGCAAGGCGGGAAATTTCCTGCCAGGGCTAGGTCGACCAGGGGGTCGACTTGGTGGTCGACCCACCCACCCAGGTCGACCAGGGGTTCGACCTGTGGGTCGACCTGCCCCCTACCCCCGGGCAGATTTGTTTGATGACATTTCTATGACTGTATGCTGTGTCGTTAGGGTTTCTGATCTGGTCTGAACGGCTGGGGTTAATTTTGGGTTGAACGGACGACCTAAATTAATCCTAAACTCTATAAAAACACATGCAGACTTAAACCCTAAAATCAAATAAAAAATTAGAATCGTGGCCTCCATGCCGTCACCTTGCAACCTAGAATAGCCGCCACCAATTAGAGAGGAAGAAAAGCAAATAAAATTTAATTCTAATCTAAACCGCAACAAATTGTCTTCTTCAAAGGAAAGCTAAATCAATTTTAGAACTCAGATTTCAGAACTCAAGACCTTCTTTGCGTTGTGAGTTCGATTTCTTTAATAAGATAATTAACAATTAAATTGGATTGAGCTATAATTTGAATTATATGGTTATGTTGTGAATCACTGACCATATGTTATTATCTATGTTGTAAATTCTATGATGTTATCATCTATGATGAAAATTCTATGATGTTTTTATCTATGTTGTAAAGCTATGATGCTATCATCTATTTTGTAAATCTATGATTCATAATGATGTTTCATATGCTAGTTTGGTTATGTTGTTGGAACTAATTCATATGTTAAATATATGTATGTATGTATGCATGTATATATGTTAATTTAGATCCATATCATATGCAAGTTGACGAAAATCATATACAACCTTACACGTTTCATGACATCTATTTTATGTGTAAATTGGATCTAAAGTTAGGCTATGACATGTGTGAGTTATATGCTAGTATACAAAATTCTATATGCTACTTTACATGTTTAGATGTTAGTTTACACCATCGTTATGTTGCATAAATCACATATGTAAGTATATATATATATATATATATATATATATATATATATGTTTGGAGTATAAATCATGTAATGTAAGTTTGTGGTTACTGCCTATGCAAGTTTACACTTTTAGATTTAGATCTATGACATACATGGTTTATGCAAGTTTGTGACTATTACCTAAACCAGTTTTCACCTTTAGATTTAGATCTATGACATGTGTAGTTTTATGCAAGTTCGTGACTTTAGCCTATGCAAGCTTTTAGATGAAGAACCTCATTCACACATGTAAGTTCACCTCTTATGTTTAGATCTAGTTTTATTTCTATGTATGTTGTGATGCCTTCTCTTTATTCCATAATTTAGACTATTCGAGTCTAACGTATATTTTACGTTAAACGAATGAACGTACAACGTGGGGCAACGGGATAATATTAAAATATTTAATATTGAGAATTGGCATAAATGCCTTAAACGACATAAAATAAATTTATGATGAAAATTGGTATAATTTTGCATACCATAAATAGATGGACATTATTGAGTCAATTATGGACATAGTTAAATTTGGAATTGATTGATAGTTTGAACAGGGAAATTAATTCAAATTGGGGAATAATTAATTTTGTGTAATTAATCGTCTAAGACACGAGGTTATGCTCTTTTGTGGTGTAAGACTGCCCAGACCTGCCCGGCAAATCCAGATGCCACAAATGCCAGTCTAACGTGGGAGGTCTTTACAAGGTTGCGGTGTTAATGAATTAAGAAACGCTTAACCAGATAAACATGTGGTGGGACATAGGGTTTAAGTGGGTGCCTTGGGTGGCTTGTGAAATACGATTGGAAACACTTAACCAAAAATAAGACATGTGAGTGGACATGAACAAGAAGAGGGTTAAGTGGGATGTACTAGAGGGGACCAAGCTTAGGTGGATAGCTTGTGTCAAGTAACGGGGCCCTGTTTCAACCAGTAACCCATAAGTATCTATGTGGGCTCGACCCAAGTCGGGGACGGGATACGCATACTGGGCCTAACTGTAAGAAGCCAAAATCAGTTAGCAGTAGCAATGCAAGTCCAACGGGCTCATGTGCGTGTATGGACCCGGGGTGGTAGGTAAGACGTTGTTGCATCGTGTAGGTATAAGCCGTGCATTGTTGGTGGTATCGGGTGGCCACTTTGATGAGTTATACACACCACTGTGGGGCCAATACGGTTATCTACGAGTTAGGGAGCCTATCGCATGGGGGTAGTGGGTACACCTAGTGGAGATAGGGGCAGGCGGCACCTATGAAGGCAACTAGGGGTACATGAAACTGCCATTATCATTATTAAAGTCTTGTAGGCGGGATCAACCTTTAGGGTGACTAGTGGTGGTGTAGTATAGTAATTATCTTATAGTGCTTTAGGTGCGCCTTAAACGTTATCTTTGTTCATCTTATTTCTTTGTTTGCTCTACCATACCCAATTGTTCACAGTCATTTCCTTATTTTCCAACTTATGACTTAGCCTGGTTATTTTGGTAACCATTTTGTTAAAGTTATCGCACTTAGCAGACTTTATGTCTGACCCCCTTTGTTTCCACCTCTTTTCTCCCTCCCCCCCCCCCCAAGGTGCTCAGATTGGAACTAGCACCAGTGGAGCTTGATTTTCAATATAATTACCTCGTGTAACACCCCACGTCCATTATTGTTCTCAAATTAACTTTAATTAGCTTTATTTCCTTTAGTTAGCTGTTAGTTACCCGGCTCTGATACCATGTGTAGCACCCCACGACCATTAATGTCACTCACAAAGGAAATGCATTAACTTCTATGGAGCATTTTAAGTATGTATAGAACAAAAACTTAACAACAAGACATATATAAACAATACTTAAAAATTTAAAATTTTATTCATTGCAGCGGTAAACACATAGGTTTGATTACATCATCAAAAACCAGAGTCAAAGTACATAATATCCATCTTGACTAAAACAAAGTACATAAACTAAAAGACATAACCCCAACACAAAATTTCCATAAATAAGACAGGCTGAACTTTTACTTCAGCGATCCGAGCAACTTCTAAAAGCAAGAGATACAACTATCCAAAATTAAGCTCCACTGGTGCTAGTTCCACCCTGAGCACCTAAGGTCGGGGGAAAGGCAGAAAAGAAGTGGAAACAAAGGGGTCAGACATAATGTCTGGCGAGTGCGATAACTTTAACAATATAATTACCAAAATAACTAGGCTAAGGCATAAGTTGGAAAATAATGAAATGGCTGAGAATAATTGGGTATGGCAGAGCAAACTAAAGGAAATAAGACGAACAAAGATAACGTTAAAGGCGCACCTAAACCACTATAAGATAATTACTATACTGCACCGCCACTAGTCACCCTAAAGGTTAATCCCGCCTATAAGACTTTAATAATGATAATTGTAGTTTCGTGTACCCCTGGTTGCCTTCATATGTGCCGCCTGCCCCTATCTCCACTAGGTGTACCAACTATCCCAATGCGATCGGCTCCGTAACTCGTAGATAACCGTGCTGGCCCCACAGTGGGGTGTATCACTCCCCAAAGTGGCAACCCGATAACACAGACAATGCACAGCTTATACATACACGATGCAACAACGTCTTACCTACCAGCCCGAGTCCATACACGCACATGAGCCCGTTGGACTTGCGTTGCCACCGCTAACCCATTTTGGGCTCTTACAGTCAAGCCCAGTAAGCATGTCATGTCCTCCACTTGGGTCGAGCCCACAGAGATACTTATGGTTTACTAGTTGAAACGGGCCCCCATTACTTGACACAAGCTATCCACCTAAGCTTGGTCCCCACTAGTACATCCCATTTAACCCTTTTCTTATTCATGTCCACTTACATGTCTTATTTTTGGTTATGTGTTTCTAATCGTATTTCACAAGCCACCCAAGGCACCCACTTAACCCCCATGTCCCACCACATGTTTATCTGGCTAAGTGTTTCTTAATTCATTAACACCGCAACCTTGTAAAGACCTCCCACATTAGACTGGCATTTGTGGCAGCTGGATTTGCCGGGCAGGTCCGGGCAGTCTTACACCACAAATGAGCCTAACCTCATGTCTTTACAACCATTATGCATTTAATTTATGCCTAAGACCTCCCACATTAGACTGGCATTTGTGGCAACTGGATTTGCCGGGCCGGTCCGGGCAGTCTTACACCACAAATGAGCCTAACCTCGTGTCTTAGACGATTAATTACACAAAATTAAATATTCCCCAATTTGAATTAATTTCCCTATTCAAATTATCAATTAATTCCAAATTTAACAATGTCCATAATTGACTCAATTATGTCCATCTATTTATGGTATGCAAAATTATACCAATTATCATCATCAATTTATTTTATGCCATTTAAGACATTTATGCCAATTGTCCAGTTAGCTTCTCTGACATTAATATGACATTACTGGCTCTAATACCACGTGTAAAGAACAGAAACATGAAAACAAGACAGATATAAACAGTACTTAATAATTAAAAAAATTATTCATTGCAGCGGTAAATACATAGGTTTGATTATATCGTCAAAAACCAGACTCAAAGTACATAATATCCATCTTGAATAAAACAGAGTACATAAATTGAAAGACATAACCCCAACACAAAGTAGCCATAAATAAGATAGGCTGAACTTTTACTTCAACGATCCAAGCAACTTCTAAAAGCAAGAGATATAGCTGTCCAAATCAAGCTTCACTGGTGCTAATTCCACTTTGAGCACCTGGGGGGAAAGGGAGAAAAGAGGTGGAAACAAAGGGGGTCAGACTTAAAGTCTGGCGAGTGCGATAACTTTAACAATATAATTACCAAAATAACTAGGCTAAGGCATAAGTTGGAAAATAATGAAATGACAGTGAATACTTGGGTATGGCAGAGCAAACAAAAGGAAATAAGACGAACAAGGAAACATTAAAGGCGAACTTAAACAACTATAAGATAATTACTATATTGCACCCCCACTAGTCACCCTAAAGGTTGATCCCGCCAATAAGACTTTAATATTAATAATGGAAGTTTCGTGTACCCCTAGTTGCCTTCATAGGTGCCGCCTGCCCCTATCTCCACTAGGTGTACCAACTACCCCCATGCGATCGGCTCCCTAACTCGTAGATACCCGTGCTGGCCCATTAGTGGGGTGTATCACTCCCCAAAGTGGCAACCCGATACCACTAACAATGAACGGCTTATACCTACACGATGCAACAACGTCTTACCTACCAGCCCGGGTCCATACACGCACATGAGCCCGTTGGACTTGCGTTGCCACCGCTAACCCATTTTGGCCTCTTACAATCAATCCTAGTGTGCATGTCCCGTCCTCGACTTGGGTCGAGCCCACAGAGATACATATGGGTTACTGGTAGAAACGGGCCCCCATTACTTGACCCAAGCTATCCACCTAAGCTTGGTCCCCTCTAGTACATCCCACTAACCCTCTTCTTATTCACGTCTACTTACATGTCTTATTTTTGATTAAGTTTTCTAATCGTATTTCACAAGCCACCCAGGGTACCCACTTAACCCTAATCTCCCACCACATGTTTATTTGGTTAAGTGTTTCTTAATTCATTAACACCGCAATCTTGTAAAGATCTCCCACATTAGACTGGCATTTGTGGCAGCTGGATTTGTCGGGCGGGTCCGGGCAGTCTTACACCACAAACGAGTCTAACCTCGTGTCTTTACAACCGTTACACATTTAATTTATGTCTAAGACCTCCCACATTAGACTGGCATTTGTGGCAGTTGGATTTGTCGGGCGGGTTCGGGCAGTCTTACAACACAAAAGAGCCTAACCTCGTGTCTTAGACGGTTAATTACAAAAAAATAACTATTTTCCAATTTGAATTAATTTCCCTATTCAAATTATCAATCAATTCCAAATTTAACTATGTCCATAATTGACTCAATTATGTCCATCTATTTATGTTATGCAAAATTATACCAATTATCATCATAAATTTATTTTATGCCATTTAAGGCATTTATGTCAATTCTCATTATTAAATCCTTTAATATTATCCCATTGCCCCACGTTGTACGTTCGTTCATTTAACATAAAATTTACGCTAGACTCGAATAGTCTAACTTATGGAATAAAGAGAAGGCATCACAACATAAATAGAAATAAAACTAGATCTAAACATAAGGGGTGAACTTGCATGTGTGAATGAGGTTCTTCATCTAAAAACTTGCATAGGCCAAAGTCACAAACTTGCATAAAACTACATATGTCATAGATCTAAATCTAAGGGTGTAAACTTGTTAAGGTAATAGTCACAAACTTGCATAAACCATGTATGTCATATATCTAAATCTAAAGGTGTAAACTTACATCTAAACATGTAAACTAACTTATAGAATTTTGTATACTAGCAGATAACTCACACATGTCATGGCCTAACTTTAGATCCAATTTACACATAAAATAGATGTCATGAAACATGTAAGGTTGAATATAATTTTCATTAACTTGCATATGATCTAGATCTAAATTAACATCTAGACTTGCATGCATACATACATATGATTTAACATATGAATTAGTTCCAACAACATAACCAAACTAGTCTATGAAACATCATTATGAATCATAGATTTACAACATAGATGATAGCATCACAGCTTTACAACATAGATAATAACATCATAAAATTTGCAACATAGACGATAACATCGTAGAATTTACAACATAGATAATAACACACAGTCAATGATTCACAACATAACCATATAATTCATATTATAGCTCATTCCAATTAAATTGTTAATTATCTTATTAAAGAAATTGAACTCACAACGTATAGAAGGTCTTGAGTTCTGAAATCTGAGTTCTGAAATTGATTTAGCTTTCCTTTGAAGAAGACAATTTGCTGCGGTCTAGAATAGAATTGAATTTGATTTGCTTTTCTTCCTCTCTAATTGGTTGTGGCTATTCTAGGTTGCAAGGTGACGGCATGGAGGCCATGATTCTAACTTTTATTTGATTTTAGGGTTTGAGTCTATATGTGTGTTTATAGAGTTTAAGATTAACTTAGGCCGTCCGATCAACCCAGAATTAACCCCATCCATTCAGACCTGATCAGAAACCCTAATGACTCAGCATACAATCATCAAAAGGTTATCAAACAAATCTGCCCGAGGGGGGAGGGCAGGTCGCCCCCCTGGTCGACCTGTGTGGGTAGGTCGACCCCCGGGTCGACCCCCTGGTCGACCTGGCCTTGGTGGGAAATTTCCCGCCTAGTCCATTCTGACTCTAAAATTCAAATTTTTGTAATCTGTTTAAATTTTTCTGAAACTTATGATGGCCATAACTTCTTCATACGAAGTCCAATTCACGAAACTCGGACTCTTTCTCAACCAGAATTCCGAAACGAACATAATGGCGCAACCCGTTTCCCTTAATTCTCACATCTAAGATTAGTTATTCTTTAATTTGTTAACCTTAATATTGAAAATTACGGGTTGCTACATTCTCCCCTCCTTAAAGGATTTCGCCCCCGAAATCTCCAAGTTAAGGAGAATGCATATCCTAACATCCAAACAACCATCTTCTCAACCATCAAACATAGGCATCCATTGTCCTTATAAAATTCCTAATGCTATATGAACATATGTAAGAAGTGTCTGTATATGTTCTTTATCTAATGCAAAATCATGCGGTCTACTGATTCAGTTGACCTCCTTAATGCAAACCATGATAGTGTCATGCGTCCATTATGTATGCGAAAGAATCCTATCGATACATATTATTTCTACATGTGTGCACAAACATTCACCAAAATGCAACATCCATATGATAGTACAACCATTATACATTTATTAACTTAAATATGTATGCACATTTATATGCAATATGCAATATGAAGTGACTGAGCCGATCTAGTGCCTAAAATGTGTGTATATGCATCCACGAGCAACCACTTGCATCCACATGCATCCTGTTATCCATCTGATCGATCCAAGTGAATATGGGTCGGTTTTAAGCATTTTGAAGAAGGGATCGGTCCTGTCGTTATTAAAAGGGAGCGGTCGTAGCGCAAGATTCCTGGTCGTTCTAAATCTGGTAGCTCTCAGGAGCGCTGGTCGCTCCAAAAAAGCCAAAAGAAGTTGGTCGATCCGAAGCTGGTTGCTCCAAAAGCCGAAGAAGGCTGATCGCTCCGGATATACGGAACATCTGGTCGCTCGCTAGCCTCTCATTCACTCCAACCAGCCTCAAAGCTTCTGGTCGTTACGAAGGCCAATGATTACCGATCGCTCCAAATATTCAAGATAGTTGGTCGCTCTAAACATACCAAAGCTCTTGATCATCCCAAAAATACTGAAGAGTTCCTGGTCGCACCAGAGTACAGAAGATCCCTGGTCGCTCCAAATATACAAGGTATCTGGTCGTTTACTAGCTCTTGATCACACCAACAGGCTTCAAGGCTTCCTGGTCCGTATGTTCCAAGCATCCTGGTCGGTCCGCTCCGCATTCTAGCCTCCTGGTCGTCCTTTCTTCTGGCGGAAGCTCCTGGTCGGCCAAAGCACTAGAAACGACCTGTGATGGCGTTACAGCTGGAAACAACTGGTGACAACTGGCAGTGGCATTTCCGTAAATACCAAGAATACCGACCAGACCCCTGCATACAAGATTTCAGCCATTTCTCCGCCTATAAATAGGACCCTACCTCCATCATTTTGGGGGGACTTTTGGGAAACTACGAGGAGGTGCTGTCCAATTGCTTTCGGGATTTCTCCAAGCATTTCTACATCTCTTCTCTATCATCGATCATAAATCTATGGAGTATTGGAGCATGTGGAGCATAGCTTTCATGGAGGAACAAGCATAAGCATTCCACACACTACTTCATTTCTTCTTGATCATTCACCCGAAGATCTAAGGAGCTTTCATCCATGGCTTTCATGGAGGGATTGGCATAAAATACTTCAAGCTTTCATCCATTCTTTCAATCTGTTGTAAGGACGAATGCATGCCAAAGGAGCTTGTATGAATGTATAATGGAGCAAATGTTGTAATCTTTTGGTTATTAATGAAATCCAATCTTCAAAGTGGACGTAGACTCGAATAAGAGTCGAACCACTATAAAATTCTTGTCTTCTTTCTTTATTTTGGTATTTTGATGCTCTTGAATGTTAGATATGGCCTCACATAAAGGTTTTCTAACGCCCCGCCTCTGAAAAGGTGACGTGCTTTCTAAGCATCTCGCCTCCGATTAGGTAACGTGTTTAGAAATACCATTTTGGTTGTTATACCAATTTTCGGTATCAACAACTAGGCGCCCACCGTGGGGCCAGATCTACTTTCTGGCATCAAATATACTACGGAGATCTTGAGATCTTGAAGCTAAGCTTTAAAATAGCTCGCTCCAACTTGCGATTTGGACCTTCCAACGAACTCTCCTCAAAGTTCAAGTTGCTTTCTGAAATAATGCCGCCAAAAGCAAATAAGGAAGCTAGAATTAGAATCTCTAACGGAGAAAATCGGGATGAGACCCCCGTGGCTAACCGATTTGAAGTGGGAGAGACATCTAATGGAGGTGTGAATGTCACAAGAGGCGGGCTTGATCAAGCTGTCGCTGGATTGACGCAACAGCTAGAGATAGCTAACAAAGCCATGTTGACAAAACTTGATTCGCTCTTTGCTCTTCAGGCCGCTACGGCAAAGGTGGCCTCTAAGCCCATTCATGCAGAGGATGCTGGTTCTTCTTCTTCTAGTCCAAATCGGGAAAAATCTTTTCAAGAAATCTCTAATCCTGGTAAAGGAAAGCCCGATAATCCAAAGCAAGCCGCTTGGAACCATAATGGAGAAGCTGCTTCTTGTCGAGTTGCCGATGCTGCCTAAGGGGCACTTTCCAATCGAGAAAGGCCAGGGCCCCTAAGTCGCAACCGTGAAGGTTTGCAAAGGCAAGCCTCCGGCCAAGACACAGGCGTCCGCCCCGCAGAAAGCCTCGACGCGAAGGATCGCCTTCTGAAGATGGTCCGACAGATCATGAAGGAGGACAAGCACCGAAACGACAATGAAGCAGAATGGGAATTCGCGCCATCTAAAACCCCCCTTACCAGAAGAATCAAGAAAACGACCTTCCCGCGAAAGTTCAAACCGCCCACCATCCAAGCTTATAATGGGACAGGTGACCCTAATGTGTTCTTATTCCGATACGATCAACACATGGATGGGGCACAAGCCACTGACGAGCTTAAGTGCTTATACTTCCCGGTGTATTTGGAGGGGTTTGCGTCATTATGGTTCACAAAGTTGCCTCCCAGACCTATTGATAAATTTGCCACATTGGCAAGATGCTTCCGAGACCAGTTCCGCCTCCAATCAACAAAGGTCAGAGATATCATGTCCCTCAATGAACTAGAACAAGCTCTTGGTGAAACGATAAGGTCTTTCTTGAATCATTTTAATGCTGCTGCTGCAGAAGTAGGGACCCAAGAGCCAAGGCTAATTCTAATGGCCTTAAAGCGGGGCATTGATAAGCTGTCTGAGTTCGGAAGGTGGCTAAAAAGAAAGAAACCTGAGACGCTAGAGAAATTTTATGACAGAGCCGAGGAATACATGTGTCTTGAAGATGATCCTATTTATTCCGTTGGTAATGTCAAAACTAAGGTGGTCCCGGAAAGAAAGGATGCTCCCAAAAAGAATAGTCAAGAAAATTTTGGGGAAGGTCAAAAGAGAGGAAGCGGTAATGATGCTAGAAATGATAAGGATTCCAAGAAACGGCATTTCTTCAAGCCAACGGATTTTACTCCGTTGAATGATACAATCGAGCACATATATATGGCAACGAAGGATGCAGAGGGCTATCCAAGCCCAAAGCCAGTAAAGGTGTCCGAGGAAGCTGCGAACTCTGGAAGGTTTTGTCGATTTCATAATCGACCAGGCCATGACACGGATGAGTGTCGACACTTGAGGAATCTGGTTGAAGAATTAATAAGGAATAATCGCCTCCAAGAGTATGTAAAGCGGTCAACAGATGCCGAGCCTACTCAGGGGCAGCAAACTCGTCCGACTCAAGATGGAAGAACACCTGCAAGTGACTCCCGACCAATAATCAATACGATTAGTGGTGGTCCTCATCCTGCAGGGGATGCTTGGAAGGATATGATCAGGTATACTAATGAACCAAGAAGCATTCTAAAAGGAGACGGTTTTGAGGTTTGCGGTAATTCTCTTCGTCAAAAAATGCCTAAAACATCCTGTAAAGATGTTATCTTCCGGAATCGGGATTCCAACGGACTGTTGGTTCCAACTGTTGACCCGATGGTGATCACTATTGGCTTGGGTCCAGCACTAGTAAAGAAGGTGTTGATTGATAACGAAGCATCCGTGAACGTTCTGTTTTACAGTATTTTCTCTAAAATGGGTCTATCCATGGATAATGTGCGAGCTAGCAAAGACGAAATACACGTGTTCACTGGCATACCAACTCAGCCAATAGGAGTGATTGATCTCCTTCTAGAGCTAGGAGAGGGAGAGAGGCAAGTCTGTATGATACAATCTTTCGTTATAATAGACTCACCTTCAGGGTATAATGCATTCTTGGGAAGGCCAGCACTTGCCGACTTTAGGATAGCTCTTGCTCCTTGGTGCTTGATGATGAAGTTCCCGACCGCAAATGGGGTGGGAGTTATCAAAGGGGATCCTCAGGAATCGAGAGAATGCTATATGACAGAACTGACTGAAGCTCGGAAATACGAAATTCAGAAGGATGCGGAGACTCCTCTCTGCATCCATGAAACTCCTCTATAGCAATTAAAGATCTCCCCCGCGCAGGAGCATATAACGACATACAGTAGTCTTTGGCCCCAATTGGGAAGGGCCGTTTATTGTCAATCAAAAGCTTCTGGACAGTACATTTAAACTCAAAACTACAGATGGAGTAGAACTCCCAAGGGCCTGGAGCAGTGATCATTTTCGTCGTTATTTCAAATGATTTTCTAACTCATGTTCTTTTGTATTTTTCTATGAATATAGTAAATACTTTATATGAAATTACATGAGTATGAATCCAGCGGCACTTCTGAATCTGTCTAAGCTTTATATTCGCATGTCTTTGATCATATATCCAAAAGATGCACAGCTATGGATACAGGACACGATACCTCTGTCACCCTGCTTTCCGACATAAAACTCGCCATAGCTTTACTGAAGAAATATGGTCCAAAAGCAGGCGCAATCTTAAGCCAAACCCTCTCCGAGGATTCTCAGTCGAATAATAAACTGAGTCTTCTCCAGGGGTGCTCGATCAAATAACCCGAACTCAGACAAAATCTAATCGCGTTATAACCGAGTTTCTTAACCCAAACCCTCTCCGAGGATTCTCAGTCGAATAATAAACTGGGTCTTCTCCAGGGGTGCTCGGTCAAATAACCCGAAGTCAGACAAAATCTGATCGCGTTATAACCGAGTTTCTCAACCCAAACCCTCTCCGAGGATTCTCAGTCGAATAATAAACTGAGTCTTCTCCAGGGGTGCTCGGTCAAATAATCCAAAGTCAGACAAAATCTGATCGCGTTATAACCGAGTTTCTTATCCCAAACCTTCTCCGAGGATTCTCAGTCGAATAATAAACTGAGTCTTCTCCAGGGGTGCTCGGTCAAATAACCCAAAGTCAGACAAAATCTGATCGCGTTATAACCGAGTTTCTTAACCCAAACCCTCTCCGAGGATTCTCAGTCGAATAATAAACTGAGTCTTCTCCAGGGGTGCTCGGTCAAATAACCCAAAGTCAGACAAAATCTGATCGCGTTATAACCGAGTTTCTTAACCCAAACCCTCTCCGAGGATTCTCAGTCGAATAATAAACTGATTCTTCTCCAGGGGTGCTCGGTCAAATAACCCAATGTCAGACAAAATCTGATTGCATTATAATCGAGTCTCTTAATCCAAACCCTCTCCGAGGATTCTCAATCGAATAATAAACTGAATCTTCTCTAAGGGTGCTCAGTCAATAAATCAAAGTCAGATAAAACTTGACTACGATATTACTGAGTCTTTGACAAGGAAAACCTTAAAAAGGCATTCAAACATTTCTCAAATATCTAACGCATTATGACACAAAGGATGGAAAATTCCAAACAAAGCAAAAAGCAGCTCCTTGATTTCTCACATACCAAAGGATCATCTCAACCGTTTATAAGTGGGAAATTCATAAATGAGCAAAATAGGCAAAGTGTGGTGTGCGAGCATGATGTATAACCCAGAATATGCAGAAGAAAGAAAGGACAAGGTTAAGAATGCAGAAACACAAAGCATCACCACACCACATTCAAACGCAGAATCAAGTCACAACATTATTAAGTGCAAATGGTTCAAGTCATAAGCGAGGGCCGGCACCCGCATATACATCCGGTCTGAATGAAAGATTGATAAATGCAAAGCAAGGATCCAAGCCACTATTTCTTTGGGTCTCCAGATCTCAATGAAGGACCCCTAAGAGTTGGTGAATCAACGCTCTTCTTCTTCTTGACAGCACGCTTATGATGTTTCCGCTTAGAAGGAGAAGCATCCTCTTTACCTGAATCAACAATGATGTCGTCGATAGTTGCCTCAGAATCATGCTCTTCTTCCTCACGAAGCTTACTAATATCTTGGTCCAGGGTTTCGATAGCATCAATTCTCTCCTCCTGCGAACCTGGTTGGGAGAATGTTATTCCTTTGGAAACACCAGCAAGTAAGCCTGTATTGAATAAAGGCAAGTCAGTTTCAACGGCATCCATCACCATAGCAGTATACCCGCCAACTGGAGGTGATGGTGAAAGCGAATTCGTTGCATAATTATAGCAACTCATGAGCTTAGAATACTCCAAAGAAGCAAAAAAGTAATCTGAATCTAGTATCACATCATCCATATCATCTCTACCTGGAGCAGGAGGATGTGTGCTGATTTCATAATCATCGAGGTTTATTGTTTCCTCCAATTCACTGTTTCCTCCAGCTGCAGAGGGAGGAATTGCAACATCTGCAAGGAATACAGGGCTTGAGATTATGGCACCATCAGTTAATTTGGTGAAAGTATCCTCAATAAATATACCTGAAGACTTAACCCCGGATGATTCCCCCCGATGGATCCCAAGAGAATTTCTGCCCTCAGCTAAGGCCTCTCGATCAACTTCATCCAGCAACTCGAGTTGGAGCTGGTAGTCATCGGAATCTTTGTAACGCTTCAAAACCTCCTCCCAAACACGAGCAAGTGTATCTCCCTAGCCTTCTCCTAGGAAGCGGAGGCTTCCCCCATACATAACACTGCAGACATAGAATTCTAGGAAGGTTGCTTCATCTTCTTCCTTAATTCTGCGGGCTTGGTTCAGAGATTCTTGCTTCTCTTTTTCTAAGGAGGAGGACTTGGCAGTTTCGACTTCAAGCTTATCGCGAAGAGAGGCGATTTCAGATTCACGAACAGACACAGTCCTTCTGCTCAAAGCCAGCTGAGCTTCAGCTTCTTCTTATGCTTTTACAGCATCGTCAGCCCGCTTAGTAAGCTCGACCTCTGTATTCTTGGCATCTTCGAGCTCCTTGCGAAGCTTTTCAATCTCGGATTCTACCTCGTTAACCCTGGAACCCCATTCTAAAACAGAAATCTTCGTATCCTGAGCTTTCACAACTTGGATAAGTTGAGCCTTTTCGTCCTCCAGGGTTTTAATGCTTTCCATCCGTTTGGTGTTAAGATTCTGAAAATCATAACAAAATTGTTCCCATGCTTTGAGGCGCTGATCAACGGTTTTGCCAATATCATCCAGGATTCCCCGAGCTTTCGCCACCATCTCTGTCATGTCCCGTCTATCTGTGGGATGGACATCCACATCAAAGTTCAAACCTCTCAAATTCCAATCTCCAAATCTATGACTAAGAGGGGGGCTGGGGCATCCAAGTTCCCTTTCCACATCAAGTATTTCACGTGGCCTCGACATGATAGCTTGAAGCTCGGCCTGGGTTGGATAAGGAGGAACGTATCCTGGGGCACGCTTCTGGGGGATCTCCGTAAGAGGGTCATCTCCACTCCTTCGTCTTCTCCTTTGAGGCTCCTACCTTTTCTGCCTTGCCTCCTCCTCTGCCGATTGTTCATAATCATCAAGCCAGGCTCTTTGCTCTGGAAGCTGTTCATAAGAAGGATGAGAAGAAGTGGGATGTTGGCCGTGTGATTTTTGGGGTTGAGGAGGAGCTTGCTTAATCTTTTTCTTTGGCCGAGCAAGTATATCAGAACTTTGCCTCCTTTTCCGAAAATCGTCAATGAATGATGACTTCATTCCTAAAAAGAAAAATAATAATGAGTACATTTAACACTTGAGAACGTGGAAGTAAACCAAGATATAGAGTAAGAAGTTAAAAGTGCAACTCTGAAAGCAAGCTTAGTCCTAAAAGCAAAAACAAAAACATGCCTAATAAGCCTGTGTTAGACTCCGATCCTAAGTTTATTCTCGTATCTGGAACTGGTCCAAGAATCTCCGGAATGTTGGGATCAGATTGAACATTAGGAACTGCGAAACCTGAAACTGGAGTATCATCTTTGCTAAGGTATCGCATAGACTCTAGATCAAGAAGTTCGCCAAAAGTACCCGCGGAGTCTCTATCTTGAGTACTTGCCATAGTCGGATCCTCAAGGACATCTCCAATGTTCTGTTCAACATTTAAGGTAGTTTCTCCTACCGCGAGTTGCTTACCCTCATGTTGAACAAGTTCTTCTTTAGTATTTGAGGGAGGCTGATCCCCCATGGTTTTCTCCGTGATTTCCGGGATGACAGCTTGTTTTTCAGAAACGGCCTCTGTGGCTCTCTCCGGAATCGTCAAGACATCGGCCTGCTTTTTAGGAGAATCTTTATGTTCCTTAAGGGCACTCGAAGGCTTTTTACTACCACTACCACTGCCGGCTTGTGCACATTTTGTCAAGTATTTCTTAGCCGTTCTTTTCGCCGTCAGGGTACGGGATGGGGGAAGCAGCTTGTATTGTCGAAGGAACTCGTCGCAAATTAAAAACTGTCTACTTCTTTCAGTTTTGCTCGCGGATAACAATGATTCTAGCAGAGGCTCATTAATGTCTGTGTCTTGATCAGAAGGAGTCTCTGTAAAAAAGAAAAGTAAAATCAATACATAATCATCGGAGGTAAAATAGAATTCCTATGAACATTTACCTCCTTCGCCCCATCGACCGAAAAAGTTGTCGGGACACCGCACATAGAAAAATTGGTCAGGAAATCCTTTGATACTCTCAAATAAGCCAGTTATAACCCTGGATCTCCTGCTTTCCATGAAGATAAAGGAGGGACGCTCCTTCTTTCGTCTCTTAAAAGAGTATAACGAGCATATATCCTTGAAGGTGGGCTCGCGATTTAAAACTCTCATAAACAACACATATAAGCATGTAACAATGAAGTAGCCATTGGGAGCCAGTTGATAAGAAGCGATAGCCAAAATTTTCAGAATCATTTCTAAGTAAGGATTGAAGGGAGGGATCGCTCCACTCTGTAACATCCCCTTACAAACTGTTACGTATCCAACGGGGGGGCGATCAGATAAATCGTCTCTTTCTGGGAATTTGACTTCATCCTCGGAAAGGCTAAATTGTTTGCATATTCTATGATACGCATCAACGTCAAGTTTTGACACACAACTATCAGCAGGTGTATAAGAAAGACATCGAATGGTTAGGGAGTTCTGCTCAACATTCATCTCAGTGGTAGCAGCAGAAGGGGTTTCAATATTTTGATCAGAGGTCCCAGCTTCTCTAGTTGGAGAGGTTCCCTCAACAAAATGGTGAGATTTTCGTCTGGTCGTCATTTCTACACAAACAAGTATGTTGGAAAAACAAACTACAGGAATATCAATAAAGCTCAAAAACAAGGTCGGCCTTGGCTGGTTAAAACACTTGGTCGTTCTAAAATGGCATCTGGTCGCCCTAAACTACAAGAGCCTTAATCGCACCGAGTCAACCATTTTTTGGTCGGGAAAATCCCCTCAAGGCAAAACAAAACTAGAAATCCTTGATCGCTCAAAAACTGGAAAAGCGCCTGGTCGCTCTAAAAACAGCCAACCCCGGTCGCTCAAAACCGGCAAAGCGCCTGGTCGCTCTAAAAACAGCCAACCCCGGTCGCTCAAAACCGGCAAATCGTCTGATCGCTCCAAGCCAGTCAAGCCCGGGTCGCTCAAAAGCTGATAGAGCACCTGGTCGCTCCAAGCCAGTCAAACCCCGGTCGCTCAAAAGCTGATAGAGCACCTGGTCGCTCCAAGCCAGTCAAGCCCCGGTCGCTCAAGACTGATAGAGTACCTGGTCGTTCCAAACTAGTCAAAACCTTATCTTGCAAAATTAGCCTCTTCTGAGTCGGTAAAAACATCCTAAGACTGGTCATTATAAAATTAATTCAAAATCAGTTTCAACCTGGACGGTCGTGGTTAAAATTCACCTGGGTCGGTCCGATCAGATAAAGTTGATTCAAGCCAAACTGTTCTGGTCGGCCAAAAAGAGGGCTACTCGTTTAAAACCGACCACCCAGTTGGTCTAAAAATAACCAAGCTGTTCGCATAGAGGAAAAGAAGCATGATTCTTTGTTGAAAATACATAGCGATTCAAGTAAAAATCATACATGTTCGAATCATTCAGACATATACACAAGCATATCGTGATCAATATCGCAGCAAAGAAAAACATGAGTGTTCTCATTTCAAAATCATCACTTACCAATTAAAATTGGATGCTACTTTGCTAGTAAACATTTCAATACACACAGGGATTCAAGTTCACAAATTCAATCATAGGTTACAATTATACATCCAAGACCGGTTCGAATTCACAGGTTTAATCACATATTACCATACTGCATCTAAAACCGATCCAAATACAATCCAAACCCGGGAATGTAGCCAAATCCAGAAGAAAATTTTGGTTCTACACGAATAAACCAAAAAGTAAGAGAGTATACCTGAGATCGGATTAGCAAGTTGAAAAAGCTTCGATCGAATTTCCAAACTCCAGCGATATGCAAAGTTGAACGATCGTGATTTGAATTATTTGCAGATGGATTGAAGTCTTGATTCAAACCGGTAGAAACGGGATGGAGATCGAAGAATTCTTCTTCAAAAGAGCGCCGCCATTAAAGTGAAGAATTATGGGGTCGTGAGAGTGAGGAACACCAAGGGTCAAAAGAGTTTTATATAGGCAGGACGACCGGCCTCTTCACATTTAAAACCGACCCCTCAAGCTAATTCCAGAACCGACCCATGAGAACTACGACCAAGACCGACCCTTAATTGAAGCAGATCGATCCACTAATGTTTCGAAGCCCACAGTTTTTATAAAAACTATGAAACTTCGAGGGGCAAAATATTATCCATCTGATCGATCCAAGTGAATATGGGTCGGTTTTAAGCATTTTGAAGAAGGGATCGGTCCTGTCGTTATTAAAAGGGAGTGGTCGTAGCGCAAGATTCCTGGTCGTTCTAAATCTGGTCGCTCTCATGAGCGCTGGTCGCTCCAAAAAAGCAAAAAGAAGTTGGTCGATCCGAAGCTGGTTGCTCCAAAAGCCGAAGAAGGTTGATCGCTCCGGATATACGGAACATCTGGTCGCTCGCTAGCCTCTCGTTCACTCCAACCAGCCTCAAAGCTTCTGGTCGTTCCGAAGGCCAATGATTACCGATCGCTCCAAATATTCAAGATAGTTGGTCGCTCTAAACATACCAAAGCTCTTGATCATCCCAAAAATACTGAAGAGTTCCTGGTCGCACCAGAGTACAGAAGATCCCTGGTCGCTCCAAAAATACAAGGTATCTGGTCGTTTATTAGCTCTTGATCACACCAACAAGCTTCAAGGCTTCCTGGTCCGTATGTTCCAAGCATCCTGGTCGGTCCGCTCCGCATTCTAGCCTCCTAGTCGTCCTTTCTTCTGGCGGAAGCTCCTGGTCGGCCAAAGCACTAGAAACGACCTGTGATGGCGTGACAGCTGGAAACAACTGGTGACAACTGACAGTGGCATTTCCGTAAATACCAAGAATACCGACCAGACCCCTGCATACAAGATTTCATCCATTTCTCCGCCTATAAATAGGACCCTACCTCCATCATTTTGGGGGGACTTTTGGGAAACTACGAGGAGGTGTTGTCCAATTGCTTTCGGGATTTCTCCAAGCATTTCTACATCTCTTCTCTATCATCGATCATAAATCTATGGAGTATTGGAGCATGTGGAGCATAGCTTTCATGGAGGAACAAGCATAAGCATTCCACGCACTACTTCATTTCATCTTGAACATTCACCCGAAGATCTAAGGAGCTTTCATCCATGGCTTTCATGGAGGGACTGGCATAAAATACTTCAAGCTTTCATCCATTCTTTCAATCGGTTTTAAGGAAGAATGCATGCCAAAGGAGCTTGTATGAATGTATAATGGAGCAAATGTTGTAATCTTTTGGTTATTAATGAAATCCAATCTTCAAAGTGGACGTAGACTCGAATAAGAGTCGAACCACTATAAAATTCTTGTCTTCTTTCTTTATTTTGGTATTTTGATGCTCTTGAATGTTAGATATGGCCTCACATGAAGGTTTTCTAACGCCCCGCCTCTGAAAAGGTGACGTGCTTTCTAAGGATCTCGCCTCCGATTAGGTAACGTGTTTAGAAATACCATTTTGGTTGTAATACCAATTTTCGGTATCAACACATCCATCATACATAACATGTCTCAAACACATGTTTCGACCATAGGACTACCCTATCTAAAGGTCAAAGATACTAGTGAGAGGACATACTAAAGATAAAACAAATACAAGCTAAGTGATAAAGGAGAAATTAAAAGACATACCCTCGAAAAGAAAAGGGTACAATGAACACATCTTCTCTTCCGTCTCCCAAGTAGCGTTGCGCTTATCATCTCCCCATTGCACTTTTACTAGCTTGACCTCTCGTTTCCTCAACTTCTTAATCTCCAACCCAAGATTGCACGTAGGAGCTCGTCGAATCGTCGCATCACGCTCTATCTCCACCTTTCTAAGCAAGCTCGGCTCTACCACTTCCGCGTTCTTATGCAAGCACTTCCTCAAGTGTGATACATGGAATACATCATGTATACCACTAAGTCTCTCAGGCAACTCTACTCTATATGCCATCTGTCCAATTCTCTACTTAATAGGAAACGACCCTACGAACCGTGGTGCTAACTTCCCGACGGACCCAAAGCGAACAACATTCCGTAATGGAGACACGTTGACAAAGACCATGTCCCCAATATCAAAATCAAGATCTATCCTCCTTTTGTCCGCATAAGATTTCTGCCTGTCTTGCGCCGTCTTCATCCTCCTTCGAATCAAATCGATCTTTTCCGAAGTCTCTCTAATCATATCGGGCCCAAGCAAGATCTTATCTGTAGATTCCCACCAACATGTAGGTGAACGACACGGCCGTCCATAAAGAGCCTCGAACGGTGCCATGCCAATGCTAGACCGAAAGCTATTATTATATGAGAACTCCACTAATGGAAGATGTTCCTCCCATGTACCTACGAAGTCTAAGACACACAACTCAATAGGTCTTCTAGAATACGATTCACCCTCTCGGTCTAGCCATCTGTCTGAGGATGATATGCGGTGCTCAAACATAACCGAGTCCCTACCGCCTCTTGCAAGCTCTTCCAAAACTCGCTAGTAAAGATAGGATCGCGGTCTCTCACTATGCTAGAAAGAACACCAAGCAAACGAACTATCTCCCGAATGTGTACGGAGGCTAACCATGGAGCAGTCCTCTTACGCTTCATGGGAATGAAATGGGCGCTCTTAGTAAGTCTGTCTACCACGACCCAAACCCCGTATTACCCGTCCTCGATCTCGGTAACCCATCAATAAAGTCCATCGAGACACTTTCCCACTCCCATTGTGGGACCTCCAATGGGTGAAGCAACCCACCGGGTTTCTTTTTCTCTGCTTTTACTTGTTGGCACACCAAGCATCTAGCGACAAACTCAGCCACATCCCTCTTCATACTGGCCCAAAAGTAAACTCGTCTCATGTCCATATACATCTTGTCCCCGCCGGGATGGATAGTCGTCTTCGAACGATGTGCAACATCAAGAATGGTCTTCCTCAAATTCTCATCCTGTGGTACACAAAGTCTACCGTCCCTACGTAACCAACCCTTATCATCTAGGGTATACCTACTAAGATGGCTCGATGACTCCCTCTTTTGAGCCTCTCTACTAACTCAACCAACTGTGGGTCATCTCGCTGTGCCTCACCAATCCGTCCCAAAACCATAGGTCTGACCTCTAAGGATGCTAGCAAACCGGGTACAAAGTCAATGGAGGGTCTAAAGTTAAATGTAGAGATGAACTCTAAGCTTCGCTGGTCAACAAACAATGGACTCAAGGACAACCTTTTCTTACTTAAGGCGTCTACCACCACGTTACCCTTGCCATGGCTATACGCTATCTCGAAATCGTAGGACGCTAAAAATTCCATCCACCTATGCTGCCTTAAGTTCAAGTCCTTCTGAGAGAACAAGTAATTTAGCGATTTGTGGTCAGGGGACAATTCGAATTTCTCGCCTAGAAGATAATGGTGCCAAGACTTAGGCGCAAAAACAATAGTGGCCAACTCTTGGTCATGTGTAGGATAATTTCTCTCATGCACTCTCAACTGCCTTCCTCTATAGGCTATTACCCTTCCCACTTGCATTAAGGCTGAGCCTAGTCCTGTCCCACAAGCATCGGTATAAACGGTAAATGGCTTACCCCCATCTGGCAACACTAAGACCGGGGTTGTGGTCAATGCTCTCTTTAAACGTTGGAACGAATCATCACAATCAACGTCCCATGTGAAAACTAGGTTCTTCTTCGTCAAGCGTGTTAATGGGGCTGATATTTTTGCGAACTCTTTGATAAACATCCTATAGTAGCCAGCCAACCCAAAGAAACTCCTCACCTCGGTAGCATTTTTAGGGACCTTCCAATCTTGGAAGGCCACTACCTTTGCGGGATCCACAGCTATCCCTTCTTTGGAAACCACGTGCCCTAAGAATCGCACTTCCTTCCTCCAAAAGTGACATTTAGAAAATTTAGCTTTAAGGCTATGCGCTCAAAGAGTCTCCAACACTTCCCTAAGATGTAGGGCATGCTCTTCCTTGCTCTTAGAAAAGATCAAGATGTCATCCACAAAGACTACCACGAATTTATTAAGGTACTCCCCAAACACCTTACTCATCAAGTCAACAAAGTATGCGGGGGCGATTGTCAAACCGAAGGGCATCACAAGCCACTCGAAGAAGCCGTCCGGAGTCCTAAAGGGAGTCTTATCTCTGCTATCCTCATCCACTCTCAACTGAAGGAAACCCATGGCTAAGTCCAACTGCGAAAACACTGAGGCGCCAACTAACTGATCGAAGAGATCGTCAATCCTCAGCATTGGGTGCCTATTCTTCTTGGTAAGCTTATTAAGTGCTCTATAGTCCACAAAAAGTCTAAGGGACCCATCTGCCTTTGTGGCAAATACTACTGGAGCACCCTGCTCCGATATACTACGTCTTATGAACCCCTTCTCAAGTAATTCTTTCACTTGCTTACTGAGTTCTCTTCTCTCTCTTGGAGCCATGTGGCGCACTAGCAATGCAACTGGCTTTGCATTATCTACTAGATATATTCGAAAGTCTATTTCACATTTTGGGGGTAGACCCCTCACCTCATCGAAGACATCAACATATTCAGGGACTACACTAACAGAATGTAAATCATCATTGGATGCGTCAAGGGATTCTAGGTAGTTAAGCATTACTGGACCTCTAGGGTCGCAAGAAATATCAAGGGTCTTTCCACAACGAGCCAACAATCTACCTACCCTTCTTTCACAATCTAGGATGGCCCCGTATCAAGTTAGCCAATCCATACCAAGAATCAAGCCGTAGCCTATGAAGCCAAGAACAAAGGAGTTGCATTCAAACCCAACGCCCAGGATAGACACTCTCAAATCCCGACAGATCATTGAAAGATGAGCCAACCACCAATAGGATTTTGAGACTATTAAAAGATCTGTAACTAAACTAGTATTTATGTGTAGTGTTTCAACTAATGAAGTAGAGATAAACGATTGTGATGCACCAGAATCGAATAAAGTACGGACATGATGATCAAACAGAAAACTAAACTTTCAACAGAAATCGTTCCACCTCGTTCTTATAGCGGTGGGACCAAGAGAGCCTGAACTTGCCCCCTTGCCTGCCCTTTGCCATAAGAGCCTACACCTGTCCTCTCAAGGTAGACCCTACCATCTGCCCTTTCCTTGGGCAATCCTTAATCAGATGTCCCACTTCGCCACAGTGGAAACATCCAGTCTTCTTTTTCTTCCTACAATCTTTGCTTAGATGGCCTGGCGTCCCACAGTTAAAGCATCTTTTCTTTCCCTTACCATTGTTGCCTTTACCACCTTTCTTGTTCTGTTGTTGCTATTGCGGTTTCTTTTGATCCCCTTACTTCTCGGGTGCCTTATTAGCATTGGCGCCCTTCTCCTCTTCATGTATAAGCGCCATGTCAACTAGTCTCTCGAAGGTGGGCCCCATAGGGATGTGAGTCATAGCTGTAACAACCCGCATTCTACGCATCGGAGAATCATAGAATATTTATTTCTTTTTTATATGAAGTCGTATGGTCATGTGGCTTTATGAAACGACCATTGGGGTCATTTCCCACGTTCAAGATTTTTGCCGATTTTTAAATGACTGTTTTGCCCCTCGCTGATATTGTTTAGGCCATAACTTTTGATTGGAAAGGAGTTTTGACCTGAAACCACTTCCATTGGCTTCGGATGATGATTTACCTTAGAGTGGTCCTAAGTGGAAAACGGACTTATCGTTTGGGAGAAATGGCTAAAATAAGGTTTGGAAGGTGAAAAACTACTTAACCGAGCCAAATAGGGTGATTAGTGAATGGGCCCATAACCCATTTCGTGATTAGGGTTATGGGGAGGCTGAAAAGAGTTTGGGTTTCATTCCATTTCAGTTTTCTAGCCTCCACTTACCTCTTAGAAACCCTAAAAATTGCCTCCAACCTCTAAATCACCTCCAAACCACTTTCTAATTAAGGATTAAGCTTAGCAACATCAAATCAAGGGAGATCCTCACCAAATCAAGATTAGAGCTGCTGTTTAGCATTAGTATTCGCACCATATAATAGATTTATTTCAGATCTAAGGTTTATTTGTGGCTAAGGTGAGCGATTTGCATAGTTTTGCACTAATTACGGTTGATTAAGGGTAATTAGTGATGATTAGCGAATTTATGCATTAATAAAATCTGGAAAATATTTATAAATTCTTGAATGATGTTTTAGACTCCTGTTAGAAACTTGGGTTAATTTGGTTAAATTTTGCTAATCCTATCATTAATTATGCTTGAACATGCTTAAGGGAAATATGGGGTTTTGGCTATGTTTGATTCATTTTAACCTATCATATTAATGTTTTGGTGTTTGAGGTCACTTCATTTGTTGCTATGACTTTGTGGTATGCTTTGTGATTGATTAGAATAGCTAGAGTGGTCGAAAACGCCGTCGAATGACGTAAACAACTCGCTGGACAAAATGCAGGAAATGGACAGGGACCGAATCGGATCGGATGGGGAGGTCCGAACCGAACCGTTCGTGTGGCCCATCCCCGATCCGACCCCTTGCATCCCAACCGAGCCTGCATGCCACGAGCTAAATGGAAACTTGGAGGAGATCATGACCGGACCGATCCGCCTGGAGTTCTCCGACCCGAACCGCCAGAGTACCCCGATCCGAACCACAATGAGCTGGAACGTGGAGCATGACCCGAACCCGATGGCACCCTCCTATCCAATCCAAAGAAGTTGGCACGAATTGATCCAGTGGGGGATACTGAAGGCAGAACCGAACAGATGGCTGTGAGGAGATCCGAACCGATCCGGTGATGACTAATAACCTGAGATGCAAAGATAGTCCAAATGGAAGTTAGATCTCAGGATCCAGTTGGGAACCAATGAGTTCACTTCATGATTGGGCTTTGCTGCGGGACGTGTTCTAAGGAGTTGTCGACGTTCATAACTTTGATTCACCACTGAAAAGGAATGATGGGCTACGCATCAGTGCAGTAGAGTCACCGTGACTCGAGGGGCAAAGTGATCGTAGTAAGACTATAAGCCACTGCAGTGGAGCCATTGTGACTACATGGGGCAGAGTGGAAATAGTTTAGGATTAGTAAGGGTATGAGCCAGTGCAGTGGGGTGTGTGCGACTCCATGTGGCAAAGTGGACATAGCGAAGGATTAGTGGCTATGGATCAGTGGAGTGAAGCCGTTGTGACTTCATGGGGCAGAGTGATCATAGCAAATTATTGGGTGATCGAAGTGGTGGATATCGTATGCTTTACACACTGAGTGAGAGATGTGAGGATGGTTGCTATGCTTGATTGTTTGCCATCACTGTGACATGCACACCCCCACCCCCGTATGCTTGTACACCTTATGTTAGTGGCACCCTAGAGTGATGTATAGTATGTAGTACTAACTCTTTGGTTACAGGTCCAGGTATGGTTTAGTATACCTGTTATTGTTCTGTTTAGCTGCTTATCGCTCATACCAGACTTTTGTCTGACCCAGAGTTTTATGTCTCTTCTTATTACTCTGGGTGCTCCTAAATGAGCAGACTAGAGACATGTTAGCTGGTGATGCACGAGTAGCTGATCTGGAGGTGAGCAGGAGGCTTCCACGTATGATATATATAGATATTCTCCCTGTGTCATTGGTGGTCACTACTTGGGCACTAGTAGTGTACCTTCCTTATCTTGCTTTAGAGACAGTTTTAAAAGTTGTAATAATGGTGTTGTGGAACATAAGCTATATTTGGATTTTCCACTGCTATGATAGTTTGTCTCAGCTTATACACTGTCTCACCTATTTTATGTCAAGTATGTTGTTATTAAATTTTGTTCCATGCGATGTGAGACATTCTACAGGTTCTTTGTTGATTCCTCGTCTTCTTTCTTTTCTTCTGACGACTGTTCCGTGCTAAATGGACGTGTGTATAGCGCAAATTTTTGGAGTAAATGTCGATTATTGCGGGGCGGGCCGTCACATTTGGTATCAGAGCTCTAGGTTGCGTAGTTAACCTAGGGAAAGACATTAGGGAGAGATAGTACGTATATGAGAGTGCGTATTTGTGATTACTTTGGTTTTCGAAAGCTATATATATGTACTATTAGTAGTATAAGGATGAAGTCGTACTGCACTAGCACCACTATGGAGATAGTTAATCGTTTTCTCTTTACAGATTGAACGATGAGTCGAGACACGAGGGGTGCTGGTAGAGGGGCCAATAATGGGAATGCTCCTGACATGAGGACGATGCTCACTGACTTCATGAGAGATATGCTTAGGGATGTTCAGGGACCAGTTCCTAATGCCGGTAACGGTGGTGGTGCAGTAGTGCAGGCACCTAGGGCCGATTTCGCTAAGCTGTGCAAGGATTACACTAACCTTGGTGGGAAGCCGTTCCACGGAACGGAGTCGGCCACGGATGTTTAGGATTGTTTGAATAGCTATGATCGTATCTTCGATGACTTGGGTATCGAGGATGCGATGAAGAGAAGGCAAGTGTCTCGTCAGCTGCAAGGGCGAGCGATGAATTTGTAGAATGCTATTAAGACAGCCACTCCAGAGGATTAGGTTACATAGGACCAGTTTAAGTTTGATTTAGCGACTAGTTTATCCCAGCTGCTCAGAAGTCGGAATTGTTTAGGAAGTTCTTGGAGCTTAAGCAGAATGGTAGGGCAGTCTCGGACTATATTGCTGAGTTCGACACTTTGTCGAAGTATGGATTATCCCTTATCGATACTCTTGAGAAGAAGAATGAGAAGTTCATTACTGGTTTGGATGGATACTTGGAGGAAAGGCTTATCAACCACATCAATGAGACTTTTGAATCGATTGTGGGGAAAGCTTTGAGATCAGAGAGTCTTTACCCTAAGTCAAAGACTGAGGTTGCATCTGCAGAAGGGCTGAAGCTGCAAGCAGGTGGTGGAGGCAAGAATAACACTAAGAACAAAAGGAAGCAGAATCAAACTAAGGATGGCCAGAAAAAGAGCAAGAAAGATGTTGAGTGCTTCAGTTGTGGTAAGAAGGGCCATTATGCCAAAGAATGTCGGGCCAAGCCAGCAGATAGGAAGTGCTACAATTATGGCCAAGTGGGACATCATAAGGATAAATGTCCACAACCTCTTAAGGAGAAGCAGATTGTGAAAGCATATGCTGTCAGTGCTATGCCTTCTTCGTCGAATGCTCCAACTGCGGCGGATAAGGGAAAGAATTTCGTTATTCAAGGTATGCTTTCTGTTTATGATGTTCCTGTTCAAGTTTTATTTAATACTGGGCTTCTCGTTCCTTCATATCTTGTGACCTGGTAGATAGGCTGGGACTGGAACCCGAGATAGTCGATAGACCGTTGGTTGTGACGAACCCGATTGGTGGTTTGACTAACCTTAGCATGATTTGCCAAAATTTGGTCTTATCGAGTCATGGATGTATGTTTGTTTGTGATTGCTTTGTTTTGGGCTTTAGTGGGTATGGCATTATATTGGGGGTCGAATGGATCCAAAGATACGTGGTGGTGGTAGACTGTGAGGGCTTTTTGGTGACAGTTAGGGCAGATGATGGGCGGAGGGTAGTGTTTGGTAGTCTACCTAGTGATCTGGTGATGGCTAGTTTTATAAATTCCCTCGACATCCCGCATGATGAGTTGTCAGATTTGCCCGTGGTTGGCCAGTATCCGGACGTCTTCGAGGAAGTGACCGGACTTCCACCACACCAAGAGATTGAGTTCCGTATTGATTTAGTGAAAGATGCCAGACCTATAGTGATGCCACTTCGTCGTATGGCACCAAGGGAGCAGCGAGAGCTCGGGGTGCAAGTAAGCAATCTTTTGAAGAAGGGGTTTATTAGAAGAAGTGTCTCCGAGTGGGGAGCAACAGTTGTGTTTGCCACTAAGGCAGACGGTTCCCTTCGTTTGAGTGTGGACTATCGCGAGTTGAATAAGGTGACGAGGAAGAATAGGCATCCTCTACCGCGGATAGATGATTTGTTTGATCAACTGGAAGGAGCAAGAGTGTCTTCCCAGTTGGACCTCGCGATAGGATTTCATCAGCACCGAGTAGCGGCTGAGAGTGTTCCGAAAACGGCATTTAGGACACCGTCTGGATTCTATGAGTGGTTGGTCATGCCATTTGGGTTGACCAATGTACCAGCATACTTCGAGGATCTTATGAATCGGGTGTTCAGAGATCAGCTGAATAAGTTTGTTCTTGTGTTCATAGACGATATCCTTGTTTACTCAAGGACAGAGGAAGAACACAAGGGGAATTTGAGGATAGTGATGGAGGTGTTGAGAAAACACCAATTGAAAGCGAAATTTTCTAAGTGTCACTTTTGGAGGAGGGAAGTGAGATTCTTGGGCCATGTTGTTTCAGAGAATGGTATTGTCGTGGACCCTACGAAGGTGGCTACGCTACAGGATTGGTCTACGCCCAAGAATGCAACAGACGTGAGAAGCTTCTTGGGGTTAGCTGGATATTATCGTATGTTTATCCAGGACTTGTCCAAGATAGCAGCACCGTTGACTCAGTTGACTAAGAAGAATCAAGCCTTCGTCTAGGACGGAGTGTGTGAGAATGCATTCAAGAGTTTAAAAGAAAAGTTGATGCGTGCGCCAGTGTTTGTCATTCATAAAGGGAATGAAGATATGACGGTATACACAGATGCTTGTGGTACCGGACAAGGTGTTGTATTTTTGCAAGGAGGTAGGATTGTAGCTTATGCTAGTCGGCGACTAAAGCCGCATGAGAAAAGGTATCCTACCCATGATTTGGAACTGGCGGTGATCGTGTTCACGTTGAAGACGTGGAGACATTATCTCTTAGGATAGAGATTTGAGTTGTTTACCGATCATAAATCGTTAAAGTATCTCTCCTCTAAGAAGGATCTGAATCTCCGTCAGCAGAGATGGTTAGAGTTCTTGGCTTCGTATGATTTTGATATCGCATATACATCGGGGAAAGGCAATGCGGTAGCCGATGCCTTGAGCAGGGGACACACCAGTTTAGGGACTACGTTTCTTGAATGGAAGCAACTGGAGTATATCGCACGGTATGATTTCAGAACAAAGTGCGAATTGGATCCAGTGATGTTAGCTAGTTTGACGATCAGACCCACTTTGATTGAGCAGACTGGTTCCAGTTAGAGGGACGATCCTAATCTATTGGAAATCATCTCCAACTTAGGGATGAATATTGACGGTGAGGAGATGAATTTGTATGGGCTTGATCGAGAAAGATGGCTTCGAAAGAATGGAAGACTATTGTACCCAACGTGAATTGTTTGAGAGATGAAGTGCTTAGGGAATGTCATCACTCAAAACTGACTATACACCTTGGTGGTGATAAGATGTATCGAGACATGAAGTAGACTTACTATTGGGAAGGGATGAAAAGAGACGTTGGAAAGTTTATATCCAAGTGCATGAATTGCCAGCTAGTTAGAGCCGAGCAAAAGAAGCCTAGTGGTTTGTTGCAACCATTAGAAATTCCCGAATGGAAATGGAAGCAAGTCTCGATGGATTTCATTGATGGTTTACCAAGGACTAAATCGGGACATGATAGCATTTGGGTAATTGTGGATCGATTGACCAAGAGTGCAAGATTTATACCAGCCAAATCGACCAGAACGGCAGCTAAGTTAGCAGAACTGTATATGAAGTGGGTAGTGAGATTTCGCGGAGTACCTAAAAGCATTGTGAGTGACCGAGACCCGTTGTTCACTAGTGGGTTTTGGAAAAGCTTACAAGAGGCTCTAGGGTCGGAATTATATCTCAGTACCGCATATCATCCTCAAACCAACGGTAAGACAGAGAGGGTGAATCGTATATTGGAAGATCTCTTGAGAGCATGTATATTGGATTTTGGTGGATCATGGGATGACCATTTGCATCTAGTAGAGTTTGCATATAATAATAGCTATCAATCCAGTATCGGCATGGCTCCACATGAAGCTTTGTACGGAAGACCGTGCAACTCACCATCATGTTGGATAGAGACCTGTGAGAAGTTTGTGCTTGGACCAGACGTGGTAAGGGAAACTTCAGATAAGATTAAGATCATTCAACAACGGATGAAGGCTGCCTGGGATAGGCAGAAGAGTTATGCTGATAAGAGGAGAAGGGACTTAAAATTCTCCGTTGGTGACTTGTTGTTTGTCAAGATTTCTCCATTGAAGAGCGTGATACGATTTGGCAGGAGAGGCAAGTTGGCACCAAGATTTGTTGGCCCATTCCCAGTTCTCGAACAAGTTGGGAATTTGGCGTATAGAGTTGACTTAACCGAGAAGATGGCGGGAGTTCACAACGTATTTCATCTTTCCCAGCTAGGGAAGTTCGTGCACAACCTAGATATGACTATTTCACCTGACCAGTTAGAGGACCTCAAAGTGGAACCCGAAGCGGTTGGGAACCGCAAGCTGATTCGTCTTGTCGAGCACGATACGAAGCAACTTCGAAGGAAGGCGGTAAAGCTAGTCAAGGTTCAGCGGGGCGAGAACGAGAATGACTGTACTTGGGAGACATAGGAGAATATTAGGAAGACGTATCCAGGACTCCTTGCCTGGTAAGATTTACTTTGCAATTTAGTTATTCCGCATGCTAGGATAGACTTGTTTTGCTTGTTTTACATGTTTGATTGTTGTTTTATGGCTGATAGGCATGCAGGACCCTTTGTGTGTTAGGATTAGGGAATTTCGGGGGCGAAATTTCTTAAGGAGGGGAGAATGTAATAACCCGCATTCTATGCATCGGAGAATCGTAGAATATTTATTTCTTTCTTATATGAAGTCATATGGTCATGTGGCTTTAGGAAACGACCATTGGGGTCATTTCCCATGTTCATGATTTTGCCGATTTTAAAATGACCGTTTTGCCCCTAGCTGATCTTGTTTCGGCCATAACTTTTGAATGGAAAGGAGTTTTGACCTGAAACCACTTCCATTGGCTTCGGATGATGGTTTACCTTTCCATAGAGTGGTCATATGTGGAAAACGGACTTACCATTTGGGAGAAATGGCTGAAATAAGGTTTGGAAGGTGAAAAACTGCTTAACCGGGCCAAATAGGGTGATTAGTGAATGAGCCCATAACCCATTTCGGGATTAGGGTTATGGGGAGGCTGAAAAGAGTTAGGGTTTCATTCCATTTCAGTTTTCTAGCCTCCACTTACCTCTTACAAATCGTAAAAATGGCCTCCAACCTCTAAATCACCTCCAGACCACTTTCTAATTAAGGATTAAGCTTAGCAACATCAAATCAAGGGAGATCTTCACAAAATCAAGATTAGAGCAGCTATTTAGCGTTAGTTTTCGCGCCATACCATAGATTTATTTCAGATCTAAGGTTTATTTGTGGCTAAGGTGAGTGATTTGCATAGTTTTGCACTAATTACAGTTGATTAAGGGTAATTAGTGAAGATTAGCGAATTTATGCATTAATAAAATCAGGAAAAATATTTATAAATTCTTGAATGATGTTTTAGACCCCTGTTAGAAACTTGGGTTAGTTTGGTTAAGTTTTGCTAATCCTATCATTAATTATGCTTGAACATGCTTAAGGGAAATATGGGGTTTTGGCTATGTTTGATTCATTCTAACCTATCATATTGATGTTTTGGTGTTTGAGGTCACTTCTATTTGTTGCTATGACTTTGTGGTATGCTTTTTGATTGATTAGAATAGCTAGAGTGGTCGAAAACGCGGTCAAATGGTGTAAACAACTTGCTGGACAAAATGCAGGAAATGGACAGGGACCGGATCAGATCAGATGGGGAGGTCCGAATCGAACCGTTCGTGTGGCCCATCCCCGATCCGCCCCCTTGCATTTGAACCAAGCCTGCAGCCACGAGCTAACTGGAAACTTGGAGGAGATCACAACCGGACTGATCCGCCTGGAGTTCTCCGACCCGATCCGCCAGAGTACCCCGATCCGAACCACCATGAGCCGGAACGTGGAGCATGACCCGAACCCGATGGCACCCTCCGATCCGATCCGAAGAAGCTTAATAAGAATTGATCCAGTGGGGGATACTGAAGGCGAACCGAACCGATGGTTGTGAGGAGATCCGAACTGATCCGGTGATGACCAATAACCCGAGATGCAAAGATAGTCCTAATGGAAGTTAGAGCTCAGGATCTAGTTGGGAACCAATGAGTTCACTTCATGATTGGGCTTTGCCGCGGGACGTGTGTTAAGGAGTTGTCAACGTTCATAACTTAGAATCACCACTGAAAAGGAATGATGGGCTATGCATCAGTGCAGTAGAGTCACCGTGACTCGAGGGGCAAAGTGATCGTAGTAAGACTATGAGCCAGTGCAGTGGAGCCATTGTGGCTCCATGGGGCAGTGTGGACATAGTAAAGGATTAGTAAGGCTATGAGCCAGTGCAGTGGGGTGTGTACGACTCCATGGGGCAAAGTGGACATAGCGAAGGATTAGTGGCTATGGATCAGTGCAGTGAAGCCGTTGTGACTTCATGGGGCAGAGTGATCATAGCAAAGTATTGGGTGATCGAAGTGGTGGATATCGTATGCTTTAAGCAATGAGTGAGAGATGTGAGGATGATTGCTATGCTTGATTGTTTGCCATCATTGTAACATGCACACCCCCACCCCCGTATGCTTGTACACCATATGTTAGTGGCACCCTAGAGTGTTGTACAGTATGTAGAACTAACTCTTTGGTTGCAGGTCCAGGTTCAGGTATGGTTTAGTATACCTGTTATTGTTCTGTTTAGCTGCTTATCGCTCATACCAGACTTTTGTCTGACCCAGAGTTTTATGTCTCTTCTTATTACTCTAGGTGCTCCTAAACGAACAGACTAGAGATATGTTAGCTGGTGATGCACGAGTAGCTGATCTGGAGGCGAGCAGGAAGCTTCTACGCATGATATATATAGATATTCTCCCTGTGTCGTTGGTGGTCGCTACTCGGGCATTAGTAGTGTACCTTCCTTATCTTGCTTTAGAGACAGTTTTAAAAGTTGTATTAATGATGTTGTGGAACATAAGCTGTATTTGGATTTTCCGCTGTTATGATGGTTTGTCTCAGCTTATACATTGTCTCACCTTTTTTATGTCAAGTATGTTGTTATTATATTTTGTTCCATGCGCTGTGAGACATTCTATAGGTTCTTTGTTGATTCCTCGTATTCTTTCTTTTCTTCTGACGACCGTTCCGTGCGGGGCAGGCCGTCACAATAGCTAACCCATGAAGCGACTCGTTCAAACCCTTAACAAATTTCAAGGCCTTCTTTTCTGGTGTATTCACCAAGTCCAAGCCAAATCTCGCCAACTGATTGAACTTGTTGACGTATTCTTTCACCGATAGATTCCCTTGCTTCAACGCCAAAAACCTTCCCATGCATAGATGCTCTTTAGCTCATGAGAGAAACTTTGCCTCGAAACTACGACTGAAATCTGGCCATGTATCAACTGGACGCTCTCTATTAATGACCTCCCACCAAAACGAGGCCTCATCCTTCATTAGCCAGGCAGCTAACTGGACCTTTCTTCCATCTTCCACTTCAAAGATCCCAAACAATTCTTCCACCTCCTTTAGCAAATTTCGAGCTTCAACAAATGTCTCCGTCCCATGAAAAGGTTTTCCACCAATTGCCTAAAAGTCCTTACATATCTTTGCAAAAGTATCGACAGGAGGAGGAAGAGGACCATTTGCTAGACCTGCGGTGGTGGCCCTAGTCTCCAAATACCTCCTAAACCATCCTGGTATCGGTATCCCCTCGGGTATCTCGGGAATTCCAGACATGCTGAAACGAAAAAGGATAGATTCAATTCAAAAGAACCGAAGGAAATATATGTGGCTCTTAGGGTTATGCTTTCTAAAATAAGATTTTCTCTTGAAAATACTTTCCTTAAAACATAATTTTGAAGGTACTTCTTTATAAAAGTGTTTTTGAAAAACAGTTTTTCAAAATTCATATCTGTTCTGGTAAGCTTCAGCTTTGATACCACGTGTAACACTCCACATCCATTAGTGTCACTCACAAAGGGAATGCATTAACTTCTATGGAGCGTTTTAAGTGCGTATTGAACAGAAACTTAACAACAAGACAGATATAAACAGTACTTAAAAATTTAAAATTTTATTCATTGCAGTGGTAAACACATAGGTTTGATTACATCATCAAAAACCAAAGTCAAAGTACATAATATTCATCTTGACTAAAACAGAGTACATAAATTGAAAGACATAACCCCAACACAAAATAGCCATAAATAAGATAGGCTGAACTTTTACTTCAGCGATCCAAGCAACTTCTAAAAGCAAGAGATGCAGCTGTCCAAAATCAAGCTCCATTGGTGCTAGTTCCACTCTGAGCACCTGGGGGGAAAACGGAGAAAAGAGGTGGAAACAAAGGGGGTTAGACATAAAGTCCGACGAGTGCGATAACTTTAACAATATAATTACCAAAATAACTTGGCTAAGGCATAAGTTGGAAAATAAGGAAATGACTGTGAACAATTGGGTATGGCAGAGCAAACTAAAGGAAATAAGGCGAACAAAGATAACGTTAAATGCACGCCTAGACCACTATAAGATAATTACTATACTACCCCAGCACTAGTCACCCTAAAGGTTGATCCTGCCTACAAGACTTTAATAATGATAATGGTGGTTTCGTGTACCCCTAGTTGCCTTCATAGGTGCCACCTGCCCCTATATCCACTAGGTGTACCAACTACCCCCATATGATCGGCTCCCTAACTCGTAGATACCCGTGTTAGCCCCACAGTGGGGTGTATCACTCCCCAAAGTGGAAACACGATACCACCAACAATGCACGGCTTATACCTATACGATGCAACAACGTCTTACCTGCCAGCCCGGATCCATACACGCACATGAGCCCGTTGGACTTGCGTTGCCACCGCTAACCCGTTTTGGCATCTTACAGTCGAGCCCAGTATGCGTGTCCCGTCCTCGACTTGGGTCGAGCCCACAGAGATACTTATGGGTTACAGGTTGAAACGGGCCCCCGTTACTTGACACAAGCTATCCACCTAAGCTTGGTCCCATCTAGTACATCCCACTTAACCCTCTTCTTATTCATGTCCACTTACATGTCTTATTTTTGGTTAAGTGTTTCTAATCGTATTTCACAAGCCACCGACTTAAGCCCATGTCCAACCACATGTTTATCTAGTTAAGTGTTTCTTAATTCATTAATGCCACAACCTTGTAAAGACCTCCTACATTAGACGGGCATTTGTGGCATCTGGATTTGCCGGGCGGGTCCGAGCAGTCTTACACCACAAACGAGCCTAACCTCGTGCCTTTACAACCGTTATGCATTTAATTTATGCCTAAGACCTCCCACATTAAACTGGCATTTGTGGTAGCTGGATTTGCCAGGCGTGTCCGGGCAATCTTACACCACAAAAAAGCCTAACCTCGTGTCTTAGATGACTAATTACACAAAATTAATTATTCCCCAATTTGAATTAATTTCCCTATTCAAATTATCAATTAATTCCAAATTTAACTATGTCCATAATTGACTTAATTATTTATGGTATGCAAAATTATACCAATTATCATCATCAATTTATTTTATGCCATTTAAGACATTTATGCCAATTCTCAATATTAAATCTTTTAATATTATCCCATTGCCCCACGTTGTACGTTCGTTCGTTTAACGTAAAATATACGTTAGACTCGAATAGTCTAAGTTATGGAATAAAGAGATGGCATCACAATATACATATAAATAAAACAAGATCTAAACAGAAGGGGTGAACTTGCATGTGTGAATGTGGTTCTTCATCTAAAAACTTGCATAGGCCAAAGTTACAAACTTGCATAAAACTACATATGACATAGATCTAAATCTAAAGGTGTAAACTTGTTTAGGTAATAGTCACAAACTTGCATAATCATGTATGTCATGGATCTAAATCTAAAGGTGTAAACTTGCATAGGCAATAACCACAAACTTACACTCCATGATTTATACTCCATCCGATCAACCCAAAATTAACCCCAGCAACTCAGACCGGATCAGAAACCCTAATGACTAAGAATTCAGTCATTAAAAGGTCATCAAACAAATCTGTTTAAACCACAGGAAATTGTCCTCCTCAACGGAAAGCTAAATCAATTTCAGAACTCAGATTTCAGAACTCAAGACCTTCTTTGCGTTGTGAGTTCGATTTCTTTAACATGCTAATTAACAATTTAATTGGAATGAGCTATAATTTGGATTTTTGGTTATGTTGTGGATCATTGACCATATGTTATTATCTATGTTGTAAATTCTATGATGTTATCATCTATGTTGCAAATTCTATGATGTTATTATCTATGTTGTAAAGCTGTCATGCTATCAACTATGTTGTAGATCTATGATTCATAATGATGTTTCATATGCTAGTTTGGTTATGTTGTTGGAACTAATTCATATGTTAAATCATATGTATGTATGTATGCAAGTCTAGATGTTAATTTAGATCTGAACCATATGCAAGTTAATGAAAATCATATACAAAGGGAGTGCATTAACTTCTATGGAGCGTTTTAAGTGTGTATAGAACAAAAACTTAACAACAAGACAGATATAAACAGTACTTAAAAATTTAAAATTTTATTCATTGCAGCGGCAAACACATAGGTTTGATTACATAATCAAAAACCAGAGTCAAAGCACATAATATCCATCTTTACTTAAACAGAGTACATAAATTGAAAGACATAACCCCAACACAAAATAGCCATAAATAAGATTGGCTGAACTTTTACTTTAGCGATCCAAGCAACTTCTAAAAGCAAGAGATACAGCCATCCAAAATCAAGCTCCACTGGTGCTAGTTCCACTCTGAGCACCTAGGGGGAAAAGGGAGAAAATAGGTGGAAACAAAGGGGGTCAGACAAAAAGTCTGGCGAGTGCGATAACATTAACAATATAATTAACAAAATTACTAGGCTAAGGCGTAAGTAGGAAAATAAGGAAATGACTGTGAACAATTGGGTATGGCAGAGCAAACTAAAGGAAATAAGACCAACAAAGATAACGTTAAGGGCGCACTTAAACCACTATAAGATAATTACTATGCTGCACCACGACTAGTCACCCTAAAGGTTGATCCCCCTACAAGACTTTATTAATGATAATGGTAATTTCGTGCATCCCTAGTTGCCTTCATAGGTGCCGCCTGCCCCTATCTCGACTAGGTGTACCCACAACCCCCATGCGGTCGACTCCCTAACTCGTAGATACCGGTGCTGGCCCCACAGTGGGGTGTATCACTCCCCAAAGTGGCAACCCGATACCACCAACAATGCACGACTTATACCTACACAATGCAAGAACGTCTCACCTACCAACCTGGGTGCATACACGCACATGAGCTCGTTGGACTTGTGTTGCCACCGCTAACCCGTTTTGGCCTCTTACAGTGAAGCCCAGTATGTGTGTCCCGTCCTCAACTTGCGACGAGCCCAAATAGATACTTATGGGTTACTGGTTGAAACGGGACCCCATTACTTGACAAAAGCTATCCACCTAAGCTTGGTCCCCTCTAGTACATCCCACTTAACCCTCTTCTTATTCATGTCCACTTACAGGTCTAATTTTTGGTTAAGTGTTTCTAATCGTATTTCATAAGCCACCTCAGGCACCCACTTAACCCCCATGTCCCACCACATGTTTATCTGGTTAAGTGTTTCTTAATTCATTAATACTGCAACCTTGTAAAGACCTCCCACATTAGACTGTCATTTGTGCTAGCTGGATTTTCCGGGCGGGTCCGGGCAGTCTTACACAACAAACGAGCCTAACCTCGTGTCTTTATAACCGTTACACATTTAATTTATGCCTAAGACCTCCCACATTAGACTGGCATTTGTGGCAGCTGGATTTGCCGGGCGGGTCTGGGCAGTCTTACACCACAAAAGAGCCTAACCTCGTGTCTTAGACGATTAATTACACAAAATTAATTATTGCCCAATCTGAATTAATTTCCCTATTCAAATTATCAATCAATTCCAAATTTAACTATGTCCATAACTGACTCAATTATGTCCATCTATTATGGTATACAAAATTATACCAATTATCATCATAAATTCATTTTATGCCATTTAAGGCATTTATGCTAATTCTCAATATTAAATCTTTTAATATTATCCCATTGCCCCCACGTTGTACATTCATTCGTTTAATGTAAAATATACGTTAGAATCGAGTAGTCTATCTTATGGAATAAAGAGAGGGCATCACAACATACATAGAAATAAAACTACATCTAAACATAAGGGGTGAACTTGCATGTGTGAATGAGGATCTTCATCTAAAAACTTGTATAGGCCAAAGTCACAAACTTGCATTAAACTACATATGTCATAGATCTAAATCAAAAGGTGTAAACTTGTTTAGGTAATAGTCACAAACATGCATAAACCATGTATGTCATAGATCTAAATCTAAAGGTGTAGACTTGCATAGGCAATAACCACAAACTTACATTACATGACTTATACCCCAAATATATATATATATGTATGTGTGTATATATATATATATATATATATATATTCATATGTGATTTATGCAACATAAACGATGGTGTAAACTTACATCTAAATATGTAAACTAGCATATAGAATATCGTATACTAGCAGATAACTCATACATGTCATGGCCTAACTTTAGATCCAATTTACACATAAAATAGATGTCATGAAACATGTAAGGTTGTATATAATTTTCATTTACTTGCATATGATCCAGACCTAAATTAACATCTAGACTTGCATACATACATATATATGATTTGACATAGGAATTAGTTCCAACAACATAACCAAACTAGCATATGAAACATCATTATGAATCATAGATTTACAACATAGATGATAGCATCACAGCTTTACAACATAGATAATACCATCATAGAATTTGAAACATAGATGATAACATCATAGAATTTATAACATAGATAATAACATACGGTCAATGATTCACAACATAACCATATAATTCAAATTATAGCACAACCCAATTAAATTGTTAATTATCTTATTAAAGACATCAAACTCACAACGCAGAGAAGGTCTTGAGTTCTGAAATCTGAGTCCTGAAATTGATTTAGCTTTCCTTTGAAGAAGACAATTTGGTGCGGATTAGATTAGAATTGAATTTGATTTTCTTTTCTTCCTCTCTAATTGGTGGCAGCTATTCTAGGTTGCAAGGTGATGGCATGGAGACCATGATTCTAATTTTTATTTGATTTTAGGGTTTGAGTCTACATGTGTCTTTATAGAGTTTAGGATTAATTTAGGCCGTCCGATCAACCCCGAATTAACCCCAGCCATTCAAACCAGATCAGAAACCTTAATGACTCAGCATACAATCATTAAAAGGTCATCAAACAAATCTGCCCGTTGGGGGGGGGGGGAGGTCGACCCCCAGATCAACTCCTAGGTCGACCTGTGTGGGGTCGACCAGGCCCTGGAGGGAAATTTCCCGCCTAGCCCAATCTGACTCTGAAATTCGAATTTTTGAAATCTGTTTAAATTTTTCTAAAACTTCCGATGGCCATAACTTCTTCATACGAAGTCCAATTCACGTAAACTCGGACTCTATCTCAACCATAATTCCGAGACGAACACAATGGCGCAACCCATTTCCTTAATTCTCACACTTGAGATTAGTTATTCTTTAATTTGTGAACATTAATATTGAAAATTACGGGGTGTTACAGAGTAGCTGTCGGCGGGTGCTCGAAACGCGGTGCAAGGAATGAGGAGCATGTGTCTTATGTTAATAACAGAGGTAACAGAAGACATATACAGTATTTTAATGCCACCTGGAATTGTTTTTAAATATGCTTAGTTGTGCCTATGTGAGTTTAGTGAGTCTAATTAAACTAGTATAATTAACGTGGAATGTTGAAGAACCCTCTTTGCGCCTAACTGATTTATTGTTCCTAATCATTTGGTTAATTAAATGAAATTTATAGTTAAATGTGCAAAGATTGGACTGAGACGGTATTGGGAAAAGTTGGGTAGTTTTATTTATTATAAGAGAAATAAGTGAACATGACTATTTGAATATTGTTACAGGTGGAAGTAGCACATATGCATATTTAAGGTGTATATAAAGGCTTTGTTTGTGTTAAAATAAAAATAATATATATATATATATATATAATAATTTTATAAAGCAGAATAGTATTTTGAACTATACCTGGAACATTTCGAAAGTTGGACTCATTGAATTAGGTAAGGCATACGAATTAAAATTTAGTTAAGATAATCTAATTGCCTATAAGGTAGCTGCTTGTGTGGTTTAAAGGAGCGTCTGTGTGGTTTAAAAGAGTGCTTGCGTGGTTCATAACGAAAATAAACTTTGGCCTATGTACCTTATAATGAAGTAATTAAAATTTATAATATTATAAATAGTTTATCAAATTTGTGTGTTATAATGTAAATAAAATTTTATTGTGCTATTAGAATGGGAGTGAAACATGTTGCACCGAGATCAATTGGAAACAATCGACATCTCTACGGACGGAGATCAAGGTGAGTTCAACTCACTCAGCTTTTATCCAACTTTTATTTTTTTTATAAGTTAGGTTTAAATATTTGTATGCTATGATTGTTAATTGGTTGATGGATGTTTGGATTGTTGCTATTGTGGCGGTTGATTATTATATCTGTTTATAGATGATATTGTTGAGATAACGTATTTGGATGTAGGGAAAACAGGTTGGAGGAATCTAACTGGATTCCTCAAAATTTATTGTTTGTTTTCATATTATAATTATATGGACCGTTTAACTGATATAAATGGATTATTAATTGATCATTGATTGTTGAATTTAAATTCAATGGTTGTTTGTTTTAACCAATAGACAGTATTGGTTGAGTAATTTGTATCGGTTGGCCCAAAAATACATTGTTTTATAAATGTTGATGTACCATCGATTGAATCGGCAGTAATGAAGTTATAAATTTATTTTACAACTAGAAATGGATTTTGAAATCGATACATTTGAATAAAAGTTTAATAAAAGGAAATTATTATATATTATTATTACTTAAGTTTTTTTCATGTAATTATTAAACGATTTTATAAATCGATTATGTTGGTTAATAAGATTTATAACCGGATGAGGATAAATTAACATAACGGTCAAGACTTAGATTATTTATTTCTCAAGTGGGAATTAAATGAGATTATTGAAATTAATTATATAATTATATTAATTAAAAAGAAGAACTGATTGGAGTTGAGTAATGAGATAACCATGGTCTGAGCTGATGAAGTCAACTCAATTGAAATTAGCTATTTGATTAATCTATTTTAATTAATCTAATAAAACATTTGTTTTAACTTTAATAAGTTTTAAAAAAGGAAATTTACTGTTTAATTTAGTTAAATAAGAAGTTAACTATTTCTATGATGGTTAATGACAATATAAATTATTATGTTAATGAATAACGATTGAAGTAATCAACCTGAAGTAGATATTGAAATATAATTGGCTTTTTGAAAGAGTTAATGAACGGTTTTATATTAAAACTGGGTTTTATAACCAAGTTATAAAATAGATTTTAAGCTGAGACAATAGCTTAGAATAAGTTTTTAAATTAAGAGAAGAAAAGAAGGATAAAAAGGGGTTTTATATTAAACCCGAATTTTAAGAACAATGTTATAAAAGGAGCGTGAGGCTAAAACATTAAGATTAAAATAAAGTTACTTAATTTTGGGAGTGTAAGATGCGATTTAAATTTTCCATATTAAATAAGAGCTGAGGGTTTCATCAGTTATAACTAAAATGGGATTTGGTTTGATATTGGCAATGAATATCGATTTTGGTATTACGACTGATATCTATCTTAAGAAAAGAACGCTGTTGATCAAGGTCTGAGAGGTAATTTAAAATACCCCAACTTGAACGACTTTAGAATTATCGAAAAATGTTATTAGTTGTAGTGATGAAGATGTTAAAAGGGGTTTATTTTAAGAAATAATAATGTATCGTGATTTGAAGAATTTGGAATATATATAATAGATTACAAAATAAAAGGAAATTAGAACGGGCGTGAGAATATGAAATGATATTTCCATAGAAAAGGAAATAAAGGAGTTGTGTGAAGATATAACAATGTTTTCAAAGTAAGAAGATAAGATTTAGAATGGATTTATTCTAAAAAGATAACTGACAGGTATAGTGAGGAAACCAAAAGAGAGGTCGTAACGATTTTTTTACAAATGACGAGTTGAGTCAAATGATAAATAATAAATGGTGTCATAATTAATGTTTTGGAAAAAAAGTAAAATCGAAATTTGGATACGGTCATTAAATATTTTTCTAAATATTAGATTGAAATAGTGTTGAGATGAAATGGTTTTGAGAATATTACTTAGAAGTAATACCATGTTTGAGAATATTACGAAGAAGGGAATACCATGTTTTAAATTATTAAAATATTTAGAAGTTAAATTAATCATTCATTAATTATTTATAAGGGCCAAAGGATACTGAGTACATAACCAATGAACTCGTTATTTTCACACAATTATTATTTGATAGTTAAATCACCGACTATCAAAATTGACCAATACGATTGTTGGTACGGAAAAATCGGGATCGAATTTATACTCGAAGACCATTACGTCCAGCAAATACGAAATATTGAAGATATCAGATACTAATCAAGACGAAGGAATTAAAGACCGTGGATATTCATAAAACGGAAGAATTTCTTATAATCTTTGGCTTAGCGGCCCAAGATACACCGTGATTCAGTCGTGGTTGGAATCTACGGATTGCAAGTACTTCTCGCTACTGATCCATGGGGTTATTCCTATATTGGATGCAGTAGGAGGGTTCCTTCGGTTCATCCTGCTCTTGGATGACTGGTATGGGCGAATATCTGACACAGTATTTCCTAAAAACCAAGTACGTTGATTTTTACAAATATACCAAGTTGGCGACAGAGAATGGCCCTTCTTTAAAACCCAGAGTATATTTATGGATGTCAATTAGTGATTTGACGGATCTGAAAATGTGGCATTCAAAGTAAATGATGGCCAGATGTTCCAAAGGAAAATCCTAGCCTCAAGCCTCACAACCGGGAAATGACAAAAATCGGGCAGGCAGCATGGCTATGTAGGTTGCACCCATTACGGTGTATAATCACCTATCTAGAGAAATTCCTTTTGCTTCTTTAATTTAATCATCTTGTCCCTTTAGGGAAACGGTTGCTAATCCCAACCGTTGGTGATATACATTCGATACACTCAAGTGAAAAGAGTGTTCGATCATGTGTGGGCCCAGTTGCAAGGCGTTCTTGTTGAACCCAGTGTATTCGCCTCTAGAGATACACTATCGGCAGGTGCTTCCATACCTTCTCATAGTCGGAATCCAATCTCCAATAAGCGTCCGCGGTTTTGATTGTATACTATATATGTGGAGCGTGAGATGCAAGCGTTCTGCTGGATTGATATTTATTTGTATATAGACACTATTATAATATCATAATATATATATTGTTTTCAAAAATATTTTGGGTTATCATAAGGTAAAAATTGGTTGTATTTATCTGTGGATTTGGTCTTACGCTTATCCTTTTCTTTCGAAAAATTTTTGAACTTTAAAATCAAGTTGGATGATTTCCCTTAAAACTTTGCGAGTTGTTCTCACTCTGGTTCACCAGACTGACCCGATGTTTTGAAATGCTCTGGTTAGCCTGGGTTTGACAGGTTCAGGTTATTAGATTACTACGAAGTTCAGAAGATGTGCTGGAGAAGTTCAGGCATATTAATATTGTCATTTGTGTGTTTTCTATAAGGATATATTATTATAACTGTCCACGATTATTGATGTACTCTGATGATTGTAAGTATATTTCAAGCTCTAAATAAAATTAGTTTTAGATTATAATTTGTTCCGTTGCGATGTGGGACTTTGATTCAGTTGTGTTTTCTTCTTCTTCTTCTTCTTCTTCTTCTTCTTTCTTCTATTCTAATATTTCTTTCTTTCTTATCTCATCCTCTAATTTCTTTCTATTGGCATCTGAATTTCCAGTACTTTTGGTTTGGACCGGTGTTGTATGGTCAGCTCAAATGATACTGGAAATTTGGGTTGCTACAATAACTGGATACAACTACGGATAGCTGGCTATAGCTAGCCGGAGGCATAGTTGTAATTAACAGAATGATCGATCCATAGCTTGTGTAAATGGATTCCAGATCATTTACCAAGGGAAGTTCACCTATAAATACCCCATGGCTACCAACATAAAGGTGGGAAATAAAGGATGAAGTACTGCTGAATTAGATCCTCAACCACAGATTCAGCCATGGCGTCAAGGACAATCTTACGATGAAGGAAAAGGAAGATATCCCTCTTCTCAATCATTCATTCATCCTTCTTCTCCTCAAATTCTACTACTCTCTTTTATAATTACTCAGATTGAAATATATAAATGAGGGTTTATTGAGTGATTATAAAGATGTATGAAAAGAGAAAGATGATGTACTTTGTAATTCTCATTATAAGACAGGAAATCACCATCATTGTGGACGTAGGCCTCGTTAACGGCTGAACTACTCTAAATCTCGTCTTTACTTTACTTTTCTTGCATTTTTCACTTTTTATTGCTGATTAAACACGGTTCCATTTATTTCTGACCAAATTGGTGTAGTACAGTTTAGTACCTTGGGTGTTTAGACCATTTTTGGTGTAAATAACTTTTGTATGTTCGCTTGTATTAAATACGATTTACCATGATCTTTTTTTACTTAAGCTCATGTAAAAGGTTGAACATATACCAAATAAGCTTTAGTAAAGGTTATTTTAGTTGTAAAACCTTGTGAAAGGTGATAAGGAATTAGTGCTTTTATACAAGTTATTCAATTTAGTTTTTTATATGTGTATTTAATTAATATGATGAACATGGTATGCAACAAGAACAATGGTGCTCGGATGTACATGTCTAGCAAGATCCAAAACATGCGGTTCAAACAAGTTCACGAGTAAATATGAATATTTTCCTAACATTCTTAGCAATAACGTTAAATGCCAGTATGTATGCTTACTTAGAATATTTGTTTATTTAAAGCCCTTTGAAAGTAAATTTACTACGTGTTATTTTGCTAGACTTCTAAAATTGGAATAGATAAAAGCTTTGATATTGTAGTGTGGTTGAGGCGATTCATGTTGTATTGTATTAAAATTGCAGCTTTAAAAAAAGATTAACTCATTACTTATGATCTCAAGGAGAGTAAATTAATTACATATTTGATTATATAATTGTATAATTAAAGTCAAAAGGAATGCTCAATGCTAAGAAGGTAAATTTTGTTTTTACACGTTGCCCAATATAAAATGTGAATATAAATATTTTATTTATATTTTTTTGTTAATGAGTTTGATTAGTTTTAACTTCATATATGTTCAATGTGTGGCCTTGCTTATTTCTTAACTTGTGTTGTTGCTCGAACATCCTTTGGACTAGCAGTTCATGATCTGAAATTGTCGCATAACTATGCCAAAACAAATATCACATTTCTAAATGAAAATACTTATGAAAAATCCAATTCAATTAAAGTTAAGCAACATATAAAATTTTGAAAATGAGTAATCTCGACTCTAAAGGGGATAAATCATAGATTAAGACCTCACAAAGGTTATGAACATTGTATGCTTGGAATTTTTCTAGATGAGCATGAAGTTGTACAAATATTAAAACTATCTAAAAAATGTAAATTGGTTTGATAGAATTTGTTGGTGTTTGTTGTTTCAAAGTTACATGAATGCATTTTTAGTGTATGTACATTTACCAAGGACTGAGGTGCGCATTTACTAAGGACATAAAACAAACATGTTGTTCAATGTTTGCATTGTCTTTGTCTTCATTCCAATATCATTATCCATTTCATGTTATAGTGTATATTTCATAGTTGTAACAACCCGGAAAATCCAAACCAATTTAAAAAATTTATTTCGGTAATTTTAGTGAATTTTGAATATTTAAAATAATTCATTCTAAATAATTTCGACTATAAATTTATTTTGAATGGAATTAGAACATATAAATTTGTTTAAATCAAAGTTAGAATATAAATATTTATTTTTATTATAAAAGGAATTGGAAATGGTGTGGTCGTTTGAAAATTCGATTTCAAATTTCTAATGAATGTATAGAATTCAAAATAAACCGGATTTTAGTAAAACTAGAAATATTTGAATCTGTTTGAAAATATCTTTCCAATGAATGTGAAAAATCCAGATTTCATAGCGGGAATAAGAAGTTATGTCCAGTTGAAATTTCAGAATAGTCGCTATGGAATTTATATAAAATATAGCCCGTAAAAATAATGATTCTACAAACGAACTCTGTTTTCAACGAGACCACTTTTGTTGGATATGGAATGTCAAGTTATTGCTAAATTCCAATTTTCAGAATTTTCGAAATTAATATGTGAGCGTGGTGAATTTAAATGTGTTTGGTCAATTCAGTTTGAATTTAATTGACTGGAAAGGACTGTTTTTCAAACGGTCTCCAAATTCAATAAAATTAGTTTTGTTAGGACCGTATCGTCAAAAAATAGCTAGATTTATTTTTCTGGAATTTTTGGAGTCAGTACGTGGCCCCGGTAAATTAAAATGTGCATATAAATTGAATATAAATAATTTATATTTTAATTTAAAAGAAAATAGATCGAAACAGTCGAATTGGCTTACATGACATATCCCATTGTGCCCAGAATGGGGGTATTTAGTTATGGGCAACAGTCATTGGGTTCGATTTGGAGTTCAAATTAAAAAGTAACTTTTTGGAGAAAAATAAATTAAATTAAATATATATTTGCTTGGTTAACAAACCTCCACTCTCTCTCTCTCTCTCTCTCTCTCGTTTAGATTTAAAACTGAAAAAAAATAAACGCACGAACTACTCCAGTGCCCTCCAGTCGCTGCCACCAACCATCTCCCTTCCTCCTCCTCCTTCTCTTCTTCTTCCTCCTCTTTCCCTCTTTCAATTGGCAAATTCCTTAGCCCTAAATCTCCTAAACACGCCACCGCCGCCGCTGCCACCCACTAGCGGCCTCCCCACCCAGTCAGGTCCGGCGCCGCCTCTAGCCATCCTCCCCTTGGTCGTGGGCCTCCCCCCGATCACCAAAAAACCCATTTTCTCCAAAATTCCTGTTTTGCATTTATCCCCCTGTCACTATTTCACCAATAACTCCCGAACCATGCATTTCTGGCAACACTCCAGAATACCAAAATCTAAAGGAATGATTTTCTCTTCGATTTGGTACATGGAAGTCCTATTTTGGATTGCGGAGCTGTCCGGAAATCGCGTCCGAAGTCAACGGACCTGCTGCTGTTTTTCGCGATTTCCGGCGAATTGATGCGTTTTTGGAAGAAAGTCCACTAGACAAAACATGTCTGAAATGGCGTGTTTAGGCTAGTGACAAGGTTTGGTGAAGATTGTAGGCCGTATGCAACTTCTGGAGCCAAAGAAGCGAATTCAAGTGTGAAATGCGAGAACGGAGCGCGACGATGAAATCCGCCAAATCAAGAATGGAGGAGTGGATCCCAAAGGTGAGAACTTCTCACTTTAATTTATTTGCTAGTAAAAAATATATACTAGGATGTAGATGGTGCTTAGAAGCACCTGACACCTTTGTTTGAAATCATGTTTGTTTGGTTGTTTGATTGATTGGATTATTTGGTTGAATTTGGTTTGGGAAATGAAATGAATTGATTAGAATAGGTATGTACATGGCGCGAGACATTATAAGGCGATAAGGATAGACCTTATTCCGGTTCTAGTATCGTGTCGTTATGCTATTGAAATTTTCTAAAAATAAAAGAACAATAAAGATAATACATATGTTTGATTACATCATCAAAAACCAGAGCCGAGTACATAATATCCATCTTGACTAAATCAAAGTGCATAAATTAAAAGACATAACCCCAGTATAAAATAGCCATAAATAAGAGAGGTTGAACTTTACTTCAACGATCCAAGCAATCTTCTAAAAGCAAGAAGCACAGCTGTCCAAAATCAAGCACCACTGGTGCTAGTTCCAAACTGAGCACCTGGGAGAAAGGAAGAAAAGAGGAGGAAACAAAGGGGGTCAGACATAAAGTCTGGAGAGTGAGATAACTTTAACAATATAATTACCAAAGTAACTAGGCATAAGTTGGAAAATCAGGAAATGACCATGAACCATTGAGCGTGGCAGAGTAAACAAGGAAACAAGATGAACAATGATATTTGTAAAGCGCACCTAAACCACTATAAGATAATTACTAAACTACACCAACACTATAAGATAATTACTATACTGCACCACTACTAGTCACCCTAAGGTTGATCCTGCCTACAGACTTAAATAATGATAATGGTAGTTTCGTGCACCCCTAGCTGCCTTCATAGGTGCCGCCTGCCCCTATCTCCACTAGGTGTACCCACTACCCCCAAGTGATCGGCTCCCTAACTCATAGATACCCATGCTGGCCCCACAGTGGAGTGTATCACTCTCCAACGTGGAAACTTGATACCACAAATATTGCACGGCTTATACCTACACGATGCAACAACATCTTACCTACCAGCCCGGGTCCACACATGCATATGAACCCGTTGGACTTGCGTTGCGACCGCTAACCCGTTTTGGCCTCTTACAGTCAAGCCCAGTATGCGTGTCCCGTCCACGACTTGGGACGAGCCCACAAAGATATGTATGGATTACTGGTTGAAACGGGCCCCCATTACTTGACAGAAGCTATCCACCTAAGCTTGGTCCCCTCTAGTATATCACACTTAACCCTCTTCTTATTCATGTTTCAATTACATGTTTCAATTTTTGGTTAAGTATTTCTAATCGTATTTCAAATGCCAACCAAGGCACCCACTAGATTCCATATGCCACCCAAGGCACACACTTAACCCCCTCTGGTCCCACTACATGTTTATCTGGTTAAGTGTTCTTAATTCATTAAGACTGTCATCTGATAAAGACCTCTCACATTAGACTGGCATTTGTGGCAGCTGGATTTGCCGGGCAGGTCCGGGCAGTCTTACACCACAAAAGAGCCTAACCTCGTGTCTTTACAATTGTCACATATTTAATTTATGCCTAAGACCTCCCACATTAGACTGGCATTTGTGGCAGCTGGATTTGTCGGGCGGGTCCGGGCAGTCTTACGTCACAAAAGAGCTTAACCTCGTGTCTTAGACAATTAATTTTCCTAATTAATCATTCCCCAATTTGAATTACTTTCCCTATTCAAATTTAACTATGGCCATAATTGACTCAATTATGTCCATCTATTTATGGTATGTAAAATCATACCAATTTTCATCACAAAATTATTTTATGCCTTTTAAGACATCTATGCCAATTAAATATTTTAATATTATCCCCTTTTGCCACACGTTGTACGTTTATTCGTTTAACGTAAAATATACGTTAGACTCGAATAGTCTAACTCATGGAATAAAGAGAAAACATCACAACATACATATAATTAAAACTAGATCTAAACATAAGGGGTGAACTTGCATGTGTGTATGTTGTTCTACATCTAAAACTTACATAAGCCAAAGTTACAACTTGCATAAAACTACATATGTCATAGACCCATATCTAAAGGTGTGAACTCGTTGGGATAATGGTCACAGACTGGCATAAATCATGTATGTCATAGATATACATATAAAGGTGTAAACTTGAATAGGCAGTAACCACAAACTTGCATAACATGATTCATATTCAAACACATGTATTCATATAAACTTGCATATGTGATTTATGCAACTTAACAATGGTATAAACTTACATCTAAACATGTAAACTAGCATATAGGATTTGGCATATAACTCATACATGTCATAGCCTAACTTTAGCACTAAAATAGACGTCATAAAGCATATAAGGTTATACATATAATTTTCCCCAATTTGCATATGATTCATGTCTTAATAAAAATCTAAACTTGCATACATACTTATGATTTATCATAAGAATCAACATACCCAAACTAGCATATGAACAACATGGTGATTCGATTATACATAAGCCAATCATAAAATTACAACATAGATTGTAATGACCCGCATTCTACGCATCGGAGGATCGTAAAATATTTTTTTTTCTCATATTAAGTCGTATGGTCATGTAACTTTGGGAAACATCCATTAGAGTCATTTCCCATGCTTATGATTTTTGTCGATTTTTAAATGACCATTTTACCCCTAGTTGGTACTGTTTTTGTCATAACTTTTGAGTGGAAAGGAATTTTGACCTGAAACCACTTCCATTAGATTCGTTTGATGGTTTACCTTTCCGTAGAGTGGTCATATTAGCCAACCGGACTTACCGTTTGGGAGATATGGCTGAAATAAGGTTTGGAGGGTGAAAAACTGCTTAACCGGGCCAAATAGGGTGATTAGTGGATAGGCCCATAACCCATTTCGGGATTAGGGTTATGAGAAGGCTGAAATGAGTTAGAGAATCATTCCATTTCAGTTTTCTAGCCCCCACTTATCACCAAAGAACCCTAAAAATGGCCTCCAACCTCTAAAATCACCTCCAAATCATCTTTTGGTCAAGGATTAAGCTTAGCAACCTCTAATCAAGGAAGATCTACACCAAATTAACATTGGAGCTGCTGTTTAACATTGACATTCACGTCAAACCAGAGATTTATTTCAGATCTTAGGTTATTTGTGGCGAAGGTGAGTGATTTGCATAGTTTTACATTAATTATGGCTAAATGAGGGTAATCTGTGTTAATTAGCGAATTTATACACTAATAAATTCGGGAAAAATGTTCATAAATTCTTAAATGATGTTTTAGACCTCTGAAATGAATTTGGGTTAATTCGGTTAAGTTTTGCTAATCCTATCATTAGTTTCACCTAAACATGCTTAAGGGAAAATATGGGGTTTTGGGTATGTTCGATCCATTTTAACCTACCATATTGATGTTTTGATGTTTGTGGTTGATTATGCATGTTGCTATGACTGTATGATATGCTTTGTGATTGATTTCAATAGTTAGAATGGTCGAAAACGTCGTCGAATGGCCTAAACACTTGCTGGATAAGCTTCAGGAAATTGTTCAGGTTTCGGATCGGATAAGGGGGCTCGGATCGGATATGTTGACCTGGGAAAAGGATTCGATCGGATCGGAACCTGACACTTGAGAAAATTGGCAAAAAGGAAGGCCACGCTAACTGAACTGGGATCGGATCGGATAAAGGAGGAGGGGTCGGATTGAATAAAGAAGGAGGGATCGGATCGGAGCACGTGAAGAACAAGGGAGCAGATCGGAGCGGAAGCACGAACTGGATGGGAGATGGCACCCGACCCGACCCGAAGTGAGATACCCGACCCGACCCGACCCGAAGTGAAGCACCCGACCTGAATCGTACCAGAAGAAGACCCGAACCGACGCGATGCATTGGACCCGACCCGAACCAATGGCTTGAAGAGGAACCCGACCCGACCCAGTATTGACCAATAACCCGAGATGCAAAGGTAGTCCAATATGGGGAGTTAGAGCTCAGGATCCAGTTGGGAACCGATGAGTTCACTTCATGGTTGGACTTTGCTGCGGGATGTGTGCTAAGGAGTTTTCGACGTTCATAACTTCGATTCACCACTAAAATGAATGATGGGCTACTTATCAGTGCAGTAGAGTCATTATGACTCGAGGGGCAAGGTGATGGTAGCTAGACTACGTTATCAGTGCAGTAGAGTCATTACGACTCGAGGGGCAAGGTGATGCGTAGTAAGACTATGAGCCAGCGCAGATGGGGTGAATAACTCCATGGGGCAAGTGGACGTTGTAACACCCCGTATGTTGAATAACTTGTTATAATATAAATCAGGTTAGAATTAAATTTTAAGATCAGAATCAGGGGAAACGGGCTATGCCATTGCGTTTGTCTCGGAAAAATACGCGAAATAAAGTCCGAGTTTTCGAAAATCGGAGTCCGTGTGACCCAGTTAAGGCCCAACGAAGTTTTCAGAAAATTCAAATTTCGAAAAACAGATTTCAAACGCAGAAATAGGGCTAGGAGGGAAAATTCCCGCCTACACCAGGTCGACCCCCGTGTCGACTGGGGAGTCGACCCACATGGGGGCGTGTCGACTGTAGTGTCGACACCCCTGTCAACACAGGTGGCTCGGCCAGTTTGGCTGGGTGCACTGTTTTGGCTTTTGGGCTGTGTTGGGTGGCTTTTGACGAGATCTGATGGCTCTAAACTATCCTAGGGTTAATCCTATGGCCTAAAACACTTAACTAATCTATAAATACACCCTAAGACTACCCTAATCCATACTAAAAATAGATACAATGCCATCATGCCATCAAAATGCAACTTGAAGGAGCCTCCATCAAATTAAAGAGGAAGATAGCTTCTCAAATCAACTTCTAATCAACTCTAGCAACTTAATCTTCTTCATAGGAGTGCTAATCAACAAGTTGTGAGTTTCTATGCCTTAAGCAAGCAATTGCTAAACTAAATATGATAGGATATAATGAGGTTATGGTTGTGTATATGGATCAATGCAAGTTATGTTATCATATGCTATGTGTTCATGATGTTAGTTATGCAAGTTTTATGCCATATGTTCATGATGCTAGTTATGCAAGTTTTATGCTATATGTTCATGATGCAAGTTATGTAAATTTGATGCTATGTGCCCATGAAGCTAGTTATGCAAGTTGGGTGTAATTTATGCTATATGTTCATGATGCTAGTTATGCAAATCACTAAGATAAACATTGATCCATTATGACACCATGTTATGCAAGTTTGGTGTTTGATTATATGCCAGTTCATATATGACATGTTATGCAAGTTTGGTGTTTGATTATATGCAAGTTCATATATTACATGTTATGCAAGTTTGGTGTTTGATTATATGCAAGTAACATGTGCAAGTTTACATCTTTGTATGATATGCATACATATGCAAGTTAACCCCTTTGTATGTCATACATACATATGCAAGTTTACCCCTTTGTATGACATAAGTAACTTATGCAAGTTACCCTCTTTATGACGATGTGATACATGCAAGTTTGGGTTGATTATTTATGCTAGTTGGGTTTGATGCTATGGTCATATATGCATGTTGACACCTTTAAAACCCATGTTGATGCTAATGTTATGCAAGTTGAACCCATTGTGTTTGTGATGAATCTTCCCTTTTAAGTATGTCATGTCAACGTGTTATGTGGGGAAAGATGGGGTTAATATTCATGTTAATAAAATGGTGTGAAGTTGGTATGATTATGCAAACCATAAAGTGGATGGACATAATTGAGTCAATTATGTACATCGTTAAATTTGTAATTAATTAGGGATAAATAATACAAATTATGGGGGTGATTAATTAGGTGTAATTAATCGACTAAGATACGAAGTTGGACCCTTTTGTAGCATAAGACTTCCCGGAACCGACCGGCAAATCCAGCGGCTACAAATGGTTGGCCCAATGAGAGAGGTCTTAGGCATAAACTAAATACGTGACAAGTGTAAAGACACGAGGTTAGACTCTGTTATGGCGTAAGGCTGCCCGGACCCGACCGACAAATCCAGCTGCCATAAAAGATAGTCTAATGTGAGAGGTCTTTACAACGGTTACGTTCTTAAGCAATTAAGAAACACTTAACCAGATAAGCATGTAGTGGGGCATGAGGGGTTAAGTGGGTGCCTTGGGTGGCATGTGGAAATCAAGTAAATGCCTTGGGTGGCATGTGGAAATCTAGCGGGTTGCCATGGGTGGCAATAGAAAATACGATTAGAATACTTAACCAAGTGGAAACATGTAATTAAACATGATTAAAGGGTTAAGTGGGATGCACTAGAAAAAGGGACAAGCTTAGGTGGGTAGCTTGTGGGGGCCCATTTCAACCAGTAACCCATATGTATCTTATTGGGCTCGACCCATGTCGAGGACGAGACACGCGTACTGGGCTTGACTATAAGAGGCCAAAACGGGTTAGCGGTGGCAACGCAAGTCCAACGGGTTTCATATGCGTGTGTGGACCCGGGCTGGTAGGTAAGACGTTGTTGCATTGTGTAGGTATAAGCCGTGCACCGTTGGTTGTATCGGGTTGCCACTTTGGGGAGTGATACACCCCACTGTGGGGCCAGCATGGGTATCTACGTTAGGGAGCTGATCACATGGGGGAGTAGTGGGTACACCTAGTGGAGATAGGGGCAGACGACACCTATGTGGTCAGCTGGGGGTACACGAAACTACTAGTTAAATTTCTAAGTCCTTGGGTCGGATCAACCTTTAAGTAGGAATGACTGGTGTGGTGCAGTTAGTAATTATCCTTGGGTGGGTAGATGCGTCTTTACCGATATCTTAGTTCATCCTATGTGTAGTTGCCTGCTTAGTGTAGTCATTTATCCCCAGCCATTACCGTACCAAGTTCATATCATACCCTAATTACTTTAATGATTGTATTGTTAAAGTTATAGGGCTCACTCAGACTTATGTCTGACCCCGTTGTTTTTTTTCTTTTTCCCCCTCAGGTCCTCAGGTTGGGACTAGCCCTAGTGGGCTTTGATCAGATTTCTTTATCTATCTTTTGGAGCTTGGACCGTTGATGTAAAGCCTAGCTTATCTTTTCTGTTATGGCTGTTAGTTATGTAGTGGGATTATGTACTTATGTTTTTATCAGGATGGATATTTAGTACTTGACTCTTGTTTTATGGTTTTGTAACCAAACATGTTTACCTTCTGCTGCAATGCAATGATGTTTTAGTTAACAAGTATTATTTATATCTGTCTTGTTGTAATTTTTCTGTTCAATATTCACTTAAAATACTCCACCGAAGTTAAGGTATTCCCATAGTGAGTGACCTTAGCGGGTGTGGGGTGTTACACGTGGTATCAGAGCTGAAGGTTACCAGAACAGAATTTTTTTTTTAGAAAAACTATTTTTCTAAAAACATTTTTGGAAGAAGTATTTTCAAAAACATGTCTTTTAAGAGAAAAGTTTTTGAAAGAAAAGCATAATCCCCAATAGCCATATCTTTATCTTTCGAATTTTCCATTTTGAATCTTTCCTTTTTCGTTTCAGCATGGCTGAAGATCTTAACTTTCCGGAGGGTGTAGCGATACCAGTATGGTATAGGAGATTGATGGAGGCTAGGGCCACCGCTGCGGGTCCAGCAAATGTTCCTCCACCACCAGTTGCACCCGATCTTCCTCCCCCTCCTCCTCCTCGAGCGGATACTTTTGCTAAGACTTGCAAGGAATTTAAGGCTATGGGAGGGAAACCTTTTCAAGGATCAGAAACTTTTGTGGAAGTTAGAGATTGGCTTAAGGAGGTGGAAGAGTTGATAGATATCTTTGAGATGGAAGAAGGAAAGAAAGTCAAGTTAGCTGCATGGTTGATGAAGGGAGAGGCCTCGTTCTGGTGGGAGGTCCCTAATGGAGAGCGCCCTGTTGGCTCTTGGGCGGATTTCAGGCAAAGGTTTGTGGCAAAGTTTCTTTCAAGGGCGGAAGAAAATCTGTATATGGAAAGATTCTTGACTCTAAAGCAAGGAAACCTATCAGTGAAGGAATATGTCAACAAGTTTAATCAGTTGGCAAGGTTTGGCATAGACATGGTAAATACACTGGAAAAGAAGGCTTTGACGTTCGTTAAGGGCTTGAATGAACCGATGCATGGATTGGCTATGACTCACATCCCTATGGGGGCCACCTTTGAGAAACTAGTAGATATGGCACTCACGCATGAGGAAGAGAAGGGTCCCAATGCTAATAAGGCACCCGAGAAGAAAGGAGATCAGAAGAGACCTCAACAGCTACAGCAAAACAAGGGTGGGAAAGGCAACGGTGGCAAGGGAAAGAAGAAGTGCTTCAATTGCGGGACACCAGGCCACCTAAGCTAAGATTGTCGGAAGAAGAAGAAGACTGGCTGCTTCCACAGTGGCGAAGAAGGGCATCTAGTGAAGGACTGCCCTAAGAAGGGGCAGAGGACGGGATCTACCTCAGGGGGACAGGTGCAAGCTCTTATGGCACCAGGTCAGGCAAGGGGGCAAGTTCAGGCTCTCGCGATTCCACCGATTCAAGAAAGAGGTAGAACTATTTCCGTTGAAAGTCTGGTTTTTCTGTTTGATCATCCTATCCGTACTTTATTCGACTCTGGCGCATCGCATTCGTTTATCTCATCATCATTAGTTGAGTCACTGCACTTAGACACCAGTCTAGTAGATGATCCCTTGGTTGTTTCAAACCCAATTGGGGGATCCACTTATTTGTCCATGATATGTTTGGGTTTGAAGATTTCTATACTTAGCGTTGAGTTTAGATGTGATGCTTTTGTTTTGGGCTTCACGGGCTATGGGTTGATTTTGGGCATGGACTGGTTATCCAGTAATGGTGCCTTTCTTGATTGCGAAAGGAGAGTTGTTAGGCTCATGACCCGCTTGGGGAACACTCTCGAGATCTCTTGTAATCCCATGAATTCTATTATGCTAAGTTATCTTGAATCGCTTGACGCTTCGGTCGAGAGTTTGCGATCTGTTAGAGTGGTCCGGGAATACTCGGATGTGTTTGAGGAGGTGAAGGGCTTACCTCCGAAGCGGGAGATAGACTTCCGAATATATCTGGTAGACAATGCTAAACCAGTATTTTTGCCAGTGCGCCACATGGCTCCTCGTGAGAGGAGGGAACTCCATAAGCAAGTAGGGGAGTTGCTTGAGAAGGGGATGATAAGACGAAGTATATCGGAGTGGGGTGCTCCAGTAGTTTTTGCCACGAAGGCGGATGGGTCCCTCAGACTTTGTGTAGACTATAGAGAACTCAACAAGCTCACAAAGAAGAATAGACACTCATTGCCGAGAATTGACGATCTCTTTGATCAGTTGGTTGGCGCCTCAGTGTTTTCGCAGTTGGACTTAGCCACGGGGTTTCATCAGTTGAGGGTGGCTGAGGATAGTATAGAGAAGACTGGCTTTAGGACTCTGGATGGTTTCTATGAGTGGCTTGTGATGCCATTTGGTTTGACGAACGCCCCTGCATACTTTGTTGATTTGATGAGTAGGGTGTTCAGGGAGTACCTTAATAAGTTCGTGGTGGTCTTTGTGGATGACATCATAGTCTTTTCTAAGAGTGAAGAAGAGCATGCCCTACATCTTAGGGAAGTGTTGGAGACTCTTCGAGCGCATAGCCTTAAGGCTAAATTCTCTAAATGTCACTTTTGGAGGAAGGAAGTGCGGTTCTTAGGGCACGTGGTCTCTAAGGAAGGGATAGCTATGGATCCCGCGAAGGTAGTGTCCATCCAAGATTGGAAGGCTCCGAAGAATGCTACCGAGGTGAGGAGTTTCTTGGGGTTGGCTAGCTACTATATGAAGTTTATCAAGGACTTCGCGAAGATATCAGCCCCATTAACTCGCTTGACGAAGAAGAATCTATTCTTCACATGGGACAGAGATTGTGATGATGCGTTCCAACGGTTAAAGAGATCTTTAACCACAGCTCCAGTCTTAGTGTTGCCAGATGGGAGTAAGCCATTTGTTGTTTATACCGATGCTTGTGGGACAGGACTAGGCGCAGTCTTAATGCAAGAGGGAAGGGTAATAGCCTATGGGGGATGGCAGTTGAGAAAGCATGAGAAAAATTACCCTACCCATGATCTAGAGTTGGCCACTATTGTTTTTGCGCTTAAGTCTTGGCGCCATTATCTTCTTGGCGAGAGGTTCGAATTGTTCACTGACCATAAATCATTGTAGTACTTGTTTTCTCGGAAGGATTTGAACTTGAGACAGCAAAGGTGGATGGAGTTCTTAGCATCCTATGATTTCGAGATAGCGTATACCCCTGGCAAGGGTAACGTGGTGGCGGATGCCTTAAGCAGAAAAAGGCTGTCCTTGAGTCCGTTGTTCGTGGAACGACGAAGCTTGGAATTTATCTCGATGTTTGATTTCAGACCTTCCGTTGACTTTGTACCCGGTTTGCTAGCATCCTTAGAAGTCAGACCTACTCTTTTGGGGCGGATTGGCGAGGCACAGCGGGATGACCCACAGTTGGTTCAGGTAGTAGAGAAGCTCATAAGGGGGGAGTCGTCCAGCCATTTGAGTAGGTACACCCTAGACGATAAGGGGTGGTTGGGTAGAGACGGTAGACTTTGTGTACCGCAAGACGAGGGTTTGAGGAAGGCTATTCTTAATGATGCACATCGTTCAAAGATAACCATTCATCCCGGTGGGGACAAGATGTACCAAGACATGAAGCGAGTTTTCTTTTGGGCCGGTATGAAGAAAGATGTGGCCGAGTATGTCGCTAGATGCTTGGTGTGCCAACAAGTGAAAGCGGAGCAAAAGAAACCCGGTGGGTTGCTTCACCCATTGGAAGTCCCGCAATGGAAGTGGGATAGCGTCTCGATGGATTTTATTGATGGGTTACCAAGGTCGAGGAAGGGTAATACGGGAATTTGGGTTGTGGTAGATAGAATTACTAAGAGCGCCCATTTCATACCCGTGAAGAGCAAGAGGACTGCTCCATGGCTAGCTTCAGTTTACCTTCGAGAGATAGTTCGGTTGCATGGTGTACCTTCTAGCATAGTGAGTGATCGAGATCCCATCTTCACTAGCGAGTTTTGGAAGAGTTTGCAAGAGGCGGTAGGGACTCAGTTGTGTTTGAGCACCGCATATCATCCTCAGATAGAGGCCGGACAGAGAGGGTGAATCGTGTTCTGGAAGACCTTTTGAGGCTTTGTATCTTAGATTTTGGAGGTACATGGAAGAGCATCTTCCATTAGTGTAGTTCGCGTATAATAACAGCTTTCAGTCTAGTATTGGCATGACTCCTTTCGAAGCTCTTTATGGAAGGCCTTGTAGATCACCTACATGTTGGTGGGAGTCTACGGATAAGATCTTGCTTGGGCCTGATATGGTTAGAGAGACTTCGGAAAAGATTGATTTGATTCGAAGAAGGATGAAAGCGGCGCAAGACAGACAGAAATCTTACGCGGATAAGAGGAGAACTGATCTTGAGTTTGATGTTGGGGACATGGTCTTTGTTAAACTATCTCCATTACGGAATGTTGCTCGCTTTGGGTCCGTTGGGAAGTTAGCACCAAGGTTTGTAGGGCCTTTCCTACTAAGGAAAGGAATGGACGGATGGCATATAGAGTGGATTTAACCGAAAGACTTAGTGGGGTACATGACGTATTTCATGTGTCACATTTGAGGAAGTGCCTACATGAGACCGCAGAGGTGGTGGAGCCGAGCTTGCTTAGAGAAGTGGAGGTAGAGTGTGATGCGACTATTCGACGAGCTCCTACCCGCATCCTTGGGTCGGAGATTAGGAAGTTGAGAAACAGAGAGGTTCAACTAGTCAAAGTGCAATGGGGAGATGATGAGAGCAACACTACTTAGGAGACAGAAGCGAAGATGCGTTCACTTTACCCATTCCTTTTTGAGGGTATGTCTTTTAACTTCTCCTTTATCGTTTGTCTAGTACTTATCTTATCTTATCTTTAGTATGTCCTCTCATTAGTACCTTTGACCTTTAGATAGGGTAAACCTATGGTTGAAACATGTGTTTGAGACATGTTATAATTGATGGATGCAAGTGGATGCAAGTGTTTGCTAGTGGTTGCTCGTGGATGCATATACACACACTTTAGACACTAGATCGGCTCAGTCACTTCATATTGCATATAATTGTGTGTAGGTAGCTATATTAATGGATGTATAATGGTTGTGTTATCATATGGATGATGCATTTTGGTGTATGGATGTGCACACATGTAGAAATAGTATGTGTCGATAGGGTTCTTTCGCATACATATTGGATGCATGGCACTATCATGGTTTGCATTAAGGAGGTCAACTGAATCAGTAGACCGCCTGATTTTGCATTAGACAGGGAACATATACACACACTTTTGCATATGTCCATACAGCATTAGAAACATTAAGGACAATGGATGCCAGTGGTTGATGGTTTAGTAGATGGTTGTTTGGATGGTGGGATACGTTCTTCTTGACTTAGAGATTTCGGGGACGAAATCCATTAAGTAGGGGAGAATGTAACACCCCGTATGTTGAATAACTTGTTAAAATATAGATCAGGGCAGAATTAAAATTTAAGATCTGAACCAGGGGAAACGGGTTATTCCATTGCGTTTGTCTCGGAAAAATACGCGAAATAGAGTCCGAGTTTTCGAAAATCGGAGTCCGTATGACCCAGTTAAGGCCCAACGAAGTTTTCAGAAAATTCAAATTTCGAAAAACAGATTTCAAATACAGAAATGGGGCTAGGCGGGAAAATTCCCGCCTGCACCAGGTCGACCCCCGTGTCGACTGGGGAGTCGACACACATGGGGGCGTGTCGGCTGTAGTGTCGACACCCCTGTCGACACAGGTGGCTCGGCCAGTTTGGCTGGGTGCACTGTTTTGGCTTTTGGGCTGTGTTTGGTGGCTTGTGACGAGATCTGATGGCTCTAAACTATCCTATGGTTAATCCTATGGCCTAAAACACTTAACTAATCTATAAATACACCTTAAGACTACCCTAATCCATACTAAAAATAGATACAATGCCATCATGCCGTCAAAATGCAACTTGAAGGAGCCTCCATCAAATTAAAGAGGAAGATAGCTTCTCAAATCAACTTCTAATCAACTCTAGCAACTTAATCTTCTTAATAGGAGTGCTAATCAACAAGTTGTCAGTTTCTATGCCTTTAGCAAGCAATTGCTAAACTAATTATGATAGGATATAATGAGGTTCTGGTTGTGTATGTGGATCAATGCAAGTTATGTTATCATATGCTATGTGTTCATGATGTTAGTTATGCAAGTTTTATGCCATATGTTCATGATGCTAGTTATGCAAGTTGTATGCTATATGTTCCTGATGCAAGTTATGCAAGTTTGATGCTATGTGCCCATGAAGCTAGTTATGCAAGTTGGGTGTAATTTATGCTATATGTCCATGTTGCTAGTTATGCAAATCACTATGATAAACATTGATCCATTATGACACCATGTTATGCAAGTTTGGTGTTTGATTATATGCAAGTTCATATATGACATGTTATGCGAGTTTGGTGTTTGATTATATGCAAGTTCATATATGACATGTTATGCAAGTTTGGTGTTTGATTATATGCAAGTAACATGTGCAAGTTTACACCTTTGTACAATATGCATACATATGCAAGTTAACCCCTTTGTATGTCATACATACATATGCAAGTTTACCCCTTTGTATGACATAAGTAACTTATGCAAGTTACCCTCTTTATGACAATGTGATACATGCAAGTTTGGATTGATTATTTATGCTAGTTGGGTTTGATGCTATGGTCATATATGCATGTTGACACCTTTAAAACCCATGTTGATGCTAATGTTATGCAAGTTGAACCCATTGTGTTTGTGATGAATCTTCCCTTTTAAGTATGTCATGTCAACGTGTTACGTGGGGAACGATGAGGTTAATATTCATGTTAATAAAATGGTGTGAAGTTGGTATGATTATGCATACCATAAAGTGGATGGACATAATTGAGTCAATTATGTACATCGTTAAATTTGTAATTAATTAAGGATAATTAATACAAATTATGGGGGTGATTAATAAGGTGTAATTAATCGACTAAGACACGAGGTTGGACCCTTTTGTAGCATAAGACTGCCCGGAACCGACCGGCAAATCCAGCGGCTACTAATGGTTGGCCCAATGTGAGAGGTCTTAGGCATAAACTAAATACGTGACAAGTGTAAAGATACGAGGTTAGACTCTGTTATGGCGTAAGGCTGCCCGGACCCGACCGGCAAATCCAGCTGCCATAAAAGATAGTCTAATGTGAGAGGTCTTTACAACGGTTACGTTCTTAATCAATTAATAAACACTTAACCAGATAAGCATGTAGTAGGGCATGAGGGGTTAAGCGGGTGCCTTGGGTGGCATGTGGAAATCAAGTAAATGCCTTGGGTGGCATGTGGAAATCTAGTGGGTTGCCTTTGGTGGCAATAGAAAATACGATTAGAATACTTAACCAAGTGGAAACATGTAATTAAACATGATCAAAGGGTTAAGCGGGATGCACTAGAAAAAGGGACAAGCTTAGGTGGGTAGCTTGTGGGGGCCCATTTCAACCAGTAACCCATATGTATCTTATTGGGCTCGACCCATGTCGAGGACGGGACACGCGTACTGGGCTTGACTATAAGAGGCCAAAACGGGTTAGCGGTGGCAACGCAAGTCCAACGGGTTTCATATGCATGTGTGGACCCGGGCTGGTAGGTAAGACGTTGTTGCATCGTGTAGGTATAAGCTGTGCACCGTTGGTTGTATCGGGTTGCCACTTTGGTGAGTGATACACCCCACTGTGGGGCCAGCACGGGTATCTACGTTAGGGAGCCGATCGCTTGGGGGAATAGTGGGTACACCAAGTGGAGATAGGGGCAGACGGCACCTATGTGGTCAGCTGGGGGTACACGAAACTACTAGTTAAATTTCTAAGTCCTTGGGTCGAATCAACCTTTAAGTAGGAATGACTGGTGTGATGCGGTTAGTAATTATCCTTGGGTGGGTAGATGCGTCTTTACCGATATCTTAGTTCATCCTATGTGTAGTTGGCTGCTTAGTGTAGTCATTTATCCCCATCCATTACCGTACCAAGTTCATATCATACCCTAATTACTTTAATGATTGTATTGTTAAAGTTATAAGGCTCACTCAGACTTATGTCTGACCCCGTTGTTTTTATCTTTTTCCCCCTCAGGTCCTCAGGTTGGTCCTAGCACTAGTGGGCTTTGATCAGATTTCTTTATCTATCTTTTGGAGCTTGGATCGTTGATGTAAAGCCCAGCTTATCTTTTCTATTATGGTTGTTAGTTAAGTAGTGGGATTATGTACTTATGTTTTTATCAGGATGGATACTTAGTACTTGACTCTTGATTTATGGTTTCGTAACCAAACATGTTTACCTTCTGCTGCAATGCAATGATGTTTTAGTTAACAAGTATTATTTATATCTGTCTTGTTGTAATTTTTTTGTTCTATATTCACTTAAAATACTCCACCGAAGTTAAGGCATTCCCATAGTGAGTGACCTTAGCGGGTGTGGGGTGTTACAGACATAGTAAGGATTAGTAAGACTATGAGCTAGCACAGACGGGGTGAATAACTCCATGGGGCAAGTGGACATAGTAAGGATTAGTAAGGCTGTGAGCCAGCGCAGATGGGGTGAATAACTCCATGGGGCAAGTGGACATAGCGAAGGATTAATGGCTACGTTATCAGTGCAGTGAAGCCATTTATGACTTCATGGGGCAAAGTGATCGTAGCAAGGTATGTTGGGTAGTCGAAGTGGTGAATATCGTATACTTTACGCACTTAGTGAGAGATGTGAGGATGGATGCTATGTCTGATTGTTTGCCATTACTATGACATGCACACCTCCCCCACCTCCGTATCTTTACACTGTTTGATATGGCACCTTAGAGTGTTGTACGGTATGTAGTGCTAACTCTTTGGTTGCAGGTCCAGGTTCAGGTATGTTTCTAGTCTACCTGTTATTATTCACTTTAGATGCTTATCGCTAATACCAGGCTTTATGTCTGACCAAGAGTTTTATGTCTCCTCTTATTACTCTAGGTGCTCACACGAGCAGACTAGATATAGGTTAGCTGGTGATGCGCGAGTAGCTAATTCGGAGGCGGGCAGGAGGCTTGCACGTATTATATATATTCTCCCTGTGTCGTTGGGGGTCGCTACTTGGGCATTAGTAGTGTACCTCCTTTATCTTGCTTTTGCTTTGAGACAGTTTGAAAAATTGTAATAATGTTTAACTTTGGATCATAAGCTGTACTTACATTTTCCGCTGCCATGTTAGTTATTTCAGCTTATGCACTGTCTCACCTGTTTTATGTCAATTATGTTATTATTATATTTTATTCTATGCGCTGTGAGACATTCTACAGGTTCTTTGTTAGTTCATTTCCTTCTTCCTTTTTCCTTCTGACGACCCGTTCCGTGCTAACTGGAGATGTGTACAGCGCACTTTTGGAGTAAATGTCGGTTGGTGCGGGGCGGGCTGTCACACTTGGTATCAGAGCTTTAGGTTGCGTAGTTAACCTAGGGAAAGACACTAGGGAGAGATAGTACGTATATGAGAGCGCGTATTTGTGATTACTTTGGTTTTCAAAAGCTATATATGTATATACTATTGGTAGTATAAGAATGAGGTCGCACTGCACTAGCACCACTGTGGGGTCGTTAATCGTTTCCCTTTTTCAGATTGACGACGAGCCGAGACACGAGGGGTGCTGGTAGAGGGACCAACCAAGGGAATGCCGCTGACATGAGGGCGATGTTTACTAACCTCATGAGAGACATGCTTAGAGAAGTGCAAGGGGCAGTTCCCAATCCCGAAGTTGGTGTTGGCCCAGTAGTGCAGGCGCCTAGGGTCGATTTTGCCAAGATGTGCAAGGATTACACTAACCTTGGTGGGAAGCCGTTCCACGGGACGGAGTCGGCCACAGATGTTCAAGACTGGATGGACAGTTGTGACCATATCTTCGATGACTTGGGTCTTGAGGATGTGATGAAGAGAAGGCTAGCGTCTCGTCAGCTGCAAGGGAGAGCAATGAATTGGTGGAATGCCATTAGAACATCTACTCCAGAAGATCAAGTTACTTGGGTTCATTTCAAGGCTCGCTTTAGCGAGAAGTTCATTCCAGCTGACCAGAAGTCAGTGTTGTTTAAGAGGTTCTTGGAACTCAAGCAGAGTGGTAGGGCAGTTTCTAACTATATTGCTGAGTTCGACACTTTGTCGAAGTATGGACTATCTCTTATTGATACTCCTGAGAAGAAGAATGAGAAGTTCATTACTGGTTTAGATGGATACTTGGGGGAAAGGCTTATCAATCACATCTATGAGACTTTTGAATTGATTGTGGGGAAGGCTTTGAGATCAGAGAGTCTTTACCCTAAGTCAAAGACTGAGGCTGCATCTGCAGAAGGGCCAGAGCCGCAAGCAGGCAGTGGAGGAAAGAATAACTCTCAGAATAAGAGGAAGCATGACCAATCTAAGGGTGGCCAAAAAAAGAGCAAGAAGGATGTTGAGTGCTTCAGCTGTGGTAAGAAGGACCATTATGCTAAAGATTGTCGGGCCAAGCCAGCGGATAAGAAGTGCTTCAACTGTGGTCAAGTGGGACATTTCAAGGATAAGTGTCCGCAACCTCTTAAGGAGAAGCAGATTGTGAAAGCATATGCTATTGATGTTGTTCCTTCTTCGTCGAATGCCCCAACTGCGGTGGAGAAATGAAAGAATGTTGTTATTCAAGGTATGCTTTCTATTTATGATGTACCAGTCTGAGTTTTGTTTGATACTGGGGCTTCCCGTTCCTTCATATCTAGTGACCTGGTAGATAGGTTGGGACTGGAACCCGAGATAGTCGATCGACCATTGGTTGTGACGAGCCCGATTGGTGGTTCGACTAGCCTTAGTATGATTTGCAGGAATTTGGTCTTATCGAGTCATGGATGTATGTTTGTTTGTGATTGCTTTGTGTTGGGCTTTACTGGGTATGGCATTATATTGGGAGTCGACTGGCTCCAAAGATACGGGGTGGTGGTAGACTGTGAGGGCTTTTTGTTGACAGTGAGGGCGGATGATGGGCGGAGGGTAGTGTTTGGTAGTCTACCTAGTGATGGGGTTATGGCTAGTTTTGTAAATTCCCTCGATATCTCGCAGGATGAGTTGTCAGATGTGCTCGTGGTTGGCCAGTATCCGGACGTCTTCGGGGAGGTGACCGGGCTTCCACGACACCGAGAGATTGAGTTCCGTATTGATTTAGTGAAAGATGCCAGACCTATAGTGATGCCACTTCTTCGTAAGCACCAAGGGAGCAGCGAGAGCTCGGGGTGCAATTCAGCAATCTTTTGAAGAAGGGATTTATTAGGAGTGTCTCCGAGTAGGGAGCACCAGTTGTGTTTGCCACTAAGGCAGATGGTTCCCTTCGTTTGTGTGTGGACTATCGCGAGTTGAATAAGGTAACGAGGAAGAATAAGTATCCTCTACCGTGGATAGATGATTTGTTTGATCAACTGGAAGGAGCAAGAGTGTTCTCCCAGTTGGACCTCGCGACATGATTTCATCAGCTTCGAGTAGTAGATGAGAGTGTTCCGAAAACGGCATTTAGGACGCCGTCTGGATTTTATGAGTGGTTGGTCATGCCATTTGGGTTGACCAATGCACCAGCCTATTTTGTGGATCTTATGAATCGAGTATTCAGAGATCAGTTGAATAAGTTTGTTCTTGTGTTCTCGGATGATATCCTTGTTTACTCAAGGACAGAGGAGGAACACAAGGGACACTTGAGGATAGTGAAGGAGGTGTTGAGGAAACACCAATTGAAAGCGAAATTCTCTAAGTGTCACTTTTGGAGAAGGGAAGTGAGATTCTTGGGCCATGTTGTTTCAGAGAATGGTATTGCTGTGGACCCTGCGAAGGTGGCTACGGTACAGGATTGGCCTACACCCAAGAATGCAACAGACGTAAGGAGTTTCTTGGGATTAGCTAGGTATTATCGTAAGTTTATCCTGGACTTCTCCAAGATAGCAGCACCGTTGACTCAGTTGACTAAGAAGAATCAGTCCTTCGTCTGGGACGGAGTGTGTGAAAAGGCATTCATGAGTCTAAAGAAAGGTTGATGCGTGCACTAGTGCTAGTCATTCCTAAGGGGAATGAAGAGATGACGGTATACACGGATGCCTGTGGTACCGGACTAGGTGTTGTATTGATGCAAGGAGGTAGGGTTGTAGCTTATGCAAGTTGACAGCTAAAGCCGCATGAGAAGAAGTATCCTACCCATGATTTGGAACTAGCAGCGATTATGTTCGCATTGAAGATGTGGAGACACTATCTCTTGGGAGAAAGATTTGAGTTGTTTACCAATCATAAATCGTTAAAGTATCTCTTCTCCTAGAAAGATCTGAATCTCCGTCAGTAGAGATGGTTAGAGTTCTTGGCTTCGTATGATTTTGAGATCGCATATACACCTAGGAAAGGTAATGCGGTAGCCGATGCCTTGAGTAGGAGACATGCCAGTTTAGGGGCAATGTTTCTTGAGTTGAAGCAACTGGAGTATATCGCGGGGTTTGATTTCAGACCAAAGTGCGAGTTGGATCCAGTCATGCTAGCTAGTTTGGCGATCTGACCCACTTTGATAAAGCGGATTGGTTCCAGCCAGAGGGACGATGCTAATCTATTGGAAATCATCTCCAAGTTAGAGATGGACATCGACGGTGAGGAGATGAGTGTGTATGGGCTTGATCGATATGGATGGCTTTGAAAGAATGGAAGACTAGTTGTATCTAACGTGAATGGTTTGAGAGATGAAGTGCTTAGAGAATGTCATCACTCAAAACTGACTATACACCCCGGTGGTAATAAGATGTATAGAGACATGAAGAAGACTTACTACTGGGAAGGGATGAAAAGAGACGTTGGGAAGTTTATATCCAAATGCATGAATTGCCAGCTAGTTAAAGCCGAGCAAAAGAAGCCTAGTGGGTTGTTGCAACCATTGGAGATTCCTGAATGGAAACGGGAGCAAGTCTCGATGGATTTCATCGATGGTTTACCAAGGACTAGATCGGGACATGATAACATTTGGGTAATTGTGGATCGATTGACTAAGAGTGCAAGATTTATACCAGTCAAATCGACCAGAACAGCAGCCAAGTTGGCAGAATTGTATATGAAGTGGATAGTGAGATTTCATGGAGTACCTAAAAGCATTATGAGTGACCGAGACCCGTTGTTTACTAGTGGGTTTTGGAAGAGCTTACAAGAGGCTCTAGGGTCAGGATTACATCTCAGTACTGAATATCATCCTCGGACCGACGGTCAGATGGAGAGGGTGAATCGTATATTCGAAGATCTTTTGAGAGCTTGTATATTGGATTTTGGTGGATCATGGATGACCATTTGCATCTAGTAGAGTTTTCATATAATAATAGCTACCAATCCAGTATCGGTATGGCTCCATATGAAGCTTTGTACGGAAGACCGTGCAACTCACCATCATGTTGGATAGAAACTGGCGAGAAGTTTGTGCTTGGACCAGATGTGGTGAGGGAAACCTCAGATATGATTAAGATCATTCAACAACGAATAAAGGCTGCCCAAGATAGGCAGAAGAGTTATGCTGATAAGAGGAGAATAGATTTAAAATTCTCCGTTGGTGGCTTGGTGTTTGTCAAGATTTCTCCGTTGAAGAGCGTGATACTATTTGGCAGGGGAGGCAAGTTGGCACCAAGATTTGTTGGCCCATTCCCTGTTCTTGAACTAGTCGGGAATTTGACATATAGAGTTGGCTTACCTGAGAAAATGGCGGGAGTTCACAATGTGTTTCATGTTTCCCAACTAAGGAAGTTTGTTCACGACTCAGATATGACTATTTCACCTGATCAGTTAAAGGACTTTGAAGTAGAACCCAAGGCGGTCGGTAACCGCAAGCCGATTCGTATTGTGGGGCACGATACGAAGCAACTTCGAAGGAAGGCGGTGAAGCTAGTCAAGGTTCAGTGGGGCTAAAACGAGAATGATTGTACTTGGGGGACAGAGGAGAGCATTAGGAAGGCATATCCAGAACTCTTTGCCTGGTAAGATTTACTTTACGATTTAGTTATTCTGCATGCTAGGATAGACTTACTTTACTTATTTTGCATGTTTGATGGTTGTCTTATGATTGATAGGCATGCGGGACATTTGTGTGTGTTTTGATTAGGGAATTTCGGGGGCGAAATTTCTTAAGGGGAGGAGAGTGTAATGACTCGCATTCTACGCATCGGAGGATCATAGAATATTTATTTCTTTCTCATATGAAGTCGTATGGTCATGTAACTTTAGGAAACATCCATTAGAGTCATTTCCCATGCTTATGATTTTTGTCGATTTTTAAATGACCATTTTACCTCTAGTTGGTACTGTTTTTGTCATAACTTTTGAGTGGAAAGGAATTTTGACCTGAAACCACTTCCATTAGATTCGTTTGATGGTTTACCTTTCCGTAGAGTGGTCATATTAGCCAACCGGACTTACCGTTTGGGAGATATGGCTGAAATAAGGTTTGGAGGGTGAAAAACTGCTTAACCGGGCCAAATAGGGTGATTAGTGGATAGGCCCATAACCCATTTCGGGATTAGGGTTATGAGAAGGCTGAAATGAGTTAGAGAATCATTCCATTTCAGTTTTCTAGCCTCCACTTATCACCAAAGAACCCTAAAAATGGCCTCCAACCTCTGAAATTACCTCCAAATCATCTTTTGGTCAAGGATTAAGCTTAGCAACCTCTAATCAAGGAAGATCTACACCAAATCAACATTGGAGCTGCTGTTTAGCATTGGGATTCACGTCAAATCAGAGATTTATTTCAGATCTTAGTTTATTTGTGGCTAAGGTGAGTGATTTGCATAGTTTTACACTAATTATGGCTAAATGAGGGTAATTAGTGTTAATTAGCGAATTTATATACCAATAAATTCGGGAAAAATGTTCATAAATTCTTAAATTATGTTATAGACCTCTGAAATGAATTTGGGTTAATTTGGTTAAGTTTTGCTAAACCTATCATTAGTTTCACCTAAACATGCTTAAGGGGAAATATGGGGTTTTGGGTATGTTCGATCCATTTTAACCTACCATATTGATGTTTTGATGTTTGTGGTTGATTATGCATGTTGCTATGACTGTACGATATGCTTTGTGATTGACTTCAATAATTAGATTGGTGGAAAACGTCGTCAAATGGCGTAAACACTTGCTGGAAAAGCTTCAGGAAATAGTGCAGGTATCGGATCGGATCGGATAAGGGGGCTCAGATCGGATATGTTGAACTGGCAAGGGATTCGATCGGATCGGAAACTGACGCTTGAGAAAATTGGCAAAAAGGAAGGCCACACTAACTGAACTGGGATCGGATCGGATAAAGGAGGAGGGATCGGATCGAATAAAGAAGGAGGGATCGGATCGGAGCACATGAAGAACAAGGGAGCGGATCGGAGCGGAAGCACGAACTGGATGGGAAATAGCACCCGACCCAAAGTGAGACACCCGACCCGACCCGAAGTGAAGCACCCGACACGAACCGTACCAGAAGAAGACCCGAAACGACGCGATGCAGTGGACCCGACCCGAACCGATGGCTTGAAGAGGAACCCGACCCGACCCAGTATTGACCAATAACCCGAGATGCAAAGGTAGTCCAATATGGGAAGTTAGAGCTCAGGATCCAGTTGGGAACCGATGAGTTCACTTCATGGTTGGACTTTGCTGCGGGACGTGTGCTAAGGAGTTGTCGACATTCATAACTTCGATTCACCACTAAAAATGAATGGTGGACTACTTATTAGTGAGTAGAGTCATTATGACTCGAGGGGCAAGGTGATGGTAGCAAGACTACGTTATCAGTGCAGTAGAGTCATTACGACTCGAGGAGCAAGGTGATGTGTAGTAAGACTATGAGCCAATGCAGATGGGGTGAATAACTCCATGGGGCAAGTGGACATAGTAAGGATTAGTAAGACTATGAGCCAGCGCAGATGCGGTGAATAACTCCATGGGGCAAGTGGACCTAGTAAGGATTAGTAAGGCTATGAGCCAGCGCAGATGGGGTGAATAACTCCATGGGGCAAGTGGACATAGCGAAGGATTAGTGGCTACGTTATCAGTGCAGTGAAGCCATTTATGACTTCATGGGGCAAAGTGATCGTAGCAAGGTATGTTGGGTGGTCGAAGTGGTGAATATCGTATACTTTACGCACTGAGTGAGAGATGTGAGGATGGATGCTATGTCTGATTGTTTGCCATTACTATGACATGCACACCTCCCCCACCTTCGTATCTTTACACTGTTTGATATGGCACCTTAGAGTGTCGTACGGTATGTAGTGCTAACTCTTTGGTTGCAGGTCCAGCTTCAGGTATGTTACTAGTCTACCTGTTATTATTCACTTTAGATGCTTATCGCTCATACCAGGCTTTATGTCTGACACAGAGTTTTATGTCTCCTCTTATTACTCTGGGTGCTCACACGAGCAAACTAGAGACAGGTTAGCTGGTGATGCGTGAGTAGATGATTCGGAGGCGGGCAGGAGGCTTCCATGTATTATATATATATTCTCCCTGTGTCGTTGGGGGTCGCTACTTGGGCATTAGTAGTGTACCTCCTTTATCTTGCTTTTGCTTTGAGACAGTTTGAAAAGTTGTAATGATGTTTAACTTTGGATCATCAGCTGTACTTACATTTTCCACTGCCATGTTAGTTATTTCAGCTTATGCAATGTCTCACCTGTTTTACGTCAAGTATGTTATTATTATATTTTATTCTATGCGTTGTGAGACATTCTACAGGTTCTTTGTTAGTTCATTTCCTTCTTCCTTTTTCCTTCTGACGACCCGTTCCGTGCTAACTGGACATGTGTACAGCGCACTTTTGGAGTAAATGTCGGTTGGTGCGGGGCAGGCCATCACATAGATGATCACAACTTTACAAGATAACATCATAGAATTTACAACATAATCATCATAATTTTACTACATGAATAATTCACATCATATCCAAATAATCCACATCATTACTCAATCCAATTAATTTGCTAATTATTTTGTTAAAATTATCGAAGTCACAACTCAAAGAAGGTCTTGAGTTCTAAATTCTGAGTTCTGAAGTTGTAATATCTTTCCATTGAAGAAGATTCATTGTTATAGTTGAAAAGAATTGAATTAGATTAGCTTTCTTCCTCTCTAATTGGTGGCGGCTATGCTGAGTTGCTAGGTGATGGCATGGAGGCCATGAATCTAATTTTTTATTTATTTTAGGGTTTGAGTCTAAAGGTGTTTTTATAGAGTTTAGGAATAGTTTAATCCGTCCGATAACCCCAGAATTAATCCCGGCCAATCAGAGCATATCAGAAACCCTAATCAGTCAGCATCTAGTCACAAATAGGTCACCAAACAAATCTTCCGGGGGGGTTGGGGGGCAGGTCGACCTGGTCGGGGTAGGTCGACCCTATGGTCGACCTGGCCCTGGCGGGAATTTTCCTGCCTAGCCTGTCTGACTCTGAAATTTGAATTTTCTGAAATCTGTTTTGAATTTTTTGAAACTTCCGATGGCTTAACTTATTCATACGAAGTATAATTCATGCAAACTCGAACTCTATATCAACCAGAATTCCGAGACGAACATAATGGAATAACCTATTTCCCTTAATTCTCATGTCTGAGATTAGTTATTCTTTAATTTGAGAAAATTAGTGTTAACAGAAATATGGGGTGTTACAGGACCTAAGTCTTATAATAGCTTCGTTTTTTCAAAAAGCATTGCGCTATTTGTTTTATGCACTGGTATTCTTGGGAGGAAATTCGTTCCGTGTTATATGGCGTGGTCCCTTGATTTACCAAATTTTAAAGTAAAGTTTTAAATAACTATTTTAGTTCTCACACCAGTCACATGACTGACCTAGAGTTTATTGTTTTAACCTAAACTCTGGGTGCCCCTATTTTCCACACGGGCAGTTTGTAGTTTTGGTTTTGCAGATTTATATTCATTGGTCCTGGTTTACAGCTGGAATGATATTTGGAAAGCTCTGTATCCTTGTATCTCTTTCAGTTGTGTTTTGTATTATTTTCTACGGCATTGTTACATGTAAATCTCTGATATTTATCAAATGTATATTATTTGTTCATACTTGGTATATTCATGTACTCTGATGTAAATTGTTGTAATAAGCAATGAAATGTTCTTCTGTTTGTGTTCTGATTTGTCGTGTTCTCAAAGCAATCTATTCTTTCTCATCTCTATGGAGACCGCAGAAGTTCGGTTCGTTTCTGTTGGTATTAGAGCTTTGGTTTACAGAGCTCGAGAAGAGGACACATTAGAACCAAACGAAAGAATTCATCAGAGATTGGATTAGTGTGAAGAGTATTTTTTTTAAATAAAAATGAAAACCAAATTTTGTTTTGAAAATTTAAACCCAATTATACGTACTGGAGTATATTATTTTATTTTGAATTTGGGCAATCGAGTATATGAAGATTTTACGTGTCCGCGTCATGAACGTATATTCGAAGTCTCAAATATACTGCGTATATATGGAATCACAATCTAGTCTCCCATGGATGATACTGATAATAGTACGTACATCATCGGTATTTATGTTCGAGTTTCGAAAGTGGGATCTCTATATATTTCCAATTGACTGGTGTGAGAACCGAAACTAGATAGGGTTAATTGTTGTGAATTGGCATCAAAATATGATTTTTGACTACGTATTAAAGTTATGTGTTTGGAATGTTAACCAACTAATTGATTGTTGATTGTGTTGTTTGATTATTTATTAAACTAACATGTGAATGAAAGGCAAATTTAGCCAAATTGAAAATTGATTGGAACTTCATGCATCTATACATGCATATAATGAACAGGTCATAACAGGGAAACTAAGAAGAGGAATAAAATTGTATGCCCGACAAATAGGTACGTGCTTACTAGTCTTCTTTTTCTTTTAAAGATTTATGAACCTAAGGCTAGCCTCTTGGCATTTTCTTTTTCATTTAAAGATTTATGAGCCTAAGGCTGGCCACTTGGCATTTTCTTTTTCATTTAAAGATTTATGAACCTAAGGCTGGCTGCTTGGCATTTTCAGTTCATAATAGGGAAACTAAGAAGAGGAATATTATTGTATGCCCGACAAATAGGTATGTGCTTACTAGTCTTCTTTTTCTTTTAAAGATTTATGAACATAAGGCTAGCCGATTGGCATTTTCTTTTTCTTTTAAAGATTTATGAGCCTAAAGCTGGCCACTTGGCATTTTCTTTTTCTTTTAAAGATTTATGAGCCTAAGGCTAGCTGCTTGGCATAATGAAAGTTGAGTTGGTTTGTAAAACAACTTTCAGCTCCGTTCCTTTTTTAGGACGAGAATATTTTAAGTAGGGAAGATTGCAACAACTTGGAAAATCAAAACCAATTAAAAAAATTATTTTGCCAATTTTAATGAATTTTGAATACTTAAAACAATTTATTTTAAATAATTGTGACTAGAAATTTATTTTGAATGGAATTTGAACGTATAAATTTATTTAAATCGAAGTTAGAATATCAATATTTATTTGAATTATAAAAGGAATTGGAAATATCGCGGTAGTTTGAAAATTCGATTTCAAATTTCAAATGAATGTACAAGATTCAAAATAAATCGGATTTTAGTAAAACCAAAAATATTTGAATCTGTTTGAAAACATCTTTCCAAAGAATGTGAAAATCTAGATTTCATAGTGGGAATAAAAAGTTATGTCCAGTTGAAAATTCAGAATAGTCGCTATGGAATTTATATAAAATATAGCCCTTAAAAATAGCGATCCTGCAAACGACCTCCGTTTTTGACGAAACCACATTTGTTGGATCTGGAATGTCAAGTTATGGCTACTAATTTTGAAAATAATATGTGAGCTTGGTGAATTTAAACGTCTTTGCTCAATTCAGTTTGAATTTAATCGACTAGAAAAGGACCGTTTTTTAAACGGTCTCCAAATTTGATGAAGTTAGTTGTGTTAGGACCGCATCATCAAAACATAGCTAGAGTTATTTTTATGGAATTTTTGGAGTCAGTATGTGGCCTAATTAAATTAAAATATACGTATTAATTGAATATACATTGATTTATATTTTAATTTAAAAGAAAATCGATCGAAACAGTCGAATTGGCATACAGGACATATTTCATTGTGTGCGGAATTTGGGTATTTAGTTAGGGGTGATGGTCGTTGGGTTCGATTTGGAGTTCGAATCAAAAAATTACTTTTTGGAGAAAAATAAAATAAAATAAATATGTATATTTACCTGGTCAACACATCCTTCACTCTCTCTCTCTCTCTTTCGTTCAGATTTAAAACGAAAAAGAAAGAAAGAAAAAAACGCATAAACCACTCCAGCGCCCTCCAATCGCTGCCATCAACCACCTCCCCTCCTCCTTCTCTTCTTCTTCCTCCTTTTTCCATCTTTCAATTAGCAAATTCCTAAGCCTTAAATCACCCAAACCCGCAACCGCCGCCGCCGCCACCCAGCAGCGGCCTCCCTACCCCAGTCAGGTCTGGTGCTGCCTTTGGCCACCCTCCCCTTGGCCGTGGGCCTCCCCCCAATCACCAAAAAACCCAATTTCTCTAAAATTCCCGTTTTGCATTTAACCCCCTATCACTATTTCGCCACTAACTCCCGAACCGTGCATTTCTGGCCTAAACTCCACAATACCAAAATCGAAGAGTACGATTTTCTCTTAGATTTATTATATGGAAGTCCAATTTTGGATTGCGGAGCTGTCTGGAAATCTCGTCCGAAGTCAACAAACCGACTGTTGATTTTTGCGATTTCTGGCGAATTGGTGCATTTTTGGAAGAAAGACCACTAGGAAAAAGTTGTCCAAATAGGCGAGTTTAGGTTAGTGACAAAGTTTGGTGAAGATTCGAGGCTGAATGCAACTTTTAGAGCCAAAGAGGCGAATTCAAGTGCGAGAAAGCGACAAAACGGTGCGCGACGACAAAATCTGCCAAATCAAGAATGTAGGAGTGGATCCTTAAGGTGAGAACTTCTTACTTTAATTTATTTGCTAGTTAAAATATATACTAGGATGTAGACGGTGCTTAGAAGAACCCCACACCTTTGTTTGAAATCATGTTTGTTTAGTTGTTTGGTTGATTGGATTATTTGGTTGAATTTGGTTTGGGAAATGAAATGAATTGATTAGAATCGGTATGTAAATGGCGCGAGCCATTACTAGGCGAGGGATAAGGCTAGACCTTATTCCGGTGCTAGTATCGCGCCGTTATGCTGCCAAAATTTCCTAAAAATATTAGAACAATAAAAATATCATTTTTATTGTATAAATGAACTATATAAAATATTTACAAGATGTAATAAATATTTTATAGTTAAAAATATAATTTTTAATGTGTATATGAATAAAATAAATATTCATTTACAACTCGGACGATTTGTTTATGTGCATACATTTGACTGATACCGATTGGGATGATATATTTTAGACATCGCCCGGCTGCACAAATAATAATCAGTGTTTGTTGTCTGAAAACCCCACACGGGTATTACAATGACATTGGACATACGCTAATCCCAATATTAAGTTGTATGTCAATCGATGGGTTGACAGGCTATTGTGAGCGTTAATTGTTTGTATTTAACGCTTATGCAGTTGTGTAGTGCACTCTGGATGATGGTTGACTGTGTCTGATTATTGTTACGTACGGGTGTGTATGAAATCCATATAAATAAATTATATGGTAATTGACTTTGTCTGATTCCAATTCAGAAGGAATGAATATTTTAAAATAACAAATATTTTAAAATGGCGAATAAGGATATTTTAAAATAACTAATATTCTAAAATAATATTCAGTAATGGATCAAAATATGATTTTGATGTCCGATTTGGGATGGACAAGAAAATATTTAAATATATGAAGCCGTTTTGATTAAATTAACGCCATTTAGACGTGAACGACATTTATATCGATTTTATTCATTTTTATAATGAATATCGAAGTGGAACTGATTTCGAAATCTAATGTTTTGAAAATATTATCATTTATATATTAATGATATATAATATTCAATTTTGATTTAAAATTGAATATGAAGTTGAAATCGTTTTGAAAATGAATTTGAAAACGATTTATAAATTACGTTTTAAATGGAAATCGACGAAATATATAATATATATTATATATATTTAATGGCCTGAATAGAACGCGCCACGCTGCGGTAGTTCGTGAATTTCGAACATTGACTTCAAACGGACATTACGGGAGATCCGACCGTCGGATTCTCCTAAAACTAGAACCATTGGGTTCGTATTGAAAAGTGCTTTCTAACGAATACAAGAAATTTGAAATCTAAATGTTGAATTTGGAATTATGCCCAAATTAAATTCGGAAAAGATCGCTGTTAGTGCAGTTCGATGGCCATTTATGGAAATCGACTGTACGGGCCTTGATAAAATTATTAAAAATATCAATAATTTGTGTAAAATCATAATAAATAATTTGGAAAGAATTTAGTGAAAAATTGCATGTTTGTAAAGATAAAAAAATATTTTATCGAAATGAACTAGTTATTAACTATATTTGAAATCTAATAATTTTTAAATAAAATAAGTTGGATTTGTGAACGGTTTTAATATAATCAGAATTTGCAATATATGAATTGGAATGGATTTGAATCGAAATCATCTTTGGAACATTTCAATATTGGATTCTGTGATTATACGGATATTGCTATGGAAATTTGGAAGATATATTATATATCGTTATTTCCAGTACGCTATTTATTGTTTTCTGAATTTGATTTTGAATATAAGCCGATATAATTTCTATTCAGAGCCTTGTATTTAATACAAAATATAATTTCAGGTTTGTCGTGAATGATGTCTTCATTAACACTGTTCTTAAACCCCGTGTGAAAAGAATAAATCTTTTAAATAAGATTATTGGAGTTTCTAGTTATACTTAGTAACTGAAATAAAATGGAATGTGAATTGGGTTTATTGGGAACTGTATTTTCAACGAATCCATTCTTTAACCCGATTTACGGTGAAATGTAATTTGGAATTTATAACACTTTTAATTAAGATTTAGGGGATTTTTCTAAAGAAGAGTTTTGAAATTTAATAAAATAATTTGGAATGGAACGGAATTCAATTTGGTAATAATCGATGTGAACTTCTATGGATGAAGACCGTTACTATGTATGGAATTAAAAAGGTTTTATTATTATCCCATTTATATTATTGGTTGGATACGGTAGTTTATATCGATTATATATATCGATCAGTTTTCCGTGAAGATTCCATAATTAATGGAATGTGATTTTGGGTTCATCGTGAAATGTGTTTTAAATGACATTATTTCTTTAATTTAATTAGAGATAAGGTTAATTTCTTAACTTTTAAATGTCATTAAGCAATGATTTTTAAGATTAAAACAGAATTAGAGTTTTAATGAATCTTTAATTAGATTATAAAATGAATGAGATAATTGAATTTATCGAATTCATGAAATGAATAGAGAATGGAGTATGACCAGTTTTGCTCCAAGCGATAGTTAAATCTTTAATTAGATTTGCACATGAAATGGTAATTAATATTACCGATAATACCATGGTGTTAGACATGAAGTATTACCTGTTTTGCTTAATGGGATGAATAGGTTGGGATTAGGAAAAATAACAAATGATTACTTCGGTAAGGTGCGCTAATCCAGATTAGTTTGGATAAACTATAGTTTGGTTTGAATTGATATCCAAAGGAAGATTAAAGAATAAATTTAAAGAATTTATCTTTGATAAAATTAATGGGAACCTTTCCCAAATTATAAGAATATTTGAATAAAGGAATATTCTGGATTTGAATGAGGCATATGCTGTGTTTTTATAGCACTTGTTTGTTATATATGCGAGTTATTCGGAAAGACCGGGTTTATCCCATTCTGAATAACCGGATCGATGATATGTCGAGGATGAAGACGGTAATCGGAGGTCTTCACATCGTTTGGATGATTACTGATGTCTTGATTGGGCTGTACACCCAAGACGAGGTAATAAGTGGTGATCGTACGGACGTACCTGGAGATCAATCGGATATGCGAGGACCTCTCTCCTGTATTGGACATATGAGACGAGGAATAAGGTGCCTCCGGTTTCTTTCAGACCCAAAATGAACTTGAAAATGGATGTGTGTCTGATATTGGATTTCATTCTTCGTGATTGATAGACATCAGTTGCATGGCGTGAATTGCCTGTGTGGCATGCTCGGATGGAAATAATCAAGGCTTATTTTGAAAAGCAAAGTCTTGTGGTTGATGATCAAAGCACGGATTTAATATAGCATAGCTTTGTGTATAGCGTCAATTCACGTGACTCGCACCTCGATGTGAACCAGAAACAGGAGAGGACTTCAGGGAGGTCATGCGCTTCCTTTTAGCTAGGAGTGGTGTCAAGGTTTTGCAAGCCCAGACGATTTACTTATGTGGATGATGGATAGCGAGGCACCTCGGTTATATCGGTCACTGAGGTGCCGATGGATGTTTTGGTCGGTATATGACCAGTTTACACCCCATAGAGCAGGGAAACATATTTTTCAGGCATTTAATCTACTTCGTATGGACCGGCCCTGACGATCCAAGGGTCACTCAAGCTCTGATCCTTAGATACGGCCTAGAGTGTCTCGAAGCGGTAAGGACGATCCCTTGCCTTGGTTCACAGACGGAAATCCAACTTCCAATACGTGACATTTCGGTTTTAATTGTAAAGCCTAGTATGGCGACATAGTAGGATGGGGCATTATGTCGTATATGATTGATACATTTATATTTGAAGTTGTTCTCATACACTTTACACTATAATGGTATCAAAATGATTTGTTTTAAATGTACCAAGCATGTTTGTCTATTATATGGTAAAACTCCATCCATCGGCTTGCGTTACATTATGTGATGGGACCGGTGTAACAACCCAAATTTTTAAAACATGTTGAAACTAGAAATCAAGGCAGAATTAAATTTTAAAATAAGAACCAAGGGAAACGGGTTGCGCCATTGCGTTCATCTCGGAACTCTGCATGAAATCGAGTCCGAGTTTTCGAAAATCGGAGTCCGTATGACCAAGTTATGGCTCCCCAAAGTTTCAGATATTTTCAGAATTCAAAACAGTTCGAATTCGAGTTCAAATTCGAATTTCAAAACCCAGAAAGACAGGGCGGGAAATTTCCCGCCCAGCACACCAGGTCGACTGGGGAATCGACTGGGCAGTCGACACCCCCCTCCCCCAGGTCGACTGGGCAGTCGACACCCCCAGGACCAGGTCGACTGCGCAGTCGACTTAGGTGTCAACCTGGTCCCCGAGCCCATTTTTGGGCCAGTATTCGTTCTGATGTATCTAGTCCGATTTCTGTCTAGATTCATCTGCCTAAACCTATTTAAACAGCCCCAAACCTAGCCTTCTCTTCACATAATTCTATTCTGCTTCTACTCTGCCTCTGTTCTAAATAAAAATAAAAATGGCGTCGCTACTCTGCTGGAATCAAAACTAGAAGCTAATCAACATCAACCTAAGCAACTCAATTCAAAACTAGAGATTAAAGCTTCAAGCAACGACGCCTAGACCATACTGAATCAAATCAGAAGATTAATCAAGTTAGATGTTTCAACGCGACAACGAATCGATTTGTCCTCTCTTAGCCAATCAATGTTAGTTCTAGTTACTTTCCAATTTAAATATTTAACTATAATATGGCCATGGAATAAAGTGGAATTGGATTTAAGTATGTTTATCGATTCAGATCTATTTCTGTTGCTTCTTGAACCTTGAGTTTTGAGTCTTGTTCATCTTTATTCTCATGTCTAGTTCATGGTCTATTCAGCCTGTTGTAATCTTAATATGCATGTGGTGATGTTTTCTCTCTGATCTTATTTTGATGAAAGATTCTACCTTTCCCCTATATAATTTCTTTCGATGAACCTTGGTCAATTTCGGAACTTGGCCTAAAATCACGACTTGCGTACGATATGTATACGGCAGAATTATGGGATTATTGCCTATATGAGTATGATGGAATCATTGGCAACATGAAATCGGATATTATCATTGTATTTGCGAGTTTGGGCTTGATATGTAAATTTTGGTATAATCTTGTTATGAGGAAATTTGCATAAATATTATATGCATGGAATATTGTAACACCCCACACCCGCTAGGGTCACTCACTAAGGGAATGCCATAGCATCGGTGGAGTATTTTAGTGAATATAGAACAGAAAAATTACAACAAGACAGATATAAATAGTACTTGAAATTTTAAAACATCATCTCATAACAGCGGAAATAAACATGTCTGGTTACATCATAAAACCACGGTAAAAGTCAAGTACAATATCCATCAAAATAAAGAAGTACATAATCCCACTCTCTCGTACAATAGCCAAAACAAAAGAAAAGATAACTGGATAACTGGAGCTTTACATCCACCCAAGCTCCTAAAGACTGGAACAGCAATCCGGTCAAGCTCTACTACTGCTAGGATCCACCGTAGGACCTGAGGGTTGGGAAAAAGATAAAAACAACGGGGTCAGACATAAGTCTGAGTGAGTCCTATAACTTTAACAATACAATCATTAAAGTAATAGAGAAGACATAAACTTGACCTACGGTAATATCTGGGGATAAATGGCTACACTAAGCAGCTTGGTAGACTTAGGATAAACTAAGATAACCGTCAGGACGCATCTACCCACCCAAGGATAATTACTAACTGCACCACACCAGTCATTCCTACTTAAAGGTTGATCCCTTCCAAGGACTTAGAAGATTTCCCCAGTAGTTTCATGTACCCCTAGCCCACTACATAGGTGTCGTCTGCCCCTATCTCCACTAGGTGTACCCAGTAATTCTTACCCAGTAGTTTCGTGTACCCCTACATAGGTTCCGTCTGCCCTATCTTCATTAGGTGTACCCACTACTCCCCAAGCGATCGGCTCCCTACCGTAGATACCCGTGCTGGTCCCACAGTGGGGTGTATCACTCCCCTAAAGTGGCTACCCAATACTAACGGTGCACGGCTTTATATCTACACGATGCAACAACGGCTTATCTACCAGCCCGGGCCCATACACGCATATGAAACCCGTTGGACTTGCGTTGCCACCGCTAACCCGTTTTGGCCTCTTATAATCAAGCCCAATATGCGTGTCCCGTCACTCGACATGGGTCGAGCCCACAAAGATACGTTTGGGATATTGGTTGAAATGGGCCCCCACAAGCTACCCACTTAAGCTTGTCCAATATCTAGTGTATCCCACTTAACCCTTTAATCATGTTTAATTACATGTTTCCACTTGGTTAAGTATTCTAATCGTATTTTCTATTTCCACCCAAGGCAACCCACTAGATTCCACATGCCACCCAAGGCAACCACAAAATTTCCTCATGCCACCCAAGGCACCCACTTAACCCCTCATGTCCCACTACATGCTACTATGGTTAAGTGTTTCTTAATTAATTAAGACCGTGATCTCCCATAAAGACCTCCCACATTAGACTGGCTGTTATGACCGCCTGGTTAAGCCGGTAGAATCCGGGCAGTCTTACGTCATAACAGAGTCTAACCTCGTGTCTTTACCTTAATCACGTATTTAATTTATGGCTAAGACCTCCCACATTGGGCTGACATTTGTAGCAACTGGTTAAGCCGGTCGGGTCCGGGCAGTTTTACACTACAATTGAGTCCAACCTCGTGTCTTAGTCGATTAATTACACCTAATTAATCACCCCCATATTAATTATCCCTAATTAATATCAAGTTTTCCATAACATGGGTAGACCTAACTCAATAGGTAAATTCCCATGGGGTAGACCTAACTCAATAGGTAAATTCCCACTTATGGTAATTTATTTTTATGGTATGCTTAATCATACCCAATCATTCATTTATTAACATATTTACCAACCCCATCGTTCCCCACGTAAATCGTTCTCGTTTCATGACATAATAAAAGGGGAAGATCATCACAAGTTTCGTGGGTTTAGCATAAAACTTTGTCATGGGTTAAAAGGATGTCAACTTGCATATATGAGCATATGTTAACCCAACTATATTTAACCCAAACTTGCATAGTATCATACACATGATTTGCATAACATGTTGCATATGAGCTTGCATATTATCATACACATATCTTGCATAACATGTTGAACTTGCATATAGGCATTCTCATAACTTGCATAACATGTTAAACATGCATTTAAGCATACACATAACTTGCATAAGCATTCACATACTTGCATAAGCATCCACATACTTGCATAAGCATTCACATACTTGCATAAACATGCATAACTTGCATATCATGTCATTTAAGCATATGCGTATCTTGCATAAGCATTCATATACTCGCATAAGCATGCATAACTTGCATATCACATAAATCTTGCATTTAAACATATACATGACTTGCATAAGCATCCATATACTTGCATAAGCATGTATAACTTGCATATCACATTAAACTTGCATTTAAACATATACTTAACTTGCATAACTCACTTTGTTAAACATGCATAATTCCACTCATTAAATATGCATAAATCCACTTGTTAAGTATGCATAAACCAACTTGTTAAACATGCATAAATCAACTTATTAAGCATGCATAAACCAACTTATCAAATATGCATAAACATAGAACAACATAGAGTAACATATCATCATAAATGATTCAAACTCATTAATCCGCATTTAAGACCATAAGTCTCATTACACCCAATCTACTTACTTTAACAATTGATGTTAAAGTGATAGAAACTCACCAAACACAAAATTAACCAACTTATGAAGAGGAATTAGTTGCTAATATGAAGATGGTGATGATTAGAGAATGATTTGAGAGGGATTAGCTTGAAACTTCCTTCTTAGATTAATGGAGACTCCTTTTAGGATTTAATTTGGCGGCATGAGGCCTTCATTTCTATTTTTAGTATGGATTAAGGTAGGTTTAGGGTGTATTTATAGATTAAGAGAGTGTTTTAGGCCCTTAGATTAACCCTAGATTAATTTAGGTCCGTTAGATTTAGGAAATCTCTAGAACCAAGCCCAGCCCTAGCCAGAAAACCAGACCTGGTGCACCCAAGCACCCTGGTTCGACACGCCATGTCGACAGGCAAGTCGACAGGCAAGTCGACACCCCTGTCGACAGGCCTGTTGACAGCCCTGTCGACATGCTTAGGGCGGGAATCTTCCCGCCTGGCCCCGCTGGTTCTAAATTAAAATTAAAATTAAAATTTCTAAATCTGTTTTTAGCTCTAATTTTTCTGCAAACTTCTTTGGGCCATAACCGGGTCATACGGACTCCGATTCTCGAAAACTCGGACTCTATTTCGCGTATTTTTCCGAGACGAACGCAATAACGCAGCCCGTTACCCCCAATTCCCACGTCTGAGATTATTTATCCTGTGATTAGTGAATTTTAGTATTAACTAAAATTCGGGGTGTTACAAATATGGCGTAAATTTGGATCAATGTAATGTAACATGTAAATCAAATCAAAATATTGGACAACTGGCTCGTATTGTAATAAAAAGGTTATGGTTTGGGGTAACTACATCATGAATCACGATTTGGGTTTATTGGATATGAATCTTAATACATGTAATGTTGGCTAGATCTTGACATATGTAAAAGGGCATGAAATTTGGTATAAATGTAAGTTGTCTAGGATTAGGCATATATAAATTGGCATATGTAATTTGGCATGGATCTTGATAGATGTGTGAATCAGCATAAAATTAGCATACATGTAAAACGGCATGAATTGAACATATGTAAATTTGGTATGAATTGCGCATATGTAAAACTGACATGTAACCGAGAACGTGGGCATATGTTAATTATGAAAAATTTGGAATAGAAACATATATGATAATTTATGACTTGGAGAAAGTTTAATATGAACGCGCCTAAGTTGGGTTTTGGGTAGTTGGTTTGTATTGGACATTTAGAAGGCACGTAAACATGCTTATGAACTTGAAACATGAATTGGTTATGAATATGAATCATTAACTTGATAATAGGCATAAGTGAAAACATGAAACTTGATATGAAACTCGCTATGAAACTAGAAACGAACTTGACATGAAACTTGAACATGGACATGACATTTAGAATGAACTAGAAAATGGCCAACTCGAGGTTGGGTTGAGTTTGCAGTGTAATTCTGCCCGGAACCGCCTGGCAAATCCAGTTACTGCAAACAATAGGATCCAATGTGGGTAGTTGGTCATATCGCACTTGAAAACCTGAGGTCAGACTGAGTTGTGGTGTAATTCTGCCCAGAACCGCCCGGCATATCCAGTGACCACAACAACAGGTCTGATGTGAGAGGTTGAAGTGCATTAATGAATTAATGCCACATGATAGGGTTAAGTCATGAACCTCTTGAATATACTTAACCTATTTAACACGATGATTTGATACGGTTAAGTCATGAACTGCTTGAATATACTTAACTAATTTAACATGATGATTTGATAGGATTAAGTCATGAACCGCTTGAATATACGTAACCAATTTAACACGATGACTTGATAGGGTTAAGTCATGAACCGCTTGAATATACTTAACCAATTTAACACGATGATTTGATAGGGTTAAGTCCTGAACCGCTTGAGTATACTTAACCAATTTGACACGATGATTTGATAGGGTTAAGTCACGAACCGCTTGAATATACTTAACCAATTTGACACGATGGTTTGGTAGGGTTAAGTCACGAACCGCTTGAACATACTTAACCAACTTGACACATGATTCGTAGGGCTAAGTCATGAACTTGAACGACAACACTTAGCCAATTTGACATAACACGTAGACGGGTTAAGTCACGAACTTGAATGACCACACTTAACCAACTTGACATGCTTGACTGATGGGTTTAAGTCTCGAATTTAAATGAAACACTTAACCTGCAGGATGGAAAACCTAGTTACGCGGTCCTTTTCAGCAGTAACCCACTAGATGTATCATGGTACCCTGGAACTAGGCAGGGTGGGGAACGATTACTGGGCTGATTGTAAGCGACCAGAACAACGGCTGAGTTGGTGCGCCATTATAGGTTCAGGCGGACTACGGTCGTGCACGTAGTCCGGAGTTGAAAAACCAGGCATTGGGCACCAGTAGGTTTACACTGTGCGTGCTTGATTCGTGTCGGTGGTCGACACCCTAGGGCTTGATACACCCTATGGTGGACCTAGCACAGGTGACTACATTCGTGATAGGGCCGTATGACACAGACACATGAACGAGATAGGACTTGTAGGGAGCCGATCGATTAATAGATCGTTTCGTGAGACCAAGTAATGGATCATTTCATGACATTGGGCAAGGGATCATTTTATAGTCAACACATGACACGGGTTGGGATACTAGTACGGTTGGTGCAGAGCAAATAGATATCATAGAAATATTTTAATGGTAAAGCAGAGAAATCTTGCGATGCTTAATAGAAATCTTGCTAAATTATACTTAGTTTATCTTGAATGGAAACCTGGCGATGTTATACTTGACAAAAACCATATGAGGTTATTCTTAGTTATCTTTCCTGTAGCTTATCTTGTCATCATACTTATGTTTACTTTCAGTTTATTCATGCCATGTTATCATTACCTGTTTTTATGCTGAAAGTCATTAGGACTTACTCAGTCTTTATGACTGACCCGTTTTGTTTCGCCTCTTTTTCTTTCATTCCCCCCCCCCCCCCAGGTTCGCAGGGTGGGAATACAGCTTAGTTCGGATCTTACCAAGCTCCAAATCTCTTTCATGTACGGCTTGGATTTCTCTTGGCTATGGCTTGCTTTGCTTTATTGGGGAATGATTTATAACTATGGTTTTATGCTTCTTTACTATTGCAAGACAGATTTCAATGTAATTAGCTTAATAGCATTTTGATGTAAAAGACTTTAGACCCTACTAGATTTTAAAGCAATGAAATTTGGGTTTTCCTTTCGCTGTTTTATTTATGTTCTGTCTTGTAATATTTCTGTGTATGTTTACCTAGATAATACTCCACCAAAGCTAGTGCATTCCCTTTGTGAGTGACCCTAGCGGAGGTGGGGTGTTACATTTGGTATCAGAGCAGAAGGTTACCGGACTAGGTAAACGTTTTCAAAAACCTTCTGAACTAATTTTCAAAACATTTACAAAGAAGAAAATTTTCAAGAAAATTTTGTTTTGATTAAAAGACATATTCCCCAAAGCCATAAGCACTGTCTTTTGATTCTCTCTTGAAATCTCTTCTCTCTCTTTTCACCATAGTTTCGTAGGTATGCAACACATGTCGGAGGGCAAAGTAGTGCCCAACTTCCATCTGTAGCCGCAGTAGTTCCATCTGCGACTAATCTTATTTCAAGCTTTGTAGGGTTGCCATGCGATGGAGGTAGCTTTCGAGAAACTTGTCAACAAGCTATAAAAGGATAGTAAGAACGAGGATAAAGAACACAAGCCTAAGGATGAGAAACTTGTTGATGAGGCGTAATCCACGAAGGAGGAAAAGATGAAAGGGAAGAGGTCAAAGTAAAAGAATAATAAAACCCATGACAAGAAAGAACATCGTCGGTATGGTAAAAAGGGACATGTAGTTAAGTATCATAGGATAAGGACAAGGGCAAAGAACAAGATCGTCGAGAGGGAAATTGTATGCTCTCACTACTAGCATACCTAAGAGAGGTGGTAACGTTTCTGTTAAAGGTTTAGCTTTTCTTTTCTATTATCCCACTAGAACTTTGTTTTTGTACATCGCATCCTTTTAATCTGCTTCGATAGTTGAGTCTCTGCACCTTAGTACTAGCGTATTGGAGGATCCCAATTTTTGTCTCAAATCCTGTTGGGGAATTGGCTCATTTATTCATGATTTGTTTGGATTTAAGAATGTCTATACTAGGTATTGAGCTTAGAAGTAATGCTTATGTTTATGTTTTGGGCTATGGGTTGATTCTAGCGATAGAGTAGTTATCCAGTAAGGGTGACATTCTCGGTTTTGAAAAGAGGGTAGTTAGACTCTTGACTTGCCTCGGTAATACCCTCGAAGTCGCGTGTAACCATCAGGGTTCTCTCATGATTAGTTACCTAGAATCTCTTGATACATTTATTGATCCGCTCGAGTAGTGTTCACCACTAAGGCAGATGGTTCATTTCACTTATGCATGAGTTATAGAAAATCGCCTTAGTAAGTACCTTTGGCAACATGGTTGATATTTGTTATTTTCAAGCGATAATTCATCTGTGTGAAATACCTCCTAGTAAGTGAACGAGATCCAAGATTCACTAGTGAATTTTAGAGAGCTTGCATGAAACCATGAGTACGTAGTTAAGTTTGAGCCGAGTATACTAGAAGGAGGATAAGTGAAAGTGGAACGAGAGGCAACAATGAAATGAGTTCCAACTCATATTTTGGAAACAAGAATTAAGAATCTGTGAAGTTAAAGACGGTCAAAGCACAATGGAGTTAAGCTCAAGGAAACGCGACTTAGAAGATTGAAGACTAGATACGTGCATCATATCTCTTTTTAAGAGTATATCCTTGGTCCCTCTTTTCCTGTAGAGCTTACTTGCATGTTATCTTTTTCCTCTCGGTCCTATTCTCAATCAAATTTCTTTTGCAAACCCCATAGGGAGTATGACTCATCTGTTAGTAATACATTTTGGGGCTTGAGGGTATCCGTTGGGTTGACTAAACTCTTTGGGTTTTACAGGATACGGGTTGGTTTTAGGAAGGGATTCCCTTGTGACCTAAAAGGAGTCCATCATGCTTAGTTTCCTCGAAACGTATATTGGTTTGATTGAGTAATTCTTTGGGTGTCAGCTTGATTTCGGTCTCCGGGGCTGGTGCATAGGGAGTTCATCTCCTGATCAGTATATATGCGACATATATTTCCAGTTTTTACATGGCCTAATGGGCATAAGGTTTTTACTTGCTTCTATCATTCGGCTATACCTTAAGGCAGGAACAATTGGGTGTAAACATGTGTTTGAGACATGTTATGATTGATGGTTGCAAGTGGCTGCAATTGGTTGCTAGTGGTTGCTCGTGGATGCATTTACACATTAGGCACTAGATCGGCTCAGTCACCTTTCATATTGCATATGCATGAGTGTTTATACTTGTTTATGGATGAAATTGGATGTGTTATAATATGGATGATGCATATGGATGGATGTTTGTGCACACGTATAGTGTTTATGTGATTAGGGCTATTTGCATACATGTTGGATTCATGGCACTAAACATATTTTGCATTAGGAAGATCAATCAGGCCTGATCATTTACATTAGAGAAGGAGCATATACACACACTTTCTGCATATGTTCATACAGCATTAGAAATCTTTTAAGGACAATGGATGCCTGTGGTTGATGATTGAGTAGATGGATGATTGGATGGTAGGGCACATTCTTCTTAACTTGAAGATTTCGGGGACGAAATCCCTTAAGGAGGGGAGAATGTAACAACCCGAATTTTTATAACATGTTGAAACTAGAAATCAAGGCAGAATTAAATTTTAAAATAAGAACCAAGGGAAATGGGTTGCGCCATTGCGTTCGTCTCGGAATTCTGCATGAAAGCGAGTCCGAGTTTTCGAAAATCGTAGTCCGTATGACCAAGTTATGGCTCCCCAAAGTTTCAGAAATTTTCAGAATTCAAAACAATTCGAATTCGAGTTCAAATTCGAATTTCAAAGCCCAAACAGACTAGGTGGGAAATTTCCCGCCCAGCACACCAGGTCGACTGGGGAGTCAACTGGGCAGACGACAACCCCCCCCCCCCCCCCCAAGGTCGACTGGGGAGTCGACTGGGCAGTCGACACCCCCAGGACCAGGTCGACTGCGCAGTCGACTTGGGTGTCGACCTGGTCCCCGAGCCCATTTTTGGGCCAGTATTCGTTCTGATGTATCTAGTCCGATTTCTGTCTAGATTCATCTGGCTAAACCTATTTAAACAGCCCCAAACCTAGCCTTCTCTACACACAATTCTATTCTACTTCTACTCTGCCTCTGTTCTAAATAAAAATAAAAAGGGCGTCGCTACTCTACTGGAATCAAAACTAGAAGCTAATCAACATCAACCTAAGCAACTCAATTCAAAACTAGAGATTAAAGCTTCAAGCAATGACGCCTAGACCATATTGAATCAAATCATAAGATTAATCAAGTTAGACGTTTCAACGCGACAACGTATCGATTTGTCCTCTCTTAGCCAATCAATGTAAGTTCTAGTTACTTTCCGATTTAAATATTTAACTATAATATGGCCATGGAATAAAGTGGAATTGGATTTAAGTATGTTTATCGATTCAGATCTATTTCTGTTGCTTCTTGAACCTTGAGTTTTGAGACTTGTTCAACATTATTCTCATGTCTAGTTCATGGTCTATTCAGCCTGTTGTAATCTTAATATGCCTGTGATGATGTTTTCTCTCTGATCTTATTTTGATGCAAGATTCTACCATTCCCCTATATATTTTCTTTCGATGAACCTTGGTCAATTTCGGACATTGGCCTAAAATCACGACTTGCGTAAGATATGTATACGGGGGAATTACGGGATTATTGCCTATATGAATATGATGGAATCATTGGCAACATGAAATCGGATATTACCATTGTATTTGCGAGTTTGGGCTTGATATGTAAATTATGGTATAATCTTGTTATGAGGAAATTTGCATAAATATTATATGCATGGAATATGGCATAAATTTAGATCTATGTAATGTAACATGTAAATCAAATCAAAAAATTGGACAACTGGCTTGTATTGTAATAAAAAGGTTATGGTTTGGGGTAACTACATCATGAATCACGATTTGGGTTTATTGGATATGAAACTTAATACATGTAATGTTGGCTAGATCTTGACATATGTAAAAGGGCATAAAATTTGTTATAAATGTAAATTGTCTAGGATTAGGCATATATAAATTGGCATACGTAATTTGGCATGGATCTTGATAGATGTGTGAATCGGCATAAAATTAGCATACATGTAAAACGGCATGAATTGAACATATGTAAATTTGGTATGAATTGGGCATATAAAAAACTGACATGTAACCGAGAACTTGGGCATATGTTAATTATGAAAAATTTGGAATTGAAAGATATATGATAATTTATGACTTGGAGAAAGTTTAATATGAACGCGCCTAAGTTGGGTTTTGGGTAGTTGGTTTGTATTGGACATTTAGAAGGCACGTAAACATGCTTATGAACTTGAAACATGAATTGGTTATGAATATGAATCATTAACTTGATAATAGGCATAAGTGAAAACATGAAACTTGACATGAAACTCGCCATGAAACTAGACACGAACTTGACATGAAACTTGAACATGGACATGACATTTAGAATGAACTAGAAAATGGCCAACTCGAGGTTGGATTGAGTTTGCAGTGTAATTCTGCCCGGAACCGCCCGGCAAATCCAGTTACTGCAAACAATAGGATCCAATGTGGGTAGTTGGTCATATCGCACTTGAAAACCCGAGGTCAGACTGAGTTGTGATGTAATTCTGCCTGGAACCGCCCGGCATATCCAGTGACCACAACAACAGGTCTGATGTGAGAGGTTGAAGTGCATTAATGAATTAATGCCACATGATAGGGTTAAGTCATGAACCGCTTGAATATACTTAACCAATTTAACACGATGATTTGATACGGTTAAGTCATGAACCACTTGAATATACTTAACCAATTTAACACGATGTTTTGATACAGTTAAGTCATGAACCGCTTGAATATACTTAACCAATTTAACACGATGACTTGATAGGGTTAAGTCATGAACCGCTTGAATATACTTAAGCAATTTAACACGATGATTTGATAGGGTTAAGTCATGAACCGCTTGAATATATTTAACCAATTTGACACGATGATTTGATAGGGTTAAGTCACGAACCGCCTGAATATACTTAACTAATTTGACACGATGGTTTGGTAGGGTTAAGTCACGAACCGCTTGAACATACTTAACCAACTTGACACATGATTCGTAGGGCTAAGTCATGAACTTGAACGACAACACTTAGCCAATTTGACATAACACGTAGACGGGTTAAGTCACGAACTTGAATGACCACACTTAACCAACTTGACATGCTAGACTGATGGGGTTAAGTCTCGAATTTAAATGACAACACTTAACCTGCTGGACGGAAAGCCTAGTTACGCGGTCCTTTTCAGCAGTAACCCACTAGATGTATCATGGTACCCTAGAACTTGGCAGGGTGGGGCACGATTAATAGGCTGATTGTAAGCAACCAGAACGACGGCTGAGTTAGTGCGCCATTGTAGGTTCTGGCGGACTACGGTCGTGCATGTAGTCCGGAGTTGAAAAAGCAGGCATTGGGTACCAGTAGGTTTACACTGTGCAAGCTTGATTCATGTCGATGGTCGGCACCCTCGGGCTTGATACACCCTATGGTGGACCTAGCACAGGTGACTACATTCGTGATAGGGCCGTATGACACAGACACATGAACGAGATAGGACTTGTAGGGAGCCGATCGATTAATAGATTGTTTCATGAGAACAAGTAATGGATCATTTCATGACATTGGGCAAGGGATCATTTTATAGTCAACACATGACACCGGTTGGGATACTAGTACGGTTGGTGCAGAGCAAATAGATATCATAGAAATATTTTAATGGAAAAGCAAAGAAATCTTGTGATGCTTGATAGAAATCTTGCAAAATTATACTTAGTTTATCTTGAATGGAAACCTGGAGATGTTATACTTGACAAAAACCATATGAGGTTATTCTTAGTTATCTTTCCTGTAGCTTATCTTGTCATCATACATATGTTTACTTTCAGTTTATTCATGCCATGTTATCTTTACCTGTTTTTATGCTGAAAGTCACTAGGACTTGCTCGGTCTTTATGACTGGCCCATTTTGTTTCGCCTCTTTTTCTTCCGTTTCCCCCCCCCCCAGGTTTGCAGGGTGGGAATACAGCTTAGTTCGGATCTTACCAAGCTCCAAAGCTCTTTCATGTACGACTTGGATTTCTCTTGGCTATGGCTTGCTTTGCTTTATTGGGGAATGATTTATAACTATGGTTTTATGCTTCTTTACTATTGCAAGACAGATTTCGATGTAATTAACTTAATAGCATTTTGATGTAAAAGGCTTTAGACCTTACTAGATTTTAAAGCAATGAAATTTGGTTTTTCCTTCTGCTATTTTATTTATGTTCTGTCTTGTAATATTTCTTTGTATGTTTACCTAGATAATACTCAACCAAAGCTAGTGCATTCCCTTTGTGAGTGACCCTAGCGGAGGTGGGGTGTTACAACCGTAGTCTTATAATAGCTTCATTTTTCCAAAAAGCGTTGCGCTGTTTGTTATATGCATTGGTATTCTTGGGAGGAAACTCGTTCCATGTTATATGGAGTGGGCCTTTGATTTACCAAATTTTAAAGTAAAGTTTTAAATAACTTTTTTAGTTCTCACACTAGTCACGTGACTGACCTGGAGTTTATTGTTTTAACCTAAACTCTGGGTGCCCCTATTTTCCACACGGGCAGCTAGTAGTTTTGGTTTTGCAGATTTATATTCATAGGATCCTGGTTTACAGCTGGAATGATATTCGAAAAGCTTTGTATCCGTGTATCTGTTTCAGTTGTTTTTTGTACTACTTTCCACTGCATTGTAACTTGTAAATCTATTATATTTATCAAATGTATATTATTTGTTCATACTCTGTATATTCTTGTATTCAGATGTAAATTGTTGTAATAAGAAATGAAATGTTCTTCTGTTTGTGTTCTGATTTGTCATATTCTCAAAGCAATCCATTCTTCCCCTTCTCTATGGGGACCGGGGAAGTTCAGATCGTTTCAATAGTAAATGGCACCAAATTTCATGTACGATGTTGAATTGTTAAATTACATTAGTTAAAAGTAGCTCAATGTATATAGTCATCTCTAATCATTATAACTCTAACGATCATTTCTAGGTAACTTTTACTGATCAGAAGATGGATCTTGTTAATTTATGGTGATGTTATGCTTGATTTGGGGTAACACTTTAACTCTATCCATCGAAATCGTAAGGTCAAAGCTACCAGAGAACTTCAGAAATATAGGTTTGTAATATTTTGTTGAAACAATATTTTTTGTGTGTGAAATTTATTCATTTGCAATCTCTTCATTTTTTTCCCATATAATTGTTGTTACAGTTGATAATCTCGCATTCTCTTGCATATGCAATGATTAAATGTTTTGGCACACAGAATTGTTAGCTCATAGATAATAAAAATAGAAGACGAATGTTTATTTAAAGATGCACGTGATAGATTGATTTTCTGTTAATGTTAACTCCATAACTGAAAGATTCATAGCTATTACCCTACAACAACAAATTATTTTTCTAATTTACTGTATGAAATTTGAAGTAAGGATATGTTTGGCATGTATGATACATACTCAATTTATTCATTTAATCGCTAACACATACAGCCAAAGTGAACACTCTGGTTTTCCCCTTCTACATGCATAGAGAGCAAACTTCAGTTTCACCATAATTAATCGATCGACGTCGTGGTGCCCTCGGCGATCTAGGAGTTCAGCTCGATGAAAAAATTTGTGAAATTATGGAGGAGTGCTTTTTTTCTTTCGATCTTTCTAGCCTCTCAGGCGAATGCAGGTTTGTTTTCATTATAAAACTCGCGTTTTTTTCATTTTGATTATGTTCAACTGAAATAAAACTTGACTGTTCTGGCGTTGATATGGTACTTAAAATACCTTTTCAGATGATATGTATTATATGAACTTCGACGTATAAGCGAAGTTGGGGAAGCATATCTTCACTTATTTGTCGACCAACTGAACAACCTGGACAATCAAGCATAAGTACAAGGCAATCTATATATGATTTACAGCATGAAACATAACTCATTTTGCATATAAACAATACGTAACTGGAAATATATTTTCATTACTGTTAGTGAGGTTCTTGTTTCATATGTATTCATCTTATCTAGTGAAATTTTAACATGATTCCTACTTTTGGTACCTAGGTATTGATTGTTTTGTTAGTGACATAAAAGGAGGCAATTAAAAAGCATCTTATCGGTTTGTCGTTAATGATCGTCTAACGACTACTAGCACATATACATCAGCTAAGTTAAACATGTTATTGATGATTCTTACCATTAACAGATTTTAAAGTGCCAAGGTCCTTGGGTCCTAGAATTTTAAATGTAAAGAGATTTTTTTTATGGTTGAATAGCGTGTTATTGATGATTTAGAACTATTCATGCTGAAATTTTACCCTGAATCCTGCATTTGGTACCTAGGTGTTGATTATTTTGTTAGTGACATAAAAGGAGGCGATCAAAAAGAATCATGTCGGTTTGTTGTTAATGCTCATCTAAAGACTACTGGCACATATACATCAGCTAAGGTAAACATGCTATTGATGATTCTTATCGTAAACAGATTTTAAAGTGTAAAGGTCCTTGTATCTTAGAACTTGAAATGGTAAAGAGAATGTTTTTATGGTTGAATAGCATTTTATTGATGATTCTTTTGAACAATTCATGCTGATATTTTTTAAATCTGTTCAGAACATATACATATACATCATGCTATGCAATTTACATGAAAGGAGGGGACCTAAGGACAATTTATGATTGAATAGCATGATATTGATGATACTTACATTGAGTAGATTTTACCTCATCAATAGCATGTTTACATCTCAAGGCTATTGAGTAAAGAATTTTACTATTGTTTTGAAAACGGGTCTTCGTAGAAATGTTTGAAGACTTATAGCAATGGCATTATTAAATGGACATCAGTTTTAGAGAAGAAGTGTGGATATTTGGACTGGAGTTGCATCCATTACACAGTATGACTTTATGGTAGTTTATATAGATAAGTAAATGCTTTGTAATGTTTACATGTATCTAAAGGACATTATTTAGTTGTTATAAATAAATATAACATTATGTATTTTAATGATTTGAGTTCTGATTGGGTGTTTTATTCGCTGATAATTTACATATGTTTTATAATGAACTGTTTATACTTTGTTTAATATATATGATCGCATATGTTGATTTGAGAATCTTTTTTTAATAATAAAATTCATAATAAGGGCGGTTGTTAGTGCCTCAGTCTCTTATTTTATTTATTTATTCATCCTATATGGCAGGTAAATAGTAAGTACAAAACTATGGTTATATTTGCCCCTAAATATTATTAGGGGCTTTTACTTTAAGAATCGGCTGTTAAATTGCCCCTCCTTCAATTAGGGACCGATTAGCTTTTTTTGTCCTCTAATTCAATTAAGAGAGGCAAATCTATTTGTCACCAATATTGAAAATTGTAGTACTATACGTAGCGTGAGTAACACAAGTTGCTAAACCAATTGACAGAACATAGTAGCAACAATTAAAAAGGGGTCACACTAAAACCGGAAACATGCAAGTAGTTGTATTCTGCCAAAACCAAACAGACATGTATAGAGCAAGCTAAAAGTAGAAAAGTAATAAGACTATAATAGAACAGGCAAATCCCAAGTAGCCAACCAAGCGACAAAAGCAACGTCCCAATAATCATAATTTCTGTAAACCTAAGTTGCAAACTAGAAATTGATTTAATTGTAAGATATACTAACATTTTCGATGATGGAGAAGTAGGAAAACGCAAGCGGTGGATGTCCTACTATGTGGTGACGTAGTGCTTTGTTGACGGAAGCCACCTGATGAACGGGTCGAAGCTTCTTGCGGTTGTGGTGACTGTTGAAGTCCCTGGTTGGTCAAATCCTGGTCGGCTTTATTTTGGATTGAAGGAGGCGCAATGAAGCATCTTCCACTACTATTGGCTGCAGCGATTTCTGCTTGCATCGCTCAGGGACGCGGTGATTTGGTGCTCACCGTATGATGTGTTGTTCGTAACAATGCAAATACAGTACGAACCTGATAGCAATCAATATATTGTCACTATCCAATTGTCACTTGAAGAAGTGTTACTAATTCGAAGTAGAATCAAAATTAGCAAGGGCAAAAAAACGTGACAAGATTTGCAACAGTAAAAAAACCATGGCAAAACAAAGAGTAGAAAGAAGTACCTGTCAGTAATGTCCGAGTCCAGAGTAAATCTGTTTCCTTGAAACAATATTGCCCGCTCTACGGCGCTGAAGGTATACGAGCAATTATTTCCTAAGATGAAACGGACCGATCTCTGCAATGTAGCGCTTACAGTTGCAGAGCAACGTTGAACTCAAGTAAGTTATTTTAAGAACGGAGCAGCAGGGAAGAAAAAGGAGACAGAACGAACTAATTTTATGGATGATCGGTGGCTCTGTCAGATCGTCCATATATAGCGGCGGAGGGGTGTCTTTCTGGGTAGACGCGACTGTCCGTACAGGCGTGCTAGTACAAATGGTCGCATCTGTTCACTGTTCTGGCGAACAGACGCATCCCCTGGTCGAAACGGTCGCATTTGAGCAAAAAAGAAACCATTTTCTGCCTACCGCGTTTTAAACAGTCGGCGGCCCATTGGATCACGAGACCCCAAGAGGCCCAAGGCCCTTATCTTTGACATTTTAATATTTAATATGAAAGGCCAATGCCTACATAGACCATTCATTCAAGTCCTTATGTACTCATGTCATTTGTTTGATATAGCATATTGGGCTTTGGTATATATAGAGATATATTCACAAATCACACACTATATGGGACTTATATTTCTCCAATACCACTTAACCTCTTCTTCCTAATCTTCTCATTTATTTCCAACAATCCCCCACATGAATGAGAGATTTCTTTTTGTTCTTAAATTTTGTGAAACATTTAATGTATCGGTAAAAGTAACACAATGGCCTTGAACTTTTCCTAGTGTTTATCGTTATAACTTACTGGCAAATCAGTGGACTAGATTGTCTTTGAACTATAAGCCTTTTGGGTAAGTCTATAAAGATTACACACGTTAACTATTTCTTAACCCCTTGGTTCTCTGTTTGTGTTCGTTTTTCCATGAACACCTGCTTGGTCTCATGAGTGTTTAAAGAATTTCGACCTTACAATTATTTTAGAAGTGGCGCCTTCACACTCACGTAGGTGATTCTATAAAGAGTATCCCGTAATACTCCACTTGGGTCTTTTATAACACCGCAGTATAGACATCATTAAAAGCTAAGCTTATACTATTCTCCGACGGGCAGTGCACTGACTTATCATAGGAATGGTTTGTATTTTAACAGTGCCATTTAAGTTTATCTTTAAACATAGTTGTCCCTTTGAACCTAGATCTTGGGATCTCCAGTCAACTAGGTGGGGTTTCCGTTTAGAAAAAGTTTTTAGATCATAGGTCTTAAACCCATTCCCATCGATAAGGTTTGAACTTTCTCTCTAGGCAAGCCTTTAGTCATTGGATCCACAATGTTATCCTTTGACCTTACATAGTCTATAGTGATAACTCCATCAGAGAGAAGTTTTCTTATGGTTTTATGCCTACGACGAATATGTCTAGATTTACCATTATACAATGTAGTACTCGCCCTTCCTATAGCAGATTGACTATCACAATGTATACATATTGGAGGTACTGGTTTTTCCCAATTTGGAATGTCCCCTAAAAACCCCCTAAGCCAATCTGCTTCTTCTGCGGATTTATCTAGAGCAATGAACTCAGATTCCATTGTTAACCTTGCTATGCAAGTCTGTTTGGATGATTTCCACGAAATAGCTCCATCTCCTAATGTAAACACATATCCACTTGTGGATGTTGTGTCATTTGAGCCCGTTATCCAATTAGCATCACTATATCCTTCTATTACTGAAGGATACTTATCATATTGCAACACATAGTTTTGTGTGTACTTTAGATATCCTAGGACTCTGATTATTGCTTTCCAATGATTTTTACCAGGATTGCTGGTATATCTACTTAGCTTGCTTACAGCATACGCAGTATCAGGCCTAGTGCAATTCATGACACACATAATAATTCCCAGTATATGTGAGTATTCAAGCTGATATATACCATCACCAGTGTTCTTTACCCAATTTTGGTTCATATCTACTAGTGACTTTGCAGTAGTTATATTATACTGCTTGAATTATTCAAGAATTTTAGCAATGTAATGTGACTGAGATAACGCATATCCCTGTGGTGTCTTTATAATTTTTACATCCAAAATTACATCGGCCAATCCTAGGTCCTTTATATCAAATCTAGAGGATAGCATGTCCTTCGTAGATTTTATTATGGCCTTATTATTTCCTAGGATTAGTAAATCATCAACGTAGAGATAAACAATAACATATCCAACATCTATACATTTTATATAGACGGATTTGTCTGCTTCATTTATTTTGAATCCATTTGATAACATTGTTTCATCAAATTTCTCATGCCATTGTTTTGGTGCTTGTTTAAGGCCATAAAGAGATTTTACTAATTTGCACACCTTATTTTCATTTCCTGGGTTTACAAATCCTTCTGGTTGTTGCATATATATTTCTTCTTCAAGTTCACCGTTCAAAAACGCAGTTTTGACATCCATTTGGTGTATTTCCAAATTTAATATAGATGCGATTGCAATAAGCATCCTAATTGATGTTATTCTGGTAACTGGAGAGTATGTATCGAAGTAATCCAGATCTTCCTTCTGTCTGAATCCTTTTATTACAAGTTTTGCTTTATACTTGTCTATTGAGCTGTCAGCCTGTAGATTCTTCTTAAATATCCATTTATATCCTAGTGGTTTTGATCATTTTGGGAGATCCACTAATTCCCACAACTATTGACGGCTTCTTTCCAATAAGGAGCATCGAGAGATGACATTGCTTGTTGATAAGTTAGAGGTTCATTTTCTATCATACATGCATAAAATCAGGTCCAAAGGATTTTGAGGTCCTTTGTCACTTGCTCCTTCTCGGTTCCTCTATCTCAGTTTCATCATTCATTTTTCTTTGATCAGTATTATCCTCGGGAGTATCTGGATCTCTTGGCCTCTTTTGAACACTTGTTTCAAAAGAGATTTTTAGAGGATAAATGTGTTCAAAGAATATTGCATTTCGAGACTCGATAATGGTGTTTTCATGAATGTCATTAATTTCAGATTTGTACACCAAAAATCGATATGCACTACTATTATGAGCATATCCAATGAATATGCAATCTATAGTCTTCGGTCTTATTTTGTTTTGGTTTTGGAATTTCTACTTTGGCAAGACACCCCCACACTTTTAAGTATTTGTAGGATGGTGGTCTGTTTTTCCAAAGTTCATGGGGAGTCTTGGACGTTTTTTTTCGTGGTATTTTATTCAAAATGCGATTTACCGAAACAATAGCCTCTCCCTAAAAATTATCTAGCAAGCTAGAGCTTATTAGTAAGGCATTCATCATTTCTTTAAGAGTTCTATTCTTCCGTTCGACTATACCGTTGGATTGAGGTGAATAAGGAGCTGTAGTTTGGTGTACTATACCATGCTCAGCACAGAATTCCTCAAATGGAAACTCATATTCTCCTCCTCTATCACTTCTTAAAGCTTTAGTTTTTCTATTGAGTTGATTCTCAACTTATGCCTTATACTGTTTAAACATATCAAATGCCTTATCCTTGCTTTTAAGGAGATATACATGACAGTATCTTGTACAATCATCTATAAATGTGATGAAGTACCTTTTTCCTCCTCTAGTTTGACACATTTTCCAGTCGCATACATCAGTATGTATTAAGTCTAGAGGTTCAGTTTCTCTTTCAACATGAAGAGGTTCTTGTCAATTTGGCTTCAACACAAATTTGACATTTGTAATTTGAACCAATTCTACATTTACGTATGAATTCTAGATTGATCAGTTTTTGTAAAGTATCAAAATTCACATGACCTAGTCTAGAATGCCATACATTAGGAGAGTCAACCATATAAGCAGAAGATTCAATTTTATTCATATCATTGTTTGGTACAACAGTGGTTACATTAGCCTTAAATAGGCCATCACATACATAACCCTTTCCTGTGTACACTCCATTCTTAGACAACACAAATTTATCAGCCACAAATGTCAATTTGAAGCCATGCTTGCTGAGCAACGGTCCTGAATTTAAATTCTTGCGAAATTTTGGAATATGGAGAACATCATTTAGAGTGAGTTCTTTCCAGAAGTCAATTTCAGCACAATCTTTCCCTTGCCTTCGACCGTTGATGTGGATGAGTTACCTATAAACAATTGTTCTTCATTAGTAGCACATTTGTAGTTTGTGAACATCCACTTATTTGCGCATATATGCCTAGTGGCTCCAGTGTCTACAAACCACTCCTTGTTGTTACCAACAAGGTTGCATTCTGAAACAACTGCACACAAGTCCATTTCAGAAACACCGCCTGAAACTTCCGCCACATTTGCTTCTTATTTCTTCTTTTTGGGTGGGTCGTGACATTCTGCAGCTTTATGACCCTTCTTTCCACAATTATGGCATGACCCCTTTAATTTCGTTGACTTCTTTGGTCGGTTGTCACTTTTATCTTATTCGACTTGTCCGTCTCGACAACGTTTGCTTTGGCAACCACATTTTGAGAAATCATCTTTTCAGAATTTTTAGTATCTTCCTCAATTCTCAATCGAACTACAAGTTCCTCCATTGTCATTTCTTTGCGCTTGTGCTTTAGGTTGAAGTCCTTCCACGATGGAGAAGCTTCTCAATAGTAGTGACAACTCGAAAAGATTCGCTAAGTGTCATCTTTTCATCTTCTATTTGACGAATGATAAGTTGCAGTTCTTTAATTTGGTTTATCACAGCTTTTGTATCGACCATTTTGAAGTCAAGAAATTTCCCGGCGATGAATTTCTTCATGCCAGCATCTTCAGTTTTATACTTCTTTTCCAAAGCCAACCATAGTTGTTTGGATGTTGCAACTGTGCAGTACACGTTGTATAGACTGTTGTCGAGGCCATTCAGGATGTAATTTTTACACATGAAATCAGAATTTTTCCAAGCATTAAGGGCTTCAACTTTAACTGGATCTGGTTCCAATTCGACAACAACTGGAGCATCTTCTGTAAGATACTTCGCTAGGCCCAATGTTGTCAAGTAAAATAGCATCTTTTGCTGCCAACGTTTGAAGTCCGCTCCGGTGAACTTTTCTGGCCTTTCTCCGTGAGACGGTGCCAATGGTGTAACCACGGGTGCAAAAGGATTGGTTACAGGTGGTGTTGGCGCAGCAGGACCACTATTGCTTTTAGCCATTATCGTTTTCTGCAAAACGAAAATATTTTTTTCAAGATTGTTGTTCGTAACAATGCAAATATAGTACGTGCCTGATAGCAATCAATATATTGTCACTATCCAATTGCCACGTGAAGAAGTGTTACTAATTCGAAGTAGAATCAAAATTAGCAACGGCAAAAAACGTGACCAGATTTGCAACAGTAAAAATACCGTAGAAAAACATAGAGTATAAAGAAGTACCTGTCAGTAATGTCCGAGTCCAGAGCAAATCTGTTTCCTTGAAACAATATTGCCCCCTCTACGGCGCTGAAGGTATATATGCAATTGTTTTCCAAGATGAAACGGACCGATCTCTGCAATGTAGCGCTTACAATTGGAGAGCAACGATGAACTCAAGTAAGTTATTTTAAGAACAGAGCAGCGGGGAAGAAGAAGGAGACAGAACGAACTAATTTTCTAGATGGTCAGTGGCTTTGTCAGACCGTCCATATATAGCGGCGAAGGGGTGCCTTTCTGGGTAGTCGCGACTGTCCGTACAGGCGCGCTGGTTCAAATGGTCGCATATGTTCACTGTTCAGGCGAACAGACGCATCCCCTGGTCCAAAGGTCGCATTTGCACAAAAAAGAAACCATTTTCCTCATGTCGCGTTTTAAACAGTCGGCGGCCCGTTGGAACACGAGACCCCAAGAGCCCCAAGGCCCAAGGCCCTTATCTTTGATATTTTAATATTTAATATGAAAGCCCAATGCCTACACAACCCATTCATTCAATTCCTTATGTGCTCATGTCATTTGTTTGATATAGCATATTCGGCTTTGTTATATATGGAGATATATTCACAAATCACACACAATATGGGATTTAAATTTCTCCAATACAACTCAACCTCTTCTTCCCAATCTTCTCATTTATTTCCAACATGATGGAGGGAGCAACAACGTCAAATTAGGTGGTATCCATGTTTATTGTGGCCTCAAACGGCAGATTTGAAGCGGGAAGTGTGACGCTTTGTTCGGATGCAGCAAGCACTCGAAAGACAAAGGAACGGAGTGGAAAAAGCATCGGGGAGAACAAGCGCTTGAAGGAACAAAAGTCAGGCGGTCTAGGGTTTCACGTGGCGACCATGGTAGACTAGTGATGGCGTCAACGTTGGAAATTCCCACTTTTTAACTTTTGATTTGGGTATTTATAATTTTGGGGAATGGAAAGCATTCCTTCCTAAAGGAGGAAATAAACCGAATAATCTGGAAAGAAGGGGAAACCTTTTTTTATAGGGGAGGATACATAAAAGAAAGAAAAATATCAGGACATGTGTAGATTTTCCAGCAAAATTCAACCAAGTGTCACCCAATTTTAGCCAAATTAACAAGTGGCAAACCAAAATTATAAAATTATAAAACTTCCCCAATGTATACATACCATTGCACTATTGAGTATATACAAAAAAAATTGTATTTATATATTTCCAAATTCAATTCATAGGATATTATCATTATTATTATCAAGAAAATTTTAAATTAAATAAAATAAATCTCAAGTTAAGTATAAAAATTATATTTATAGATTTAAATAAAAGTTTAATTAATTTTAAAGTACTATTATCATTGGATTTAACAAAGCGTCTCAAATTCAAATATTAAATTTTAAATTTACACTTGTAAAATTAATTTAGAATTGAGTTAACAATAAATTAAATTTTCCAAACCATAACCAAATATCAAGTATAAATATTAATTTTAAAGACTGAATCATATCAATTCAAAAAATTTTGTAAATGCCAAAAATTCTGAGTCATTGCAACCCCTTTCCAAAAACTCGGGTTGTTACGGACTCTCCCCTTAATGAAATTGCATCCTCGCAATTTACGTGTTCAATATTACAAAAATTCCTATGTCGCATATCAACATCTTCCCTTTAATTTAAATATCCAACATATAGCATTTGAAATTCCTGTAATCCTTTCCAGGTTATTTAGATTATAAAAACAGGATTCTCAAATTGATTACTTAATTGTAAGAATTCCAACTCTTATCCCAGATAGAATACATATTTTGGGATGCCCACCCTCTGTTTTCAATATTAAATAAAGGTATCGTATATGAGTTAATATGATTCCGACAATTATACTTCTATAAAACATGATTAATTAGACAGAGTATATAAATACCAATTTGATACCCATAACAAATGCCATGTAAAATATAATAAGGAATTAAGTCAAAGTATTATATATAAGCTAATAAATCTTTAATGACATTTATCATATATAAGAACCATGTGATAAAATAGACCAAGGAGGGGCCAATAAAACCTACATTGCACTTTTCATATGTAAAAACAATATGATAACTTAAATTAAGTTGTGGTATCACATATAAATCAGTAAAATCTTTACTGGATTTATTATTTGAAAAAGTATTATTATGGAATGAGCCAAATAAGAGTAGAGTATCATATATAAATTGATATGATACTCTTAATATTAATGAAATACTATGATAAAATGGATTTGATCAGAGTATTATTTCTAAATCAAAACGATACTCGTAACGAACACCACCAGAGGGTAAAAATAACTATAATAAAATAGCTTATTTAAATCAAGCATTTCATGACATTTATCATATATAAAGCAATATGATAAGATAAACCGAGCTGAAATACAACATATAAACCAATATGATATATATAAAATAAATCTAACCAAAGCATCACACATAAATTAATGCGATGCTCTTAACAAATATCATATTAAATCAAAGCAGAGTATCGCATATAAATCAATGCGAAGCTCTAAACAAAACACCTACACATTAATAGGATACTCATAATAATTAAGTCAGAGTATTAAAAATTAATGATATCCACAAGACATTTATCATATATAAAACAATATGATAAAATAACCAAAAACAGAGTACCGTAACCAAAAACAGAGTACCGTATATAAATCAATATGATACTCAAACAATAAGATACTTATAGTAAATATCTGATGAAAATTAATCAAGCTAATAAAATCTTCATGGCTTTTGCAGTTTGTCAATCAATTCAGAGTATAAATCAATATAACAATTATCATATACAAAGGGAGATGCCAAGGGCACCCCATTATGTTCTTCCTGATACCGCAACTAAAAAAAATAAAACTTATTAAATTTTGTGTGCTTCCTGATACCACATTACCTCTACATTTTAATCTCTCACTCAATTATTATTTGTTGAAATAATCACATAGTAAGCTAATCTAAAATCCTTAATTTCTCGTAATCGTTGTTTTCTTTGCATTTCTCGTGGGAAAATTCAAATTCATTTGGTAATCTCCCAATTGTTTGATGATCTGAAAACCCTAATCTCTCACTTTCTCTTCTACTTTTCTTACCTCAAACCTTATTCACAACTTTTGTATATTTCTCAGCATTCTGGCATTGAATTCGTTGATCAGTTAAAGATCTAGAGTTTAACTCGTTGATCGTTTTAAGAAACGAGGATGAACGAATATCGAGCAAAGTTAGAATAAAAAAAATAGTGTGGTAGCCCCTTTTTTGTAAGTGTGTGGTATTAAGAAGAGTGTAATACTAATCCTTGTGCTATATTTTAGTCGTGGTATTAGGAAGAACATATTGGGGTGCCCTTAGCACCACAGTATAAAAATCAATTTGATAATATAATCAAATCAAATCGTAGTATCATATATAAATCAATACGATACTCATAACAATTATCATATATAAATCAATGTGATAATATAATCAAATCAGAGTACCAGATATATATATATATCAATGCGATACGCATAACAATTATCTTATATAAATAAATACTGTAATATAATCTAATCAGATATACAAAACAATATGATAATATAATCAAATAAGAGTATCGTATATAAATCAATATGATACTTATAACAATTATCATATATAAATCAATATGATAATATAAAAAAATTCAATTATAGTAATGTAATAAAATAATAGGGGATTATGGGATAAATATAACTCCACTTATAACATACCAAATAAATAGACGCTTGTATTATAAAATCACAGTGGTAGAGCTCGAGCACGCATCGATACATCAACACTGTAATCTACTCATAGCGCCATAACACACACCTGGCGATCAACCCAGGATAACAAGACGGTCTCAAGCGAAGGCCGTACGCTACCCATTCGCGGCACTACACATGGGACCCCCACGTCTCCATCTATTGTAGTCTGTGGCCCACCGATCGGGAAGCCCGATCGAAACAAAAAATTGCCCAATATAGCTAACCGTTGACCTTTGGTAGTAGATGGGCGAAATTTAATACCACTGAGTCAGGTAGCAATCCTAAATCAGGCTAACCAAGATGGAGTTTTGGTCCATTCGTACAACAAAGTCCAATCTATCCCAATCCCAAAATCAAAAGTATTTTTTTTTTCAATATTATTTTATAATATATATATATATATTCCATGAAGTTGAAAGTGTTTATAACATCAAAACAGTTTACAAACTTAATCATGCTTTAAAAATACACCATCACATGCAAAACAAAATAATAGTCACAACCCGAGTTAAACAAAGCAAAGCTTATATTGAATTTTATCATATATAAAAAATATGATAAAATAAATCAATCAAAATATCATATATAAATCAATATGAAACTTATGCGAAATATCATATATAAAACAATATGACAAACTAGATCATATCACAATAGCTGTGATATAGAACAAAAAGTATCATCATACTAATGACATAAAAGAATTTCAACCAAGAAAACACTTCAATTCAGTCATTGATGTATAATTTCAAATAGTAATTACACAAATATAACACATTATGTTACAAGTATATTTTAGGAAGAAAATCTCACAATGGATATGTAATAACCCATGTTTTTATATCGTGTAATAACCATAAATCAAGGCAGAATTAATTTTTAAAATAAGAATCAAGGGAAACGGAATGCGCCATTGCGTTCGTCTCGAAATTCTGCTTGGAAACGAGTTCGAGTTTTCGAAAATCGGAGTCCGTATGACCAAGTTATGACCTTTCGAAGTTTTTAGAAGTTTTCAAGTTTAAAACAGCTCAATTCGAATTCAAAATTTGAGCTTCAAACCTCAGAATGGACTGGGCGGGAAATTTCCCGCCCAGGACCAGGTCGACCTGGGGGTCGACCTACCCAGGACCTGGTCGACCCTAGTGTCGACCTGGGGGTCGACCTAGTGGCCGAGACCACTTTTGAAGCTGGATTCATTTTGATGTTCCTGGCCTCATTTCTGTCCGCATTCGTCGACCTGACCCTATATATACAACCCCTAACACTAGTATCTCTACACAAAATTCTTTCTGACCTTATGCTGCTCTGATTCTGGTTGAAAAGTTAGAGGAAGAGAATACTTCTTCTACGTCGAAACTACGTTGCTGATTTGGGGATTTCTATTAGGACTTGACTAAGCATATAAAGATTCAACATTGACTCTCTTTTTCTAATTCTCGAACCACGATCTGTAATCCCCAGTTATTTTCAGATTTAAACTGTAAATGTAATATGAATATGTTGTAAATTGAAATTGGACCTATGTATGATGACTATTTTACATCCATTCTTGTTTATCTTGGATCTTGACTCTTGGATATTACTATGACATTGATTTGGGGCCTATTCATGTTGTAAATCAAAAAGAGAAACCCCTCATATTATCATGTTGAATCTGCTATTAGTCACAAGTTTATGACTATCACTTTATGTCAATCGTTACCATGACTATACTATCACCTTGTGTCAATCGTTACCATGACTATACTATCACCTTACGACAACTGTTATCTTGACTAGTACCTTATTTTGCTAGATTTGGAATCTTTATGTTTGAGGCCAATATTCCATATGCCAGTAATGTTTTAATCTTTTATTTCAAGTCATACCATGCTATGCTAGTAATCACTTTTTCCACCTTATACCCGTTCCTTTTTTATGTTATTCCCTAATTAGATTTATTTGTATCAATTCGAGCTTACGTGCGATGGGAATACGATTTGGGTAGACTAGGTAAAACATGAATTAGCTTTAAACTTGAACATGAACGTTGTTATGACTTGAACCTGAATATGGACATGAACTTGACACGATTTGACATGAAACATGACCTGAAAACATGACATGAATCTAGACATGAAAACAGGAATGGGGGCATGATAATTAGATAACTTGAAAATGGCCAACTTGAGGTTGGGTTGAGTTTGCAGTGTAAATCTGCCCGGAACCGCCCGACAAATCTAGTGGCTGCAAACAATAGGATCCAATGTGGGTAGTTGGTCATATCGCACGTAAAACCCGAGGTTAGACTATGTTGTGGTGTAAATCTTCCCAGAACCGCCCGGAAAATCCAGTAACCACAACAGTTAGTCTAATGTGAGAGGTTGGCGTGCACTAATGAATTAAGGCCACATGATAGGGTTAAGTCATGAACCACTTAAATATACTTAACCAACTTGACACGATGATTTGATAAGGTTAAGTCATGAACCGCTTAACCACACTTAACCAACTTGACACATGATTTGGATAGGGTTAAGCCACGAATTTGAATGACAACACTTAACCCATTAGAAACCATAGTTACGCGGTCCTTTTCAGTAGTAACCCACTTAGATGTATCACGATACCCTGGGACTAGGCAGGGTGGGGCACGATTACTGGGATGATTGTAAGGCACCAGAACGACGGCTGAGTAGGTGCGCCATTGTAGGTTCAGGCGGGCTATGGTCGTGCACGTAGTCCGGAGTTGAAAAAGAAGGCATTGGGCACCCGTAGATTTACAATATTTGTGCTTGATTCGTGTCGGTGGTTGGCACCATATGACTTGATACACCCTATGGTGGACCTAGCACAGGTAACTACATTTCAGGATAGGGCCGTATGACACAGACACATGACGAGCTAGGACTTGTAGGGAGCCGATCGATTAGTATATCGTACCGTAGGACCCCGTAATGGGTCACTTCATGATACTGGGCCAAGGGATCATTTCATGATTAATACTTGACATGGGTTAGAACACTAGTACAGATGGTGCAGCGAACCTTGAACATGCGATGCTAGACTTGACTTATCTTGTTATCTTAATTATCCTACCAGTTTTGTTATCTCCCTTATGTTTAATACCAGTTTTCACATATCATGTTACCTTTACTAGTTTTCATACTGAAAGTCACTAGGGCTTACCAGTCTTTATGACCGACCCTTTTTCTTTCGCCTCTTTTTCTGTCGTTCCCCCCCCCCAAGTTCTCAGGGAGGAAACACTAGCTCTTAGCTTGGATTTGGCTTGATTTCTGACAGCTCATGTACGGTTTGGTCTTGAGTTATGCTATGGCTGCTTCTACTATTTATTGGGAATAATTTACTTTTGTTATCTTAAGTTTATGCTTCTTTATTTGGAACTTGATGTAATGGAATAATTTGTATCTTGGATATATGAGGTTTTTGACTCTTTCTTGAAAGTAATAAAAAGTTGGTTTTTAATTTCTACCGCTGCTTTATTTATGTTCTGCCTTGTGATATCTCTGTGCAAGTTTACCTAGATAATACTCCACCAAAACTAGTGCATTCCCTTTGTGAGTGACCATAGCGGAGGTGGGTTGTTACAGGATAACACAAAAAAAACCTAATATTCCATACGAGAAGTCAAGCGAGTAATCAGTAAAGTGTTACCAAATGTCCAATACCGCTTAGTATTACTAGACCATTTACTCAAAATCCTCAACAGACAGAGCTTCACCCAAATCTCAACAAAAATTGGGTTCAGTTCAAACAATATTTATGTTGAAGTTTAAATAATCAAAAGAAAATAATTAGTTTGTAATTGGTTGTTTTATTAGTATTATTTATTGTTGGCAAAACTGTTACTTTATTACTAAAAACAACCAAACATTATGTTAAAGCGATTAATAACGACTCCAATCTAATTCGAGTCAAATTTCAGAACAGATTTAGTTCTTATTTAACAACCATTCACAAACTGGACATCGTTCGGGTTCCACTTTGTCAAATTTCTAAGTATTTTTCAAAACCTCATACTTATTTCTCATCTTGATTTTTAATCAAAATCTCCTTTTAAAATCATTTATAGTTTTTTTTTTCAAAAATGCGCTCTCTCTAAAACGATTCTAGTATCAATTCCACTCATTCAAGGGGATTAGCACCCCATCTCTAATGAGTTTTAAACCCAATAAGCCAAGTTTTATATGAACCATGGCTCCGATACCAAATGTAACAGCCCATATCCAATCCAAGTCAGTGATTAAACCAATTCGATGTGTTCAAAACAACGGATTGTTATTGGTTTATAGGGTTTAAAATGGAATTTATCATAGAATCACAACGCAAAATATTTGTACTAGAATAAAATTTTATACAAATATCAGAGTTTTTACAAACTTTGTACTGCGGAAAAATAAATGATCGATATACGTACATTCTTGAAAATAGGTTTACGGTTTTGTCGAGGCTTTGCGCGCACGTGCGTCTTCTTGCGTCTCTCCTTTTTAAGAGCTAAACCTTTGCATCTATAACACTTGGCACCTGATCCTAGTGTCCCATGCAAAAACACAAAGCACTAGGGTCAGGATTAAACTTATTTTAAGTAAGTAACTTCGTATATAACACATAAATATAATTAAGTTTATCCAAGAAATATTAAACATTCAAGAATATCAAACCTATGAAACTATCAATCAAATTCTCTATAATAAATCAAGGCAACTTGCGTGTATCAAATAATAGCCTAAGTGAAAGCTAACGGTGGCCAGTTGTGTGCAAATTCAAGAGGGCAACATGTATGTGTATACCACTCGGCAAATACAAGAATATGCTTCCACAAGCATATATGATTACAAAAATTAAACTAAAATAGTCATGAAATTAAGTAGTGGCAAGGTTCGCACTCTCCAGTCTTAGACTAAAGCAATACGGTATAGAATGCAGGGTAAATATATGCAGACCCAATACATATTGCCAAGTACTGTATAAACAATTGTGCAATTAACAAGCAACAGTTATGGCAAAGTTGGAGTTATAGAGAAACAAGTTCCCAGAGCTACAAGCCAAGCATAAGTGTAGCAAACTCATTTTCACAAGGTCAACAACATGGAGATATGATAAGGCTATAATTGAATGGCATGAGTGCCTAGTGGACAAGTTTCAATATGCAGCAACCCCAAAAGACTACCAAAAAGAAAAACAAAAGAAAAACAAATAAATAAATAGGAAACTCAGGCGAGGGTAACATGCATTCCATATTTAGCCACAGTAAGCAAAACTTTTTCCATTTGAAGGGTGAAGAGTGCAATTGTTAATGAGCAGCATGCACTACTACAAAAGTGGGCATATTCAACACTATTTTGCTGTGGTCGTAGATCAAAAAAGCGTTGCCATAGGCCCTTTTTTCAAATAGGCAATACCAGGGGGCGTGGTATCCGCGGCCGTTGCATTAGCCATCGAAGGCAATGCTTTTGCCCATCTACAGCCACAGACCGAAAGCGTTGCCTTAAGTAGAGCTTTTGCCCTATTGCAATAGTGTATGCATGTAATGCAACAACATACAGTGTCGCCTTAAGTAGAAGCCAGAGCCTGGCTTCCAGTCATGATAGCGGGGTCCATATGGACTTTCTACGTCAGCTAACAACGTGTCACATGCCATGTTAGCTCGCCACGTCAGCTATCCACGTAGAGCCACGCTAGCTGTGGGCCCCACATGTTGTACCATTGTGGAATTAATAATATTACACTTAATGCAACACCACAGCAAAGTCTAATGCAACACCACAACATAGTCTAAAGCAACACCACAGAACAGTCTAATGCAACACCGTAGCAATCTAATGCAACACCAGAAAACATCAACTGCAATGGTAAAAAAATCAACTTCGACACCAGAAAAAAATCAACTGCAGTTGTAATACAACCTGTAATTACATATATTGAATCCAAAACATTGTACCACATTCATACATATATACCAAAATATTCATACAACAAATCATCCTAAAATATTCTTCACCACAATCAGATCAACCAATTATATATACCAACTCATAAGTGTCATCACCAACACATTCCACAAGTGCCATCACGAAAACATACCACAAGTGCCATCATGAAAACATACCACAAGTGCCATCATTTAAAAGAACAATCCAAATATATCACAAGTGCTAACACATACCATTCAAATACTTCAGTCAGTTGCCGGGGTTGAAGGAGTACAAATGTCAGCATCTTCATCACTTGTTGTGGTGACACAAAAGTCTCAGACATCTAAATTAAAATCTGGATTGGCTTTACCAAGCTTTTTTAACATCCATGACACGTTCTCTTTCACTTTTCTATTCAACTTTTCTTCCAAATCTGCCTCAAGCTCTTGCCTTATTTTTTTTTTTTTTGGTCAGCTCTTGCACATAACTGTCCGAAGAACCAGGAGTTGTTGGAGATTTTTCAGCCAATTTACGTCGCCTTCCTACTAGCCAGTTCCGCGTGTGGCTCTTCCCACCAAAAACAAGTGCATCTTCCTCAGCAATATTTCCTACATCCACCATTTCTTGAACCTTCTCCTACAAAATGAAAACTAGGCAAGCATATAAATAAATTGGCAGCTGGCAGGAATGAATTTTTTAACAGAACTAGTTTTCTTTCAAACTAACTATGTGCTCGATTTGTTAAGCAACTCCAACAAACGTACAATGTGCCAATTATACTGACATAAGTATTGCTATTTCAGTATCTAATTATATATGTACTCACGTATTTGGCCTTTAGTTCATCCGTGTTATTCTTGTAACTTCTACCCGGTTCTCATTTATATGTTTCCAAATAAACCAAGGCAGCAAATGGGGAGGCTTTTTCTAGGTCCTTCTTCCTCTGTCAAGTATTAGAATTACCAATAATTCAGTGATATAACAAATTAGAATTATCACGTGGTCAATTCAACTCAATCACAATAAAAATTAACTTAAGTTCAAAAGAACACATACTATTTTTCTTTGGCTACTGCATGAGTTTTGGGAGCCATGGTAAGTGTCTTATTTAACGAATTACGATGCGCGGAATTAGTTTCAGCTAGGGGCTGGAAATCCAAAAAAAAATAGCACTAAACAAGGATAATGTGAACTACTAAAGAAAAGATTAGCATTAACCAAGATATTGTGAACTACTAAACATTATACAAATGTGAATATCATTAAAGCCGTAACTGAACTGCTTCATCCCCCCAGTATTCCAAGAGCATTTTAAAGTCCTCCAATGGAATTGTACTGGGCCTATTTGCAAGCCTTTCCTCATCATTTGAATATTTTTTATAATGCCTTGCTTCGATGTGAGACTTGTACTACCTCCCAGAGTCGTTAAGTGTGTTCAAGACCCACTTGTGTCCTTCTTCTGGTATTACATACCTAGCCTACAATATATCAATCACAAAATTCAGGAGACAAACTAATTAATTAAAACCAAACATTTAGGAAGTCACTTGAACTGTATATGGTTAAGGAAATTAGATTGTACCAGAGCATAATCCAATATTTGTCGCTTTAATTGATCAGGAACAACATGCCAATTGATGTAAGTAAGAGACACATTATCCTTTGTTGATGTACCAAGAAAATTTCTTAACTTCGTAATATTATCAGAACTGGCTGACCATCCTCATTCAACTCAATGACTACTTTATCATCAGGGGTTCTAGCATGCACCTTGGTCATTTTTGAATTCCCTCTTGGTTTTTTTGGACCTTGTACTTTACCTACCAGGTTCAAAAATGTGAATAGAAAAAAGACACACTCAACAGTGCAGTGCGGTGCACAGATAAAGAAACATTATATTGTACCTATACCTGCTTCATCTTCCGGTGCAATCCTCTCTTGCTTTAATAGATCGGTAAGATTTTCCATTGTTAGAGGTGCTTCAACATATGGCTTTTGACATTTCCACATCGCTAAATAAGCAGCAACTGAACCAGCAGCTTCACATGAATTGGTTGTTTGTTTGAACAATTTGCTACATGTAGGTTTTAAAACGGATAGACGAGACACTGTGGGTTTTAAAACTCCTGAAAAAGATGGTGTAGGGTTCGTCATTTCTTTATTTTTTGTTTGAATTTATCCCGGTTACTAAGTTTATTTGGACTGGGAGTGTGTGTAATGATCAACTCCTTGTTGGAGCCAGCTTTCTTTAGAGGGGGGATGCGCTTCATTGCTTCCTTCTCAATTTCAATCGCTGCATTGGTTCGTGCACGAATTCTTGGTCCAGGTAAAGGATCCTTTGACTTAAAAATTTTGATTCTCAACAATTATGTCGAAGTTCAAGATTTTTAACCTTTATAAAGGCAAAGACAATAAGTAATAAACAAATAACTTCTTTATACCTCCGAATCCAATGAATCATCAGTGACATCTTCACCATCATTTTTTGGAATGTATTCATCATGTCCAGCAACATCTTTACCTTTATCTTTCTTATTTCATGCGGCAGCCTCTTGCATACAACTAACCAATAAAGGCAACCTAAGTGATCTAGTAACCGCATCATTTTCTTGCATTTTCACGATTTTCTCTTGTTCATACTTCATCAAAATTGATGGTTGTGAGAACTGCAAGTAGATTAGCATTATTACTCACCATCGATGATAAATTTAAGCTAGTTAACCAAATAGAGTCGACATATAAACAGTTCTTGCTATTTTGACAGAATGCATGCACAATGAATAATTAGTTGCTTGAATTAGTTGCAGCCTTCATGGTCCGAATAAGATTTCATCCGGATTAATAAAACTGAAATTAAAACTGAAAAATACCTGAACATAAGCTTCATTCTCTTGGGTATCATTATCATAACCTGTTTCATTTTCTACATTTAATTTCCTCCTGGTTCCTTTGTCCGTCACAATAAAATCTTCTTCACATATCAGGCTTCGATGATAGTTTCTTCTGACCCACTTGAGTTGGGTTGTTTTTCATCATTTTGTGTTGCTGTTGAAGTCTACGTGCATTAGTGTACTTGCGCTTTACAACCAGCTTCTTAGCAGAACCTGGAACAACAAAAATAATAAAGATGGCCTCCTTCATAGTTCTTTACACACATAGAGAGATATATAAGAATGGATCTATATTACATATAGGTATATACCTTGAAATATGTTTTCCTTGGCTGTATGATTACATGTGGCTGCAGTTAAGTCAATGGCTCACTGTCTTTGTCAACGGTGTTGTCGATGTAAAAAACCACTTCTTCTTGCTTATTGCAGCCCTATACGTACTCGTTTACGTCCTTGTCACTCAATATTAGCTGCCAGCCACCCCTCGTTCCTTTGCTGATATAGACTCCTCCTATTTTAGTGTAATGGAGACAATCTTTAACAAAGTCCATAAGCACACTATAAGAAAACCGGTCTACATCATATTTTGTTACTACGAAGGATTCTCCGCCGACATAACATGTCTTTTGAAACTATCCGCCATGTTGCAGTCGGATATTAATAATTTCATCCATCCTATACAAACTGAATACAATAGAACAAGGTGCATGCATGTTAAAGTGGACAAAAAACAATAACTATAACATTTTGGTCTATAACCAATTTAGATGACAGTAAGGAAAGACATTAAATCATAAAACATGTGAATAGTGTAGATTGCAATACGAGAAAAGAGTGCCAAATACATTCATCGAAGATAATAATTTCCAGCTAAAACAAAAAGTGCAAAATACATCATAAATTTGACCAAATTAAAGCAATAAGAAAAAGTAATTTTTGTCCTAACGAGACGGAACAGGATCAAGAACTTCTGCTTCTAGTTCTGTTTCTAGTTGTATTACGAGGGCATCATCCCTAATCCAACCCTCGTCAACAACTTCTAGTCTAGTTCACCACCTATGCCCATATCATATGAATGCGTATTGCTCATATCTTCTTCCATTGCATTCCAATTTTCAGTATCACACCAATCTCTCGACAATTTTTAATAATGTAATGACTGTTCTTTTCAACTGCATCTTCCACATAAAATACTTGCTGCACTTGCGAAGATAGGAAAAACGGATCAGTTTTATGGCACTTGCTAAAATTTTCTCGAGTAAGACCATATGAATCTTTTTCCTCTTGGTACCAGCAACACTTAAAAATGATCACTGTGAAAGCTCCCCAATAATCAAGCTCAAAAATTTCTTTGATTGATCCGTAGTAATTGACATCACCCACTATTGGGTTTTCAAACTTGCAAAGCTGGTGGTTTTGGCATTAAAAAATACACCACTATTTTGTGTGGTACATCGTGAATCTCTAAATTTTGTGTAGAATCTATATCCATTTACTATATAAATGGTAAACTTCCTAGCTACTCGATTAGGACCTAATGCAAACACCTCTAAATCTGTTGAAATATTGTCCTTTTTCAGAACCTCTTCTTTAAGCCAATTTCAAAACTCTTCGAAATGTTCTTGTTCCCTGTAGTATCTTCTTCGATTTGCAAGACCATCCACAAGAGCTCGATGAACCCTAAATTATAATTAAGGTCAAAAAACTATGAAATGCAGATGTTAATTTATAGTTAAGGAAAAAGATGTAGGAACTTAAGAACTTACTCGTTCAAACTCTCAATTTCTTTATTACCGGAATTGAATAGAATATAGTGATGTGTTGCCTTCCAATCTACATCTTTCAAATTGAACATCTTTATTCTTGTTTGTTCCAATATGATATTCCAAATCTGTTGGACATCTACCAAAATCAATCGACGTGTTTTCTGTTCCTCCATCAACGCTTAAAAATCTTGAACAGAAGGTCACACGATCTTCTGCTAAGTAACCTTCTACAATCAAACCTTCCAGTCTGTTTCTATTTCGTACATTAGATTCAACTTTCCTAGATATCTCTTAATTGGATACATGCATCTAAGATGTTCAGGCCCGCCATATTCGATTTCTCTGCATAAATGAATAGGCAAATATACCATTATTTCAAAAAAAAGCCTGTGGAAAAATCATTTCAAAATGACAAACTATCTCAACAATTTCTTTTTGCAGCCTCTTGATATCATCCACTGCGATAACCTTGCTCCATAGTCCTCTGAGGAATGCACTAAATCTGATCATTGATAATGCAACCTCGGGGTTTGAAGCTTTCTTCACGACAAATTGTAACAAATAATGGAGTATGAAATAAGCATCATGGCTCTTATATCCCACAACCGTCCTCTCTTTTACGTGCACGTACCGACAAACATTCGAGGCACGACCGTAGGGCAGTTTGGCGTTCTTCAATATAGAGCAAAAGATTTATTTTTCCTTATTTTTCATTTCAAATATTGCAGCTCTAAATTTAACATGCTTTCCGTCACCACATTCAATAAGATGAAGGGCCTTCCTTATGCCCAATTCTTGTAAATCCAAACGAGCGTTTAGGTGATCCTTCAACATGCGACCTATATTAAGTAATGTACCTAATATTTTGTCGCATATGTTCTTCTCTATGTTCATGGCATCCAGGTTATGTCGATGGGGATTATGACACTAATATGGTAAGTCAAACAGTATTGACCTTTTTTTTGAAAGGGCCATCACTTTTACTAGGTTTCTTCGTCTTATCCCCAAGCCGATTTCGGAACCCCCGCAATAACTCTTCAATATTAGTTCCTGATAATATTTCTTGAATGCTCCCCATTTTAGTTTCGCCACTAAATCTCCTCTTATCGAGCCACCACTTATGTGTCGGATCAAGAAACTTTCTATGGAGCATATAACACATTTTTTTGCTATGCTTCAAATAATTTGAAGAAGTTTCATAATGGCATAATGGACACGCTAATTTCCCTTTCGAGCTCCAAATTTACAACAATGCATATCCTGGAAAATCGCTAATGGTCCAGAAGACGCTTGCACGTAAATTAAAATTCCTATCAGTCAAGGAATCATAAGTTTCAATGCCAACATTCCATAACGCTTTCAATTCCGCAATTAAAGGCTGCATATATACATCAATACTGTTCTTTGGAGAATCTGAACCAGTATTAATGTTGAAAGAATCAAATTCTCTTGTTTCATTCATAACCAAGGTGGAAGATTGTAGTTTGCCAACACAATTGGCCATGTACTATAACTTGAATTCATTGAACAATATATATTAAATCGATCAGACGCTAGACCCATTCTAACATTACGCTTTTCTGATGAAAAATCAGTATAGCGAGCATCCATCATCTTCCATGCCACACCATCAGCCGGATGTCTTAGTTTTCCATCTTCTTTTTGTTCCACTTGGTGTCATCTCATTAGTTTGGAAAATTCTTTGCGCATAAACATCCTTTGTTACCTTAGTCTTAGAGGAAAGTACCTCATAAAATTTGCCGACACTTTGGGAATTGACTTTGGTGGATCATTACTATTAATGATGTCTTCTTTTTCTTATACAGCCCACCTCGAAAAACCACAAATGTCACAAGCCTCTTTATCTTTATTCTCTGCCCAATATAACATGCAATGGTTTGGGCAGGCATGTATTTTATGGTAATTAATACCTAAATCCTTAGTGACATTCTTTGCAGCGTAGGAAGACAAAGGCAGTTGGGCATCAGGAAAGGCTTCTTTTATAAGCTTTAGTAATTCCCCAAACACAGACTCGTTAATTCCATAAGCACACTTTAAATGATAAAGCCAGATCAAGAAACTTAGTCGAGAAAATTTAGAGCAGCCAGGATATAACGGTTTTTTCCTTCTTTAACATGCCGATAAAATTTCTCGGCCTCTAGATTTGGTTCTACTACGAAGTCCTTGGGATTTTGACCAAATTTTTAACCCGCACATTTGGACATCACATCTAAATTATCCTCAAAATCCATCTCTATTGCACAATCCATATGGTCACCAACACCTATAAATTTTGTCTGTGAAACTTCACAAATCCACCCGATATGTAACGGAGAAGGGCCACTAAAAATAAGATGATCGTATATGACATTTTCATAATGCCAATTACGTTCTGTACATTTTTTGTAGGGGCACTTCATCTCATCACCTACTTTATAAATGGGAAATGCATTTCTTAGAAAAGTTGTTACCCCTCTTACATATTCTGGACTCGATCTCGGAAGTCCTATCCATATGTAGTACTAACTATCCATTCCCACAATCTAACCATGACCTAGTAAGACTAAATTTGATACCACTAGGAGTTTCAAGACACGAACAAGGGCTACCCTGTAATGTTTGAGTAATTTAGATATAAAAACAAAACAAGTTAATAATTTACAAATATATATAATCAGTGTGATGATACAAAGATGATTGTTTTGATATGAATTATCACTAACTTTTGGAACTTAGTTATCAAGAGAATAGATAAAACAAGCAACTAAGGATACTGAACACAATTCATAACATTACATGACTGCACCAAAACAAAACAACATAGATACAAAGATTATACAGGTGATACAAAGACGATACTGTTGTACCTAATACCAAGAACGATGCAAAAGTTTATTTTTTCTTCTAATGTTTAGCCGTTGAAGTTGGTCGCTAAGTCTACTAACGTCAGTTCAAAAACCAATAACTCGATTTTGCAGCGTTGTAAGTTGATGTTGTAGTTCATTTGCGTACTCAATGGATCGACTTGGAAATTGTGGGTCAATCCACTGCCAAAAGGTACACTCTATGGGATAAACACGACATCTAAAATAATGACGACCAATGTTGAATCCAAACGAAATAACATCTTCTACAGCGGCATACCCACAATCACACATTATGACTGGTATGTCAGCTTGCTATTCGTTAACCACTTGGTTGTTTTGATGCTGATAACGCAAGGCAGTACGACTATGTCGTCGTATAGCCCTTTCTTCACGTCGTTTTTCTTCTCGCCATGGACTTCGGAGTTCTTCTTGTTCTAGTTCATACTCACACAAATCATCATAGTGCCTTTCTTGCATCTCTATATAAAAATCAATAGGAGTTCCTGGTGATGAAGGGTTTGAAAGTCATAGATCACCCATGCCCCGGGTATCTTCGTAGTCATACGATGTAGGAAGAGAAAAAGGAATTACTTAACTACAAACAGAAATAGACATTTAAACATTTAAATTGGATTTCTTTTATCCTCTAAATTTTGTTTCCACCTTTCGAAATAAGAATTATTTACTAATACATCAATGGTCTGGTAAACATAAAAATACAGAACTTGCAAAATTTCAACACATGCAAACATATAAATACAACACTTCAAGTATAAAAACCCTAATTTAAGGCAATCGGTATACCCAAATCACCCAGATTTGGGTATACCGATTGCCTTATAAATAAAACCGAAATGATGAAGCCCTTACTACCGGTAATTGTCCTAAATGATCCAAATTGGAGGTGTAAAGTTTGTAAAATAGGAGCAATTGAAGGTTTATAGTTTGTAATCTGAGGAAGAGTACCAATCAGAAGTGTTCTTGGATGGATTTCGTGGAGAGCGAAACGGACAGAAGGAGGAGTATTGGAGAAATTTGTTTTGGGGGAAATATTTCGTGAAATGGGAAACTATCGCGCTAAATTTTCACTAAGTTGTAGCAAGGTTCGGCTTGAACCGTTGAATTAATCAACATCTACGGCTATTTATTTGTTTAAACTGATAACACGGATTGCTAACCTGGCATGTATTTATATAATGAAACATTTTGAACTGGTGTTGCACGTCACAGCACAAGAATTCCAACTGCAACACTGTGTTCACATCTAATTCAACAACAAATGAATGTTGTTGCAGAAGATCAAAGAATGCATAGCTTTCGCAACACTTTTCATGCAACGCACACAAATTAATGTCGAATATGCCCACTTTTGTAGTAGTGATGCATGACATGTTGGCATGTTCAAGGCGTGACATATGTCCATAACGGTGGAAGTGTATGCAAATAAGAAAAAGAAAGTGGCAAAACAATACTATCCTACAACTACCAAAACCATCATATCCAATACTGGACAACTAGGAATGATTCGGACCCGTAAGGCAATCAAATGTAGTGAAAATCATGGTCTGTCTTAAGCGTGGAGTAAAGGAATGCTCAGATGGAGTGTCTGCACAAGGAAATGCTCAAGCCTCATGCAAAAAGGGTAGTAAGAATGCAATGGTACACATTAAAGGGAAACTTAGCTGTAAATTGCTATGGAATGAGTAGTACATCTCCCTTATTTTATATATGGTGCATGCAAGATCAACTACATGAAGCCATTTAATCCCACAACCATTATGATAGTATATATATAATTATAGTTGCTTCTACAAAATCCAATATTTACAGGGGAAACAACATATACGTCTAAAGTGAAAGCTATTTGTAGCGTGAGAAATACAAGTTGCTAAACCAATTGACAGAACATAGTAGCAACAATTAAAAAGATTCACACTAAAATCGAAAACATGCAAGTACTTGTATTCTGCAAAAACCGGATAGACATGTATAGAGAAAGCTGGAAATAAACAAGTAATTAACACTATGATATAACAGGCAAATCCCAAGTAGCCAACCGAGCGACAAAAGCAATGTCCCAACAATCATAATTTGTGTAAACCCAAGTCGCAAACTGGAAATAGATTTAATCATAAGATATACTTACATTTTCGATGATGGAGAATCTGGAAAACGCAAGTGGTGGGATGTCCTACTATGTGGTGACGTAGTGCTTTGTTGACGGGAGTCACAGTGATGAACGGGTCGAATTTTCTTGCGGTTGTGGCGACTGTTGAAGTCGTTGGTTGCTTAAGACCTGGTCGACTTCAGTATGGGTTGAAGTAGGCGCAATGAAGCAGCTTCACTAGAGCTATTTCTTGTTGCATCGCTCAGGTAGGCGGTGATTTGGTGCTCGTCGTCTGATGGATGGGGAAACAACATCAAATTAGGTGGTGGTCATGTTTGTCGCGGCGTTAGACGGCAGATCTGAAGCGATGAAGTGTGACCGAGATGACCCAAACTTCCTCACAAAGGAAAGCCCAGATTGAGTTGAGAACATGACCAATCTAAACACAAACAAAAGAACATATAATTGCTTATTGCAATAATTCCATCAAAAATACAAGAATGTACAGAGTATGAATAAATAATATAAATTTGATGCATATCAAAGATTTACAAATTACAATGCAGCGGAAAATAATACAAAACACAACTAAAAGGAATATATGGATACAGAGCTTTCCGAATATAATTCCAGCTGCTAACCAGGATCCAATGAATATAAATATGCAAAACCAAAACTACTAGCAGCCATGTGCAAAATAGGGGCATCCAGAGTTTAGGTTAAAACAATAAACTCTAGGTCAGTAATGTGACTGGTGTGAGAACAAAAACAGTTAATTAAAACTTTACTTTAAACTAAAGTAAATCAAGGCACCACGCCGTATAACACGGAACGGGTTTCCTCCCAAGAATACCAGTGCATATAACAAAACAGTGCAATGCTTTTTGGAAAAATGAAGCTATTATAAGACCCCAGGTCCCATCACACAATGCAACACAAGCCGAAAGATAGGGTTTTCCCTTATAATAGCCAAACATGCTTGGTACGTTTGAAACAAATCATTTGATACAATTATAAGTGCATAGTGTATAAAACAACTTCAAATATAAATGTATCAATCCTAGATGGCACGGGAACCATATATCGTGTTGCCAATACTAGGCTCTACAATCAAAACCGAAATATCACGTACTGGAAGTTGGATTTCCATCTTTGAACCAAGGAAAAGGATCGCCCTTACCTCTTCGAGACGCTCTAGCCCGTGTCTCAGGATCAGAGCTCGAGTGAGCCTTGGATCGTTAGGACCAATCCTCTCGATGTGGATTAAAATGCCTAAACACTACGTTTCCCCGCACTATGAGGCATCAATCTGGTCTGTATAAAGACCATAACATCCATTGGCCCAGCAGTGTTGATATATCTGAGGCACCTCACTATCCATCATCCACATAAGCAAAACATTTGGGCATGCAAAACCCAGACACCACTTGAAACACCCCACCTCCATTAGGGTCACTCTCAAAGGGAATGCCCTAATTTTGGTGGAGGTTTATAAGTATAAGTCACAAATATACAAAACAGATATAATAACACATATTTTTGAACAGCGGAAAGCAACAACTTTTATTTCATCAAAATACGTGTTACACAAACCATGCCATAATTGCCTTACAACACTTCCAAAATCATATCTTTCTTGATTACATTATTTAAAGAAGCATAAAGAAAACATAAATAAACTTCAAAAGTCCCCTAATTGCTGTCCAAAGCCATAGTCCAAAACAGAAAAGATCCAAGCAATACATTCTTTCTCTTCAAGCTGGATGTGAAAACTGGTCAAGCTGCGGTATTCCCTCCTTGAGAACCTGGGGGGGAACGAAAGAAAAAGAGGCGAAAGGAAAAAGGGTCCGTCATAAAGACTGAGTAAGTCCTAGTGACTTTCAGTGTAAAAACGGTTAAAACAACATGTCATGTTTGAACTGGAACTAAACTCAAGAATGATGTCAAGGTGGACAATATAGACTAAGGTGATCATGATAAGTCAAGACAAGTCAAATAAAGCATCGCATGTTCAAGATTCGTTGCCTCGACTGTACTAGTATACTAAGCCCAGGTCACAAATTAATCACGAAATAAATCCCATGGCCCAATATCACGAAATGACCCTGAAACGGGGTCTGACCCAAGTACGGGGTCCTACGGAACGCTTATCTAGTAGATCGGCTCCCTACAAGTTCTAGCTCGTCAAGTGTCCGTGTCATACGGCTAATCACGAATGTAGTCACCTGTGCTGGGTCCACCTTCGGGTGTATCAGCCCTAGGGTGTCAACCCCTGACACGATTCAAGATGCACAGATAAATCTACTGATACCCAGTGTCTGCCCCGGATACGTGCACTACCGTAGTCCACCGAACCTACACTGGCGTACCCCACTGCCGTCGTTCACCTCTTACAATCAGCCCAGTAATCGTGCCCCACCCGGCCTAGCCCCAGGGTTCCTTGATACATCTAGAGGGTTACTGCTGAAAAGGGTCATGTCTAGGGTTTCGCCTAATAGATTAGGTCATGTAATTCGTGACCTAACCCGCCTAACAGATTAAGTCATGTAATTCATGACTTAATCCTTTTCCAGTCTAGTCATGTCAAGATGGTTAAGTATGTCATTTCAGTTCGCGACTTAACCCGCCTACGTGTCATGTCAAGTTGGCTAAGTGTTGTCGTTTTCAAGTTCATGACTTAACCCTACAAATCGTGTTCAAGTTGGTTAGGTTGTCTTTTCATGTTCATGACTTAACCCTAATTGGCATTAATTGATTCGTTAATGCACCGAACCACTCACATTGGATCCTGTTGTTCGTAGCCACTGGATTTGCCGGGCGGTTCCGGGCAGGTTTACGCTACGAACTCTATCCAACCTCAGGATTCAAGCGCGATGTGACCAACTACCCACATTGGATCCTATTGTTTGTAGCAACTGGATTTGCCGGGCAGTTTCAGGCAGGTTACGCTACAAACTCAACCCAACCTCGAGTTGGCCACTTTCTTGTTTTCTAAAGTCATGCCCATGTTCTTAGCAGATTCGTGCTATTTCCCCATCATGTTCATATGTCAACTTCGTGCCCGACTAAGGCATGTTTAAAGTCAAGTTATGGCATGTTCATGTCAAGTTTTCGTGCCATATTTCATGTTCTACTTATGCCAAATTTCACAGTTTATGCTTATAATAAATTCAAGTTTTGCCTATTCTACCCAGTCGTACCCCCAACGTATATAAACGTACTTCGTTCTCAAGCATAAACAATTCAAGAAATAGAGGGGAATAACACCAAACATGTGACAGGCATATGTGACAATTCTAGCATCACTTGCATAATAAATAGGCTATAACATATCACATGGTTTCAATACTAGCATGATGATAACTTGGCATAGTAATGGTTCCAACTTAGTTTAACATGATGATTTCAACTTTACATCATAGGCATAATAATCATTGCGGGCATAATAATAATTTTTATTACAAACATGAAACATTAAAGGCATAGTAGTCCTAATAAGCATAGTGAATTCCAATTTAGCATTTTTAACATAATGATTCATTTAGACATAATGATTCCAATTTATCATTTTTAACATAATGATTCTCATCTAACATTATAAACATAATGGTTCCAACTTAGCATTTTTAACATAATGATTCTCAACTAACATTATAGACATAATGATTCCAATTTAGCATTTTTAACATAATGATTCTCATCTAACATTATAAACATAATGGTTCATTTTTAACATAATGATTCTCAACTAACATCATAAACATAATGATTCAAACTTTTCATCATAACCTAGCAATTCCCAATTTTTCATTAAATCATTATAGGTATATTAACATCACAGGAATAGTTCCATCAACAGTCATAGACATGGTTTAATTAGCATCATAGGCATGGTTTAATCAACATAAAGATTTCAATAAACATAGTGATTCCATGGACATGTATTAGTCCAACTTGCCAAACAATTAAGCCCAAGTGATTCATAACAACATCAAAATCATGACAAGTTTTACTTGCAACGTTGCCACAGCAATATCCCCAAATTATAATTCAAAGATAAAGAATATAAACATGGATTAACAATAGTTCCTAAATCCGGTTTCAATTCATGGCATGTCCATATTGTTTTTAGCGTTTTTGCCTAAAAAGTAACATAGAACTTACAATATGAAGCAAATAATCCAAATAAAAATCCCAAATCAAATAGTCCCAAATTCGTTGTCTAAAGCGTCGTAGTTGTTGTAGCTTCTAGTTGTAGCCTTCAAGAACCGTCCTTCATCTTCTATAATTTTGTTCTTTGTATTTTTAATTCAGAGCTCTAGGTTTAATGGCGGCGGCCTGAGGCTAAAATGAAATAGTATGATTTAGGCTAGGTCTTAGGTCCTTTTTATAATGTTTGCAAGTTGATTTAGACCATCGATGGAGCTTGATTCAATAATAGCCGTTCGTTTGAAGGAGATGCCAATCAGGAGCTGACACCTAGCCCTAGTGACAAGGCAAGGCTCTGAAATTCGACCAGGCCCTGGTCAGGCCAGCTAAGACCTGACCACCAGGTCATTCAGACCTGGGCGCACTTGGCAGGTGCACCAGGCTAAAAATGCACTGGCGCACTTCCCAAGTGCGCCAGTTCATTTTTGTTCTGCCGCACTTCCGAAGTGCGCCAGTGCATTCTGACCCGTTTTCTGGTTTTTCGCCCAACTTCATTCGTCCATATCTTCTTCATACGATATCCGTTTTACGCAAACTCGGACTCTATCTCAAGCAGAATTCCGAGACGAACGCAATGGCATATCCCGTTTCCCTTAATTCTTTGATTTCAAATTAGTTATACTTTAATTTGTGCATTTCACAGTTATAGAATACACGGGGTGTTACATTCTCCCCCACTTAAAAGGATTTCGTCCCCGAAATCTTCAAGTTAGGAAGAATGTATATCCTAACATCCGAACATCCATCTACTCATCCATCAAACACGAGCATCCATTGTCCTTAAAAGACTTCTAATGCTTCATGATCATATGCGAAGTGTGTGTACATGTACTTATCTAATGTAAAATCAGTCGGTCTACTGATTCAGTTGACCTCCTTAATGCAAATTATGTAAGTGTCATGAATCCATTATGTATGCAAATTCTCCTATTCATGATTCTACATGAGTGCACAATCATTCATACAAATGCAACATCCATATAACAACACACTAAACTTCATCCATATACGAATAAATACATTTATGCATATGCAACATGAAAATGTGTCTGAGCCGATCTAGTGCCTGATGTGTATTCATGCATCCACGAGCAACCACATGCGACCACTTGCAACCATTTTTCAATCATAACATGTTTCAATTACATGTTTACATCCAAAAAGATTCTACCTATGGTTCTCAAGATAGGATCGAGGAGAGAAATAAGATAAAACAAAGCATCTAGGAGAAGTTAACGATGTACCCCCAGATGGTCCGGTCTGCTTCTTAGGGCAGTCTTTGCTAATGTGTCCAGTCTCCCCACAATGAAAACATTCACCATGCTTTCTCTTCCTCTTTCTACAATCCTTGGCTATGTGCCCTTCCGTACCACAGAAATTTCATTTCCTTTTATCACGTGAGTTGTTGTTCTTGCCTCCTTTCTCGGAGTCTACCTTCTTATTCTTAGAATCGTTGGGCTTGACCTCTTTCTTCCCTTGAGAGTTTTCTGCCTCTGTCTCCTTCTTGCCCTTATCTTCTTTGTTCAGCAATGCCATCTGCACCAACCTTTCATACGTAGCTCCCATGGGTATATGGGTCATGGCCAAACTGTGTAATGGCTCATTCAACCCTTTGACAAAGCGGAGAGCCTTCTTGTGCGGGGTGTTGACTAGGTCCAGTCCGAACCTAGCCAGCTCATTGAATTGATTAACATACTCTTTGACTGTCATATTCCCTTGCTTAAGAAATAAGAATTTTTCCAACTGATGACTCCTTTCTGCTTCTGAGAGAAATTTAACCTCAAACCATGCCTTAAAGTCCTCCCATGTTTCCACTGGTCTTTCTGCATTAGTGACTTCCCACCAGTAGGAAGCCTCACCTTTAAGTAGCCATACTGCCAGTTGTACTTTCTGCCTATCTTCTACCTCAAAGATGACGAATAAGTCCTCAGTTTCCTTTAGCCAATTCCTAGCTGCCACGAAGGATTCGGTTCCATGAAAGTCCTTTCCTCCCATAGCCTTAAAATCTTTACATATCTTGGCAAAAGTGTTTCCCCGCAGAGGAGGTGGAGGAAGAGGTGCTACTGCAGCTGGATGATTTCCTGCAGCTGGGGGAGGAGGAACGGTGGGACCTGGCTGAGTGGCCCTTGCTTCTAAGCACCGTCTAAACCAACCAGGTATTGGTATACCCTCTGGCAAGTTAAGTTCTTCGGACATGCTGAAACAAAAGGATAGATTCAAAATGAAGGATAAGAGATAGTACCTATGGCTTTGGGGGACTTTGCCTTTTTGAAATATAATATTTTATCTTTTAAAAATGCTTCTTTAAATTTTTTTTTTTTTTTTGAAAATAATTTTTCAAAACTTTTTATCTTATCTGGTAAACCTATGCTCTGATACCAAGTGAAACACCCCACCTCCATTAGGGTCACTCTCAAAGGGAATGCCCTAATTTTGGTGGAGGTTTATAAGCATAAGTCACAGATATACAAGACAGATATAATAACACATATTTTTGAACAGCAGAAAGCAACAACTTTTATTTCATCAAAATACGTGTTACACAAACCATGCCATAATTGTCTTACAACACTTCCAAAATCATATCTGTCTTGATTACATTATTTAAAGAAGCATAAAGAAAACATAAATAAACTGCAAAAGTCCCCTAATTGCTGTCCAAAGCCATAGTCCAAAACGGAAAAGATCCAAGCAATACATTCTTTCTCTTCAAGCTGGATGTGAAAACTGGTCAAGCTGCGGTGTTCCCTCCTTGAGAACCTGGGGGGAACGAAAGAAAAAGGGGCGAAAGGAAAAAGGGTCCGTCATAAAGACCGAGTAAGTCCTAGTGACTTTCAGTGTAAAAACGGTTAAAACAACATGTCATGTATGAACTGGAACTAAACTCAAGAATGATGTCAAGGTGGACAAGATAGACTAAGGTGATCATGATAAGTCAAGACAAGTCAAACAAAGCATCGCATGTTCAAGATTCGTTGCCTCGACTATACTAGTATACTAAGCCCAGGTCACAAGTTAATCACGAAATAAATCCCATGGCCCAATATCATGAAATGACCCTGAAACGGGGTCTGGCCCAAGTACGGGGTCCTACGAAACGCTTATCTAGTTGATCGGCTCCCTACAAGTTCTAGCTCGTCAAGTGTCTGTGTCATACGGCTAATCACGAATGTAGTCACCTGTGCTGGGTCCACCTTCGGGTGTATCAGCCCTAGGGTGTCAACCCCTGACACGATTCAAGATGCACAGATAAATCTACTGATACCTAGTGTCTGCCCCGGATACGTGCACGACCGTAGTCCACCGAACCTACGCTGGCGTACCCCACTGCCGTCGTTCACCTCTTACAATCAGCCCAGTAATCGTGCCCCACCCGGCCTAGCCCCAGGGTTCCTTGATACACCTAGAGGGTTACTGCTGAAAAGGGTCATGTCTAGTGTTTCGCCTAATAGATTAGGTCATGTAATTCATGACCTAACCCGCCTAACAGATTAAGTCATGTAATTCGTGACTTAATCCTTTTCCAGTCTAGTCATGTCAAAATGGTTAAGTTTGTCATTTCAGTTCGCGACTTAACCCGCCTACATGTCATGTCAAGTTGGCTAAGTGTTGTCGTTTTCAAGTACATGACTTAGCCCTACAAATCGTTTTCAAGTAGGTTAAGTTGTCTTTTCATGTTCATGACTTAACCCTAATTGGCATTAATTGATTCGTTAATGCACCGAACCACTCACATTGGATCCTGTTGTTCGTAGCCATTGGATTTGCCGGGCGGTTCCGGGCAGGTTTACGCTACGAACTCAATCCAACCTCGGGTTTCAAGCGCGATGTGACCAACTACCCACATTGGATCCTATTGTTTGTAGCAACTGGATTTGCCGGGCGGTTTCGGGCAGGTTTACGCTACAAACTCAACCCAACCTCGAGTTGGCCACTTTCTTGTTTTCTAAAGTCATGCCCATGTTCTTAGCAGATTCGTGCTATTTCCACATCATGTTCATATGTCAACTTCGTGCCCAACTAAGGCATGTTTAAAGTCAAGTTATGGCATGTTCATGTCAAGTTTTCGTGCCATATTTCATGTTCTACTTATGCCAAATTTCACAGTTTATGCTTATAATAAATTCAAGTTTTGCCTATTCTACCCAGCCGTACCCCCAACGTATATAAACGTACTTCGTTCTCAAGCATAAACAATTCAAGAAATAGAGGGGAATAACACCAAACATGTGACAGGCATATGTGACAATTCCAGCATCACTTTCATAATAAATAGGCTATAACATATCACATGGTTTCAATACTAGCATGATGATAACTTGGCATAGTAATGGTTCCAACTTAGTTTAACATGATGATTTCAACTTTACATCATAGGCATAATAATCATTGCGGGCATAATAATAATTTTTATTACAAACATGAAACATTAAAGGCATAGTAGTCCTAATAGGCATAGTGAATTCCAATTTAGCATTTTTAACATAATGATTCTCTTAGACATAATGATTCCAATTTATCATTTTTAACATAATGATTCTCATCTAACATTATAAACATAATGGTTCCAACTTAGCATTTTTAACATAATGATTCTCAACTAACATTACAGACATAATGATTATAATTTAGCATTTTTAACATAATGATTCTCAACTAACATTACAGACATAATGATTCCAATTTAGCATTTTTAACATAATGATTCTCATCTAACATTATAAACATAATGGTTCATTTTTAACATATTGATTCTCAACTAACATCATAAACATAATGATTCCAACTTTTCATCATAACCTAGCAATTCCCAATTTTTCATTAAATCATTATAGGTATATTAACATCACAGGCATAGTTCATCAACAGTCATAGACATGGTTTAATTAGCATCATAGGCATGGTTTAATCAACATAAAGATTTCAATAAACATAGTGATTCCATGGACATGTATTAGTCCAACTTGCCAAACAATTAAGCCCAAGTGATTCATAACAACATCAAAATCATGACAAGTTTAACTTGCAACGTTGCCATAGCAATATCCCCAAATTATAATTCAAAGATAAACAATATAAACAAGGATTAACAATAGTTCCTAAATCCGGTTTCAACTCATGGCATGTCCATATTGTTTTTAGCGTTTTTGCCTAAAAAGTAACATAGAACTTACAATATGAAGCAAATAATCCAAATAAAAATCCCAAATCAAATAGTCCCAAATTCGTTGTCTAAAGTGTCGTAGTTTTTGTAGCTTCTAGTTGTAGCCTTCAAGAATCGTCCTTCATCTTCTATAATTTTGTTCTTTATATTTTTAATTCAGAGCTCTAGGTTTAATGGCGGCGGCCTGAGGCTAAAATGAAATAGTATGATTTAGGCTAGGTCTTAGGTCCTTTTTATAATGTTTGCAAGTTGATTTAGACCGTCGATGGAGCTTGATTCAATAATAGCCGCTCGTTTGAAGGAGAGGCCAATCAGGAGCTGACACCTAGCCCTAGTGACAAGGCAAGGCTCAGAAATTCGACCAGGCCCTGGTCAGGCCAGCCAAGACCTGACCACCAGGTCATTCTGACCTGGGCGCACTTGGCAGGTGCGCCAGGCTAAAAATGCACTGGCACACTTCCCAAGTGCGCCAGTTCATTTTTTTTCTGGCGCACTTCCCAAGTGCGCCAGTGCATTCTGACCCGTTTTCTGGTTTTTCGCCCAACTTCGTTCGTCCATATCTTCTTCATACGATATCTGTTTTACGCAAACTCAGACTCTATCTCAAGCAGAATTCCGAGACGAACGCAATCGCATATCCCGTTTCCCTTAATTCTTTGATTTCAAATTAGTTATACTTTAATTTGTGCATTTCACAGTTATAGAATACACGGGGTGTTACATTCTCCCCCACTTAAAAGGATTTCATCCCCGAAATCTTCAAGTTAGGAAGAATGTATATCCTAACATCCGACCATCCATCTACTCATCCATCAAACACGAGCATCCATTGTCCTTAAAAGACTTCTAATGCTTCATGATCATATGCGAAGTGTGTGTACATGTACTTATCTAATGTAAAATCAGTCGGTCTACTGATTCAGTTGACCTCCTTAATGCAAATTATGTAAGTGTCATGAATCCATTATGTATGCAAATTCTCCTATTCATGATTCTACATGAGTGCACAATCATTCATACAAATGCACCATCCATATAACAACACACTAAACTTCATCCATATACGAATAAATACATTTATGCATATGCAACATGAAAATGTGTATGAGCCGATCTAGTGCCTAATGTGTATTCATGCATCCACGAGCAACCACTTGCGACCACTTGCGACCATTTTTCAATCATAACATGTTTCAATTACATGTTTACATCCAAAAAGATTCTACCTATGGTTCTCAAGATAGGATCGAGGAGAGAAATAAGATAAAACAAAGCATCTAGGAGAAGTTAACGATGTACCCCCAGATGGTCCGGTCTGCTTCTTAGGGCAGTCTTTGCTAATGTGTCCAGTCTCCCCACAATGAAAACATTCACCATGCTTTCTCTTCCTCTTTCTACAATCCTTGGCTATGTGCCCTTCAGTAACACAGAAATTTCATTTCCTTTTATCACGTGAGTTGTTGTTCTTGCCTCCTTTCTCGGAGTCTACCTTCTTATTCTTAGAATCATTGGGCTTGACCTCTTTCTTCCCTTGAGAGTTTTCTGCCTCTGTCTCCTTCTTGCCCTTACCTTCTTCGTTCAGCAATGCCATCTGCACCAACCTTTCATACGTAGCTCCCATGGGTATATGGGTCATGGCCAAACTGTGTAATGGCTCATTCAACCCTTTGACAAGCGGAGAGCCTTCTTGTGCGGGGTGTTGACTAGGTCCCGTCCGAACCTAGCCAGCTCATCGAATTGATTAACATACTTTTTGACTGTCATATTCCCTTGCTTAAGAAAGAAGAATTTTTCCAACTGATGACTCCTTTCTGCTTCTGAGAGAAATTTAGCCTCAAACCTTGCCTTAAAGTCCTCCCATGTTTCCACTAGTCTTTCTGCATTAGTGACTTCCCACCAGTAGGAAGCCTCACCTTTAAGTAGCCATACTGCCAGTTGTACTTTCTGCCTATCTTCTACCTCAAAGATGACGAATAAGTCCTCGGTTTCCTTTAGCCAATTCCTAGCTGCCACGAAGGATTCGGTTCCATGAAAGTCCTTTCCTCCCATAGCCTTAAAATCTTTACATATCTTAGCAAAAGTGTTTCCCCGCGAAGGAGGTGGAGGAAGAGGTGCTACTACAGCTGGATGATTTCCTGCAGTTGGGGGAGGAGGAACGGTGGGACCTGGCTGAGTGGCCCTTGCTTCTAAGAACCGTCTAAACCAACCAGGTATTGGTATACCCTCTGGCAAGTTAAGTTCTTCGGACATGCTGAAACAAAAGGATAGATTCAAAACGAAGGATAAGAGATAGTACCTATGGCTTTGGGGGACTTTGCCTTTTTAAAATATAATATTTTATCTTTTAAAAATGCTTCTTTAAATTATTATTTTTTTGAAAATAATTTTTCAAAACTTTTTATCTTATCTGGTAAACCTATGCTCTGATACCAAGTGAAACACCCCACCTCCATGAGGGTCACTCTCAAAGGGAATGCCCTAATTTTGGTGGAGGTTTATAAGTATAAGTCACAAATATACAAGACAGATATAATAACACATATTTTTGAACAGCAGAAAGCAACAACTTTTATTTCATCAAAATACGTGTTACACAAACCATGCCATAATTGTCTTACAACACTTCCAAAATCATATCTGTCTTGATTACATTATTTAAAGAAGCATAAAGAAAACATAAATAAACTGCAAAAGTCCCCTGATTGCTGTCCAAAGCCATAGTCCAAAACGGAAAAGATCCAAGCAATACATTCTTTCTCTTCAAGCTGGATGTGAAAACTGGTCAAGCTGCGGTATTCCCTCCTTGAGAACCTGGGGGGGAACGAAAGAAAAAGAGGCGAAAGGAAAAAGGGTCCGTCATAAAGACTGAGTAAGTCCTAGTGACTTTCAGTGTAAAAACGGTTAAAACAACATGTAATGTATGAACTGGAACTAAACTCAAGAATGATGTCAAGGTGGAAAAGATAGACTAAGGTGATCATGATAAGTCAAGACAAGTCAAATAAAGCATCGCATGTTCAAGATTCTTTGCCTCGACTGTACTAGTATACTAAGCCCAGGTCACAAGTTAATCACGAAATAAATCCCATGGCCCAATATCATGAAATGACCCTGAAACGGGGTCTGACCCAAGTACGGGGTCCTACGGAACTCTTATCTAGTCGATCGGATCTCTACAAGTTCTAGCTCGCCAAGTGTCTGTGTCATACGGCTAATCACGAATGTAGTCACCTGTGCTGGGTCTACCTTCGGGTGTATCAGCCCTAGGGTGTCAACCCCTGACATGATTCAAGATGCACAGATAAATCTACTGATACCCAGTGTCTACCCCGGATACGTGCACGACCGTAGTCCACCGAACCTACACTGGCGTACCCCACTGCCGTCGTTCACCTCTTACAATCAGCCCAGTAATCATGCCCCACCCGGCCTAGCCCCAGGGTACCTTGATACATCTAGAGGGTTACTGCTGAAAAGGGTCGTGTCTAGGGTTTCGCCTAATAGATTAGGTCATGTAATTCATGACCTAACCCGCCTAACAGATTAAGTCATGTAATTCGTGACTTAATCCTTTTCCAGTCTAGTCATGTCAAGATGGTTAAGTATGTCATTTCAGTTCGCGACTTAACCCGCCTACGTGTCATGTCAAGTTGGCTAAGTGTTGTCGTTTTCAAGTTCATGACTTAGCCCTACAAATCGTGTTCAAGTTGGTTAAGTTGTCTTTTCATGTTCATGACTTAACCCTAATTGGCATTAATTGATTCGTTAATGCACCGAACCACTCACATTGGATCCTGTTGTTCGTAGCCACTAGATTTGTCGGGCGGTTCCGGGCAGGTTTACGCTACGAACTCAACCCAACCTCGGGTTTCAAGCGCGATGTGACCAACTACCCACATTGGATCCTATTGTTTGTACCAACTGGATTTGTCGGGCGGTTCCGGGCAGGTTTACGCTACAAACTCAACCCAACCTCGAGTTGGCCACTTTCTTGTTTTCTAAAGTCATGCACATGTTCTTAGCAGATTTGTGCTATTTCCACATCTTGCTTATATGTCAACTTCGTGCCCAACTAAGGCATGTTTAAAGTCAAGTTATGGCATGTTCAAGTCAAGTTTTCATGCCATATTTCATGTTCTACTTATTCCAAATTTCACAGTTTATGCTTATAATAAATTCAAGTTTTGCCTATTCTACCCAATCGTTTCCCCAACGTATATAAACGTACTTCGTTCTCAAGCATAAACAATTCAAGAGATAGCGGGGAATAACACCAAACATGTGATAGGCATATGTGACAATTCCAACATCACTTGCATAATAAACAGGCTATAAATATCACATGGTTTCAATACTAGCATGATGATAACTTGGCATAGTAATGGTTCCAACTTAGTTTAACATGATGATTTCAACTTTACATCATAGGCATAATAATCGTTGCGGGCATAATAATAATTTTTATTACAAACATTAAAGGCATAGTAGTCCTAATAGGCATAGTGAATTCCAATTTAGCATTTTTATCATAATGATTCTCATAGACATAATGATTCCAATTTATCATTTTTAACATAATGATTCTCAACTAACATTATAGACTTAATGGTTCCAATTTAGCATTTTTAACATAATGATTCTCAACTAACATTATAGACATAATGATTCCAATTTAGCATTTTTAACATAATGATTCTCATCTAACATTATAAACATAATGGTTCATTTTTAACATGATGATTCTCAACTAACATTATAAACATAATGATTCCAACTTTTCATCATAACCTAGCAATTCCCAATTTTTCATTAAATCATTATAGGTATATTAACATCACAGGCATAGTTCCATCAACAGTCATAGACATGGTTTAATTAGCATCATAGGCATGGTTTAATCAACATAAAGATTTCAATAAACATAGTGATTCCATGGACATGTATTAGTCCAACTTGCCAAACAATTAAGCCCAAGTGATTCACAACAACATCAAAATAATGACAAGTTTTACTTGCAACATTGCCATAGCAATATCCCCAAATTATAATTCAAAGATTAAAAATATAAACATGGATTAACAATAGTTCCTAAATCCGGTTTCAATTCATGGCATGTCCATATTGTTTTTAGCGTTTTTGCCTAAAAAGTAACATAGAACTTACAATATGAAGCAAATAATCCAAATAAAAATCCCAAATCAAATAGTCCCAAATTCGTTGTCTAAAGCGTCGTAGTTGTTGTAGCTTCTAGTTGTAGCCTTCAAGAATCGTCCTTCATCTTCTAGTTAGAAGGAAACGCATGTCCTCCCGTTTTCTGGTTTCCTTTAGCCAATTCCTAGCTTCTAGTTGTAGCCTTCAAGAATCGTCCGTCGTACTTCCCAAGTGCGCCAGTGCATTCTGACCCGTTTTCTGGTTTTTCGCCCAACTTCGTTCGTCCATATCTTCTTCATACGATATCCGTTTTACGCAAACTCGGACTCTATCTCAAGCAGAATTCCGAGTCGAACGCAATGGCGTATCCCGTTTCCCTTAATTCTTTGATTTCAAATTAGTTATACTTTAATTTGTGCATTTAACAGTTATAGAATACACGGGGTGTTACACCACTCCTAGTTAGAAGGAAACGCATGTCCTCCCTGAGGTCCTCACCCATTTCTATTTAACACCAGGGTGTGAGGCTCGCGAATTAACGCTACACAAAGCTATGCTATATTAAAGTCGTGCTTTGATCATTAACCACAAGACTCTGCTTTTCAACAAAAGTCTTGATCATTTACATCTCAGCGTGCCACACAGGGAATTCACGCTATGCAGCCGATGTCTATCAATCACAAAGAATGAAATCCAATGTCAGACACAAAGTCCATTTACAAGTTCGTTATGGGTCTGAACGAAACCGGGGTCACCTTATTCCTCGACCCATATTTCCATTACAGGAAAGAGGCCCACGCATATTCGGTCGATGTCCAAGTACGTCTGGACGATCACCACTTATTACCTTGTCTTGGGTGTACAACCCAATCAAGATATCAGTAATCATCCAAAGGATGTGAAGACCTCCAGTCTTCAACCACCGTCTACATTGTCAACTCCTTGCCGATTCAGTTATTCAGAATGGGATAAATTCGGCCTTTCCGAATAACTCGCGTATATTATAAACAAGTGCTATAAAAACACAACATACGCCTCATTCCAATTCTGAATATTCTTTTATTCAAATATTCATATCCTTTGGGAAAGCTTCCCATTAATTTTATCAAAGATAAATTCTTTAAATTTATTCTTTAATCTTCCTTGAGATATCAACTCAAACCAAATTATGGTTTATCCAAACTAGTCGGGATTAGCGAACAACTACAGAAGCAATCATTTGTTTTATTTCCAAATCCAAACCTATTCATCCCATGGAGAAAAACTGGTAGTACTCCATATCTAACACCACGGTGTTATTGGTAAATTCAGTTACCATTTCACGTTCAAATCTAATTAAAGATTTAACTATCGCTTGGAGTAAAACTGGTGGTACTCCATTCTCGATCATTTCATGAATTCAATAATTTTAATCATCCCATTCACATTCCAATCTAATTTAAGATTCTTTAAAAATATAATTAAGTTTTAATCTCCAAAAGTCATTTCTTAATGATTTTTCAAAGTTAAGAAATTAATATTATATTTAACTGGGTTAAAGAACTAATGTCATTTAAAACACAACTCATGATAAACCCAAAATCACCTCCCATTAATTATGGAATCTTCAGGGAAAAACTTCAGTATATAATCGATATTAATTTCCATATCCGACTAATAATATAAATGGAATAACGGCAAAGCCTTTTTATATTCCATATGTATTAACAGTTTCCGAGCATTGAAGTTCACATCAATTATTATCAGTCGAATTCCATTCAATTCCAATTTAATATACTAAATTGTAAAACTTTACTTTGGAAAATCTCCTTTAAATCTTAACAAAAGATTTATAAATTCCAAATTACATTTCAGTATAAATCGGGTTAAAGAACGAATGTCGTTAAAAACACAGTTCACAATAAACTCAATTCACATTCCATTTCAGACTCAATTAAATGTTAATTAATTGGTAATTCTTCTATACATGTTAATTAAAAGACATATGCTTTTCACATGGGGTTTAAGAACAGTGTTACTGAAGACCCCATCCCATCAGTCTGAAACCGTAAATTAGTAAGAGAACAATTCCCTAAGTATTAATCCCGAAGGCCGAAACCAACATCAGATCAATACCCAGGAAACCATTCAACTTAGCAAATCTCCAGTTAGTTTCTAATTTTCTTAACTCCATTGGGTTTAAGAACAGTATTATTAAAGATACCATTCACGACACCCCAAAATCCACTTATTTTATTCAATTCCAATTAAATTTCGTTTTAAATTCATTTTAAAACGTTTCCAATTTCATTTCAAATTTCAAATCAAATTTGAATATTACATATCATTTTAACATTAAAATGATAATATTTTCAAAATATCAAATTTTGAAATCACTTTTCGATATTCATTATAAAATGAATAAAATCGACAAAATTCCCGTTCATGTTAAAATGGTGTTTAAGTACATAACACGGCTTCACATTTCAATATTCACTGAATATTACTTTAAAATATTCGTTAATTCTGAACTGGAATCAGACACAGTCAATTACCGTATAATTTTATTTATATGGATTTCATACACACATTTACACAACAATAATCAAACACAGTCAACCATCATCCAGAGTGCATTACACAACTGTATCGGTGTTAAATATAAATTATTAACGCTTACTACATCTGTCAACCCATCGATTGACATACCACTAATTATTGGGATCCGTGTATGTCAAATATCATCTCAATACCCGTGTGGGGTTTGCAAACATCAAATACTGGTTATTATTCGTGCAGTTGGGCGGTGTTTAAAATTTATCGACCCAATCAGTATCAGATAAATGAGTGTACATGAACAAATAGTCCGATTTGTTTATGAATATTTATTTCAATACATGACTATTTCACACAGTCCATATATACAATAAAAATGATATTTTTATTGTTCAAATATTTTATTCCATACATAAATATTTTATACAGTTCATTTATACAATAAAAAAATATTTTTATTGTTCAAATAATTTATTCATCACATGAATATTTTATACAGTCCATTTCACAATACAATCACAATCAACGTTCACAACACAGTACAATCAAACAAGTCGTCCATGGTCTGTGGACGATGGGGAGCAGTTCATATATGCAGTTATAAAATAAATAACTGTACAAGAAATTATAGTGAGAAGTTCTAACATTGGGATCCACTCCGTTAGTTTTATTTCTGAATTTCTGAACAGTTTGGATTTGAATTTGCCTGAAACTTTATCTGCTTCGTCTCTTTCCCAGTCAGTTTCATTGCGTAGATCTTGTCAAGACGGGAGCCCGGGTTTGCCAAATTTCGTGCTCGTACGACAAAGTTACAACAGTATATACATTGAATACGATGATAAATAATTAAAAATTAATTAAAATCCCTAATCCTATTGTAACACCCAGTGAATTCTATAACGCTAAGCTTCACAAATTAAAGTATAAATAATTCTAAACGAAAAAATTAAGGGAAACGGGTTACGCCATTACGTTCGTCTCGGAATTCTGCTTGAAATAGAGTCTGAGTTTGCGAGAATCGGACTCCGTATGAAGGAGTTATAGCCTTCAGAAATTTCAGAATCAAATTTAAATTCAAACAGCTCAGTTTAATTTCAAAATTTCGAATTTCAGGTTCCAACTGGGCTGGGCGGGAAAATTCCCGCCCAGAGACCAGGTCGACCATGGAGTCGACCTTGTCACCCTAGGTCGACCATGGTGTCGACCTGGACCCCACCCCCCCCCCCCCCCCCCGCCCCCCCAGGTCGACCATAGTGTCGACCTGGGTGTCGACCTGCCTGGTCGACTTGGCTGGCCAGGTCCGACTCTGGCTCGAATTTCTGAGGCCCTGTGTGTCACTAGGGCTGAAGTGTCACCTCTTGATTGGCTCTCTGAATTTTGAATGGCCTAGATTCCGCCTATCTTCATCTGACGGCTCAAAACAACTTAAAAATCTATAAATACACCCTAACTCTCAACTAAAAATTAACACAAAAATATGAGAAAGGAGTCGTCATGCTGCTAGGGAGGAATTGAACATAGCCGTCAAGAGAAAAGCCTAGAGACGAATCGAAACTAAGAAGAAGATTAAAGTTTAAATCAAAAATTATCAACGCAACGTTAGTCTACCCAAAGGAGCGCACCTCAATTTCAGAATTCAGAATCAAGAATTCAAGATTCTGCATTCGTTGTAAGTATAGTAACCTTTCAGAATATGAATAAGAATTGCGATGTGATTTGATGTGAATGAAAATAGAATTGTGTTATTGTATTGTATAAAATTCTATGTATTTTAATGATTCTATCATGACTTCTGTATTGACATTTGGGGCATAAATTTATTGATGCAAGCCTATTGAACAATTGTATATGAAAAAAATGACACTTGCAAGTTTGTGGCAAAAGAATAGAACTGATCCCTTTATGTATATGTCGATGGCATGGACTATGTATATTCCCTTAGTCTAAATTAGAATTTATGTAAACATGATTTAGACATGAACCCTTTTATGCCTACATGACCCAAAGCCTATGTTATCACTTTCATGTTTGTTTGCAAGTATAATTGGATCTATGTTAAGCATCGTTTGGGTATTATAAATCATGTGAGTTCATGTTTATTTGCAAGTGAAATTGGATCTACGTTAAGTATCTTTTGTGTTTCATAAACTATGCAAGTTCATGTTGAAATAGGCTATGTGAATTAAATGTTATAATTGGACCTTTTGGTGAATATACATCATGCTAGTTTTGTGTTTGACATTATGCCAAGTTAAACATGTTTAAACACAAGTTTGTATTAGCCTAAACCATGCCATCTCATATGCCACCTACTTAGTTATACTTTGATTTGAATGCAAGTTCACATGACCCATCATTTATGTTAGTATCGCTAAAATGCAAGTTCATGCGCCACACACCCTTATATGTTTCAAAATATTACATGTTCTTAATTTCCCCTTTTCTTACGCTTATAAAGTTGGGCTGAATTGTGTCGAGCCCAACATTTGTTATAACGTTACGAACGTATAAACGGGGATAATAACGTAGGGTGTAAAACATGAAAATATATGTTAGCTTGTTTGGCACACGCCAATGACAATGACGTTTAAGCGGTATAAAATTGTTGTGCCCAAGAATAAAGGATATGACATTTCCATATATAATAATAAAATATGTAAATTTAGAAAGCACGACATGCTTAACCCGAGGTTGGATTGAGTTGTGTTGTAAACCTGCCCGGAACCGCCCGACTGTCCAGTAGTCACAACAATACCTATCCAATGTGGATGGTTAAGCGTTGAGCCCAATAAAGACCCGAGGTTAGACTGAGCTACGGTGCAAACCTGCATGGAACCGACCGGCATATCCAGTAACCGTAGCAATACTTGTCTAATGTGAGTGGTCTGGTGCTCCTAAGAGGCTAAGGATAGGTGGTAGGGTTAAGTCAACTATAACACTTAACCAAATTCAACATGTTAACAAGAATTGATGGGTGGGGGTTAGGTAAATACAGACACTTAACCACTTAAAATGATTGACTAGAAAATCCTGGTAACGAGGGACCCGTTTCAGCAGTAACCAATTTAGGTATCAACGGTACCCTGAAACTAGGCAGGGTGGGCACGATTACTGGGCTGATTGTAAACGGTCAAACGACAGCGGTGGATGCACAGTGTAGGTCTAACGGAGTGCGGGCATGCACACACTTCGGAGCAGACAACCAGGGCTTTAATTAAGAGCAGATCTTTAATTAAAGTTGGGGATCACTTCACCCTCACCATTGGGTACCAGTTAGAGTAAAGTAAAATAGATGCAGAGATATAGTATGGGTGCGATAGTACATTCGACACTCCCTTAGCTTGTGACACTATCCTATTTTCAGTATATATCTATCATGCCCTTTTCTTATTCACATACTAAAGAGTTACTAGATTTACTCAGGCTTTATGTCTGACCCTATTTTCTTTTCGTCTTCTTTTCTTTCGTTCCCCCCCTCCCCAGGTCCACAGGGAGGAAACAGCTCAGCTCAGTCATGCTTTGTTCAAGCTCCAACAGCGTAGATGTATGATTTGGGTCTCTTTTGCTCGGACTATGGCTTTGGATATCACTATGGGGATTCTTGTCACTTTATTTATGTTTTATGCTTCTTTGATAATCAAGGCAGTTATGATGTTGTAATGATGGAAGTATTTTGAGACAATTACGGAATGTTTTGTTTTGAACACGTATTGATGCAATAAAAGTCTGTTGGTTTCCGCTGTTTTAAAATGTGTGTATTTATATCTGTCTTGAGTTTATATGTGGCTTTTACTTATAAACCTCCACCAAAATTGAGACATTCCCTTTGTGAGTGACCTTAACGCAGGTGGTGTGTTTCACTTGGTATCAGAGCATAGGTTCACTAGATATGATAAAAGTTTTTGAAATTTGTTTTCAAAAAGAAAATTTAAAGAAGCGTTTTTCAAGAAAAAGTGTTACATTTATGAAAAGACAAAATCCCCCAAAGCCATGTGCCCCATCTACCTCTCTCTATCCTTCATTTTTAATTTTTCCCTTTCTGTTTCAGCATGTTTGGAGACCTTAGCCTCTCGGAAGGAGTGCCGATTCACGGCTGGTTTAGGAGGTACTTAGAAGCAAGGGCCAATGGCATGGGCCCGGCAGACATCCCTCCTCTAGTGGCAGCGGTTCCTCCACCTCCTCATGGAAATCCCTTTGCAAAAACCTGTAAAGACTTCAAGGCAATGGGTGGAAAAGACTTTTATGGGACAAAATCCTTTGTAGGGGCAAGAAACTGGCTAAAGGAGACTGAGGATATGTTTGTCATCTTCGGGGTTGATGACAGGCAAAAGATACAACTAGCAGTATGGTTGCTTAAGGTTGAAGCTTCCTATTGGTGGGAAGTTACCAATGCTCAGAGGGCGGTGGAAACATGGGAAGATTTCAGGACAGGATTTGAGTTGAAATTTCTCTCCCAAGCTGAAAGAAGCCTGCAAATGGAGAAGTTCATAACTCTGAACAGGGGAGCATGACGATTAGGGAATATGTTAATCAGTTTAATCAGCTGGCCAGATTTGGGTTATACTTAGTAAACACCCAACACAAGAAGGCACTTCGCTTCGTCAAGGGTTTGAATGAGCCTCTACACAACCTTGCCATGACCTATGTATCCACAGGAGCGACTTATGAAAGCTTGGTGGACATGGCGTTGCTACACGAGGAAGACCACGGTAAGAAAGAAACTAAAGTGGAAGAGAAGAAAGAAGGCCCACAAGCAAAGAAAACAGACTTCAAGAAAGGAGGGAAGAACAATAAGCCCCGTGAGAAGAGAAGGTACAATTTCTATGGCATTGTCGGCCATATATCAAAAGAATGCTGAAAAAGAAAGGCGAAGATGGGTGGTTGCTTCCATTGTGGAGAGACTGGGCACCAAGCTAAGGACTGCCCAAAGAAGAAAGGGCAGGGACAGAAAGCTGGATCCACTTCAGGGGTTCAGGTTCATGCACTAGTGGCACCTCAGCAAGAACGAGGTAGTAATATTTTTGAAGAAAATGTAGTCTATCTTTATGATAATCCAGTTCGTACACTTTTTGACTCTGGCGCATCGCACTCTTTTATTTCATCTGCCTTAGTAGAATCTCTGCATCTAGTCACTAGTATGGTAGAAGGTCCCTTAGTAGTTTCAAATCCAATTGGGGGCTCCGCTTACTTGTCCATGGTTTGTTTGGGTTTGAAAATCTCTATTCTCAGCGTTGAGTTTAGTTGTGATGCCTTTGCCTTAGGCTTCTCGGGATATGGTTTGATCTTAGACATGGACTGGTTATCCTGTAATAGTGTCATCCTTGATTGTGAGAAAAGAGTAGTTAGGCTCTTGACTCGGCTTGGTAACACTCTAGAAATTTCTTGTAAACCCTTGAATGCTGTTATGCTTAGTTATCTAGAGTCTCTTGATGCTTCTGATAAAAATTTGCAATCGGTTAGAGTAGTCCGGGAATATCCGGATGTCTTTGAGGAGGTGAAAGGCTTACCTCCGAGGCGGGAAGTAAACTTGCGCATATATCTTGTGGATAACGCAAAGCCTGTAGCTTTACCTGTCAGACACAAGGCTCTAAGGGAGAGAAAGGAGCTTAGTAAGCAGGTTAAAGAACTTCTCGAAAAAGGGTTCATTAGAAGGAGCATTTCGGAATGGGGTGCTCCAGTGGTGTTCGCAACCAAAGCGGACGGTTCGCTTCGCCTTTGCGTCGACTATAGGAAGTTAAACAAATTGACCAAGAAAAATAGGCACCCTCTTCCCCGAATCGACGATTTGTTTGATCAGCTTGTAGGTGCAACGGTCTTCTCCCAACTTGATCTGGCAACTGGGTTCCATCAGCTAAGAGTAGCTGAAGATCGTATTAATAAAACGACGTTCAGTACCCCAGACAGTTTCTTCGAGTGGCTTGTCATGCCTTTTGGCTTGACAAATGCACCTGCTTATTTCGTAGACCTAATGAGCAGGGTGTTCAGAGAATTCCTCAACAAATTTGTGGCTGTCTACGTAGATGATATCTTAATCTTCTCAAAGAATGAGGAAGAGCATGCTAAGCATCTGAAAGAAATCATGGAAACTCTCCGCTCACATCAGTTAAAAACCAAATTCTCCAAGTGTCACTTCTGGAGAAAAGAGGTAAGATTTATGGGGCATATAGTGTCCAAAGAAGGGTTGGCCGTGGACCCCGTGAAAGTGGTGACAGTGCAAGATTGGAAAACACCAAGAAATGCAACCGAAGTTCGAAGCTTTCTTGGGCTAGCCGGTTTTTACCGAAAGTTTATTAGGGATTTCGCAAAGATCTCGGCCCCACTCACAAGGCTAACAAAGAAGAATCTGGCGTTCACTTAGGATTTGGACTGCGAGTTCGCTTTCCAACGATTAAAGAGGGCTCTCACAACAGCCCCAGTTCTGACTTTGCCAGATGGAAGAAAAATGTTCACGGTATACATGGATGCATGTGGAACGGGACTAGGCATTGTTCTAATGCAAGAAGGAAGAGTGGTAGCTTATGGCAGAAGACAACTGAAAGTTCATGAAAAGAACTACCCAACCTACGATCTTAAGTTATCCGCCATCGTCTTTGCGCTTAAGTCTTGGCGCCATTATCTCCTAGGTAAGAAGTTTGAATTATACACTGATCATAAATCATTGAAATATCTCTTCTTGCAGAAGGACCTTAACTTGAGGCAGTAAAGATGGATGAAGTTTCTTGCCTCGTATGACTTTGAAATTTCCTATACTCCCGGCGAAGGCAACGTAGTAGCAGACGCGTTGAGCCGAAAGAAACTAACCTTAAGTCCGCTATTTGTGGAAAGGCAAAGCCTGGAGTATATAGCCAGTTTTAACTTTAGGCCCTCCTTAGATTTTGTACCGGGTTTGCTAGCATCTCTCGAAATACGCCCTACTCTCTTGGACTCAATAGGGGCTGCACAACGTGAAGACCCTCAGCTTGTCGATGGGATTGATAAACTTATTAGGGGTGGGACTTCCAGTCACCTCAGTAGGTACTCCATCGATGATAAGGGTTGGCTGAGGCGAGATGGAAGATTATGCGTCCCACAAGCAAGGGAGTTGACAAATAAGGTTCTCGAAGAAGTGCATCATTCCAAGATGACTATACACCCTGGCGGTGATAAGATGTACAAGGATATAAAAAGGACTTTCTTTTGGAACGGCATGAAGCAAGACGTGGCAGATTTCGTTTCTAAGTGCATGACCTGCCAACGGGTCAAGGCAGAACAGAAGAAGCCTGGAGGACTACTTCATCCTTTAGAGGTCCCACAGTGGAAGTGGGAAAACATTTCAATGGACTTCATTGATGGACTGCCTAGGTCGAGAAGAGGCAACACTAGCATTTGGGTAATAGTGGATAGGCTTACTAAGAGCGCCCACTTCATACCTATCAAGAGTAAAAGGACTGCCGCATCCCTATCATCTCTTTATCTCAAGAAATAGTTCGACTCCATGGGATACCCTCTAGCATTGTTAGTGACCGAGATCCTATCTTCACAAGCGAGTTTTGGCGGAGTCTGCAAGAAGCTGTAGGCACACAGTTATGTTTGAGCACGGCCTATCACCCCCAAACCGATGGCCAGACGGAAAGGGTGAGTAGAGTTTTAGAGGATCTTTTAAGACTTTGCGTTCTTGACTTTGGAGGGACTTGGGAGGATCACCTTCCTTTAGTGGAATTTGCCTATAACAACAGTTACCAAGCTACCATCGGTATGGCACCCTTCGAAGCCTTATATGGAATACCGTGCAAATCACCAACTTGTTGGTACGAGTCTACAGATAAGCTTATACTTGGACCAGATATGATTCGAGAGACTTCGGAGAAAGTAGACTTGATACGTAGGAGAATGAAGACTGCCTAAGACAGACAGAAATCCTACGTCGACAGAAGAAGGACCGACCTTGAGTTTGAGGTTGGGGACAGGGTTTTCCTTAAGGTATCACCTTTAAGGAACGATCACCTTTAAGGAACGTCATTCGTTTTGGATCCGCAGGAAAGCAAGCACCAAGATTTGTAGAACCGTTTCCTATCATCGAGAAGGTTGGAAAGATGGCCTATAGATTAGAGCTACCCGAGAGACTGGCCGGAGTTCACAACGTCTTTCATGTTTCTCACCTCCGGAAGTGTTTGCATGAGTCAGCGGAAGTGGTGGAACCTAGCATTCTAGAAGAAGCCGAAGTGGAACGTGAACCAACTGTGAGGAGAGTTCCAACCCGCATCTTAGGAACTGAAGTGAAAATGTTACGCAACCGCGAAGTCAAACTCATTAAAGTTCAGTGGAGCGACACCGAGGAAGACGCGACCTGGGAAACTGAGGACATAATACGCACTGCCTACCCTCTTCTTTTTGAGGGTACATCTTTGATCTCTCTTTTTCCTTAAGTTATGCTTTATCTATCTTTTTTTTTAGGTATATCTTCTCGGTCCTTTTTCCTAACTCCTTAGGCAGAAAACAAATGCATGCAAACATGTATATAAAAACAAGTTATGGATGATGGTTGCAAATGATTGCTAGTGGTTGCTCGTGGATGCATATACACACACACCCTAGGTTATAGATCGGCTCAGCCACTTTATATTGCATATGCATATATGTATTCTCATTTGTATATGGTTGAAACTTGATATGCTGTCATATGGTCGTCGCATTTGTATGAATGATGTGCACTCATGTAGAATTATGAGTAGGAAAAATTTGCGTACATAATGGATTCATGACACTTACATGATTCCCATTAAGGAGGTCAACTGAATCAATAGACCTCCTGATTTCTGCATTAGATAAGGACATGTACACACACTATGCATATGATCATGAAGCATTAGAAGTCTTTTAAGAACAGTGGATGCCTATGTTTGTTGAATGAGTAGATGGACTGTTGGATGGTGGGATATACATTCTTCCTAACTTGAAGATTTCAGGGACGAAATCCTTTTAAGGGGGGAGAATGTAACACCCCGTGAATTCTATAATGCTAAGCTTCACAAATTAAAGTATAATTAATTCTAAATGAAAAAACTAAGGGAAACGGCTTATGCCATTGCGTCCGTCTCGGAATTCTGCTTGAGATAGAGTCCGAGTTTGCGAGAATCGGACTCCGTATGAAGGAGTTATGGCCTTCGGAAGTTTCAGAATCAAATTTAAATTCAAACAGCTCAGTTTAATTTCAAAATTTCGAATTTCAGGTTCAAACTGGGCTGGGCGGGAAAATTCCCACCCAGAGACCAGGTCGACCATGGAGTCGACTTTGTCACCCTAGGTCGACCTGGACCCCCCCCACCCCCCCCAGGTCGACCATAGTGTCGACCTGGGTGACGACCTGTCTGGTCGACCTGGCTGGCCAGGTCTGACCCTGGCTCGAATTTCTGAGGCCCTGTGTGTCACTAGGGCTGAAGTGTCACCTCTTGATTGGCTCTCTGAATTTTGAATGGCCTAGGTTCCTCCTATCTTCATCTGACGGCTCAAAACAACTTAAAAATCTATAAATACACCCTAACTCTCAACTAAAAATTAACACAAAAATATGAGAAAGGAGTCGTCATGCTGCTAGGGAGGAATTGAACATAGTCGTCAAGCGAAAAGCATAGAGATGAATCGAAACTAAGAAGAAGATTAAAGTTTAAATCAAAAATTATCAACGCAACGTTAGTCTACCCAAAGGAGAGCACCTCAATTTCAGAATTCAGAATCTAGAATTCAAGATTCTGCATTCGTTGTAAGTATAGTAACCTTCAGAATATGAATAAGAATTGCGATGTGATTCGATGTGAATGAAAATAGAATTGTGTTATTGTATTGTATAAAATTCTACGTATTTTGATGATTCTATCAGGACTTGTGTATTGACGTTTGTGGCATAAATATATTGATGCAAGCCTATTGAACAATTGTATATGAAAACAATAACACTTGCGGGTTTATGGCAAAAGAATAGAACTGATCCCTTTATGTATATGTCGATAGCATGGACTATGTTTATTCCCTTAGACTAAATTAGAATTTATGTAAACATGATTTAGATTGAACCCTTTTATGCCTACATGACCCAAAGCCTATGTTATCACTTTCATGTTTGTTTGCAAGTATAATTGGATCTATGTTAAGCATCATTTGGGTTTCATAAATCATGCGAGTTCATGTTTATTTGCAAGTGAAATTGGATCTACGTTAAGTATCGTTTGTGTTTCATAAACTATGCAAGTTCATGTTGAAATAGGCTATGTGAATTAAATGTTATAATTGGACCTTTTGGTGAATATACATCATGCTAGTTTTGTGTTTGACATTATGCCAAGTTAAACATGTTTAAACACAAGTTTGTATTAGCCTAAACCATGCCATCTCATATGCCACCTACTTAGTTATACTTTGATTTGAATGCAAGTTCACATGACCCATCATTTATGTTAGTATCACTAAACTGCAATTTCATGCGTCACACACCCTTATATGTTGCAAAATATTACATGTTCTTAATTTCCGCTTTTCTTACGCTTATAAAGTTGGGCTGAATTGTGTCGAGCCCAACATTTGTTATAACGATGTGAACCTATAAACAGGGGTAATAACGTTGGGTGTGAAACATGAAAATATATGTTGGCATGTTTGGCACATGCCAATGACAATGACTTTTAAGCGGTATAAAATTGTTGTGCCCAAGAATAAAGGATATGACATTTACATATATAATAATAAAATATGTAAATATAGAAAACACGACATGCTTAACCCGAGGTTGGATTTAGTTGTGATGTAAACCTGCACGGAACCGCCCGGCTGTCCAGTAGTCATAACAATACCTATCCAATGTGGGTGGTTAAGCGTTGAGCCCAATAAAGACCCGAGGTTAGACTGAGCTACGGTGTAAACCTGCCCGGAACCGACCGGCATATCCAGTAACTGTAGCAATACCTGTCTAATGTGAGTGGTCTGGTGCTCCTAAGAGGCTAAGGACAGGCCGTAGGGATAAGTCAACTATAACACTTAACCAAATTCAACATGTTAACAAGAATTGATGGGTGGGGGTTAGGTAAATACAGACACTTAACCGCTTAACATGTTTGACTAGAAAATCCTGGTAACGAGGGACCCGTTTCAGCAGTAACCCAATTTAGGTATCAATGGTACCCTAAAACTAGGCAGGGTGGGGCATGATTACTGGGCTGATTGTAAGCGGTTAAACGACGGCGGTGGGTGCACAGTGTAGGTCTAACGGAGTGCGGGCGTGCAAACACTTCGGAGATGACAACCAGGGCACTGGGAAGACCAGTAGTATGCCTTCTAGAATTTGTGTCGGGGCCGCCACCATGGGTCTTGATACACCCCATGGTGGGACCAGCATAGGTATCTACAATTCTTGGGGGCCATATGACACATGTTAATGCGAGTAAGAGCAGATCTTTAATTAAAGTTGGCGATCACTTCACCCTCACCATAGGGTGCCAGTTAGAGTAAAGTCAAATAGATGCAGAGATATATTATGGGTGCGATAGTACATTCGACACTCCCTTAGCTTGTGACACTATCCTATTTTCAGTATATATCTATCATGCCCTTTTCTTATTCACATACTGAAGAGTTACTAAATTTACTCAGGCTTTATGTTTGACCCTATTTTCTTTTCGTCTTCTTTTCTTTCGTCCCCCCCCCCCCCAGGTCCACAGGGAGGAAACAGCTCAGCTCAGTCAGGCTCTGTTCAAGCTCCAAGAGCGTAGATGTATGATTTGGGTCTCTTTTGCTCGGACTATGGCTTTGGATATCACTATGGGGATTTTTGTCACTTTATTTATGTTTTATGCTTCTTTAATAATCAAGGCAGTTATGATGTTGTAATGATGGAAGTATTTTGAGACAATTATGGAATGTTTTGTTTTGAACACGTATTGATGCAATAAAAGTCTGTTGGTTTCCGCTGTTTTAAAATGTGTGTATTTATATCTGTCTTGAGTTTATATGTGGCTTTTACTTATAAACCTCCACCAAAATTGAGGCATTCCCTTTGTGAGTGACCTTAACGGAGGTGGCGTGTTTCACCTATCATTAAGGGCTAATTACCCTTTTAATCTTTTCTTCCACATCACTTGCTTCTGATAAACACGAACCCACCATCACCGATTTGAAAACCCCCAACGCGCACCCATTTCCGATCGACGGAAGTCGATCCAAGCCCCTCGGAGAGAGTGCCAGACCCTCCCCCCTCATCTCCATGAACGTCATCAACCACCATGCCGCGGTTTGCTTCTAGTTCCCCCATGAACGACAGTGAATGGAGTACAAAAATCGAGAAAACGTCAACCTTATATTCGATCTTAAACGTCCAAATTGTGGAGCTCTCATGGCTGATCAATGCATGTTTATTGAGTTTCGAATTCCACTTTTAGATAAGGAGATCGAGGGGGATGAACGTAGGGAGTTACGGATCGTTTGTTTATGGGGGAAGTGTCGGATGAGAGCCTTTGACCCCAGAAAAGGGAACTCCAGGGTTTTGACTGGAGAAACTATTATATATAATATAATTAAATAATACTTAATTCGTAAAATCTTTGTTTAACACACAGAACTTCAAACGAACCCCTACGACTGTCGCCCCTAGCTAATTGCCCCTATTCCGAACACAATGGGATGTGTTTCGTAAGCCAATTAGGCTGTTACGATCAGTTTTTCTTTAATTTAAAATATAAATCAATATATATTCAATTTAAACGTACATTTTAATTTACTAAGGCCACATACTGACTCAAAAAATCTGGCTATGTTTTGATGATACGATCCTAACAAAACTAATTTTGTAAAATTTGGAGACAATTTGAAAAAAATGGTCTTTTTGTGGTCGATCAAAATTGACTAAAACTGTCAAAACACGTTTTCTTTTGCCGCGCTCATATATTGATTCCAAAAATTATACAAATTGGAATCTAGCAATAAATTGACATTCCAGATCCAAAAAAAGTGGTTTCATCGAAAACGGAGGTCGTTTGCAAAATGACTATTTTTAAGGGCCATATTTCCATAGCGACTATTCTGAATTTTCAACTGGGCATAACTTTTTATTCCCGCTATGAAATTTCAGTTTTTCGGATTTGTTAGAAAGATATTTTCAAATAGATTCAAATATTTCTTGTTTCACTAAAATTTGGTTTATTTTGATTCTTGTACATTCATTTGAAATTTGAAATCGAATTTTCGTACTAACGCGCCATTTTCAATTCTGTCTATAATTAAAATAAATATTTATATTCTAACTTCGATTCGAATAAATATATACGTTCTAGTTCTATTCAAAATAAATTTCTCATCATTACTATTTAAAATAAATCATTTTAATATTCAAATTTCATTAAAATTGCCAAAATAAATTTTTTACATTGGTTCTGATTTTCTGGGTTGTTACGATCTCGCCCACTTAAAATCTTTTCGGCCTCGAAGAGGAACAGAGCTGAAAGTTGTTTAACTAAGAAACTCAACTTTCAATTTGGCTTTCATTCTTCAACTTTCAGTTTCTAAGAATTTCTAATTTTTCAAAAATTTGGCTAACACCCTAAATTTTCGAAAATTTTTGCCATAACCTTCTTTGTACGGAGAGCATCGGGAAAACCCCCAAACCGCCAAACAGGCCTTGTCATCTCAAAAAGAAAGAGAAAAACCAAGCGGCTAGCCAATCGGCTCATAAAATCATCCAAACCCAAGAAATTAGTAAACATGTACCTATTTGTTGGGCATACAATTTTATTCCTCTGCTTAGCTTCCCTGCTATGACCTGTTCAATATATACTTGCACATTTGTATGCAATTTCACACAATTTTCAATTCAGTTCAACATTTGACACAATTTGGCTAAATTTGCTTTCATTTCTCTTATTGGTTTACACGAATAATTACATAACATAATCAATAATCAGCAATCAATTAGTTGATTATCGTATCAATCACATAATTTTTTATATATACATGAAAATCATATTTTGTGTGTCAAATCACAACAATAAATCCTATCTAGTTTTGGCTTTCACACCAGTCAATTGGAAATATATAGAAATCCCATTTTCGAAACTCGAATATAGAATCTAATGATGATATATCAATCATCAGAATCACGTTCGAGCGACTGGAGTGTGATTCTATATCTATCTAGTATATTAAAACTTCGAATATACGTTCATGACATGCATATGCAAAATCTCATATATTCGACTGTCCAAAATAAAATAAAATAAAATAAATAACCAAATACATATAATAAGATTTAAATTTTCAAAAAAAAAATTCACTTTTATTTTGAAAATAACACTCTTTCGACTCATTCAAGGATACTACTGATCCCATCACTAACGAGTCATTCTCATTGGATATTACTAATCCAATCACGGATGAATTCTTTCGTTTGGTTCTAAAGTGTCTTGTTCTCGAGCCCTGTAAAACCAAAGCTCTGATACCAAATGAGGCGACCCAAACTTCCTGGCAAACGGAAGCCCAGATTGAGTTAAAAACACGACCAATCTGAGCATAAACAGAAGAACATTTCATTGCTTATTACAACAATTCCATCAGGGTACAAGAATATATAGAGTACGAATAAATAATATACATTCGATATATATCAGAGATTTACAAATTACAATGCAGCGGAAAATAATACAAAACATAAATAAAAGGAATATATGGATACAGAGATTTCCGAATATCATTCCAGCTGCTAACCAGGATCCTGTGAATATAAATCTGCAAAACCAAAACTACTAGCTGCCCGTGCGGAAAACAGGGGCACCTAGACTTTAGGTTAAAACAATAAACTCCAGGTCAGTCATGTGACAGGTGTGAGAACTAAAACAGTTATTTAAAACTTTATTTTAAAATAAAGTAAATCAAGGGACCACACCGTATAACACTGAACGCGTTTCCTCCCAAGAATACTAGTGCATATAACAAAACAGTGCAATGTTTTTTGGAAAAATGAAGTTATTATAAGACCCAGGTCCCATCACATAATGCAACGCAAGCAGGAGGATAGGGTTTTCCCTTATAATAGCAAAACATGCTTGTTACTTTAAAACAAATCATTTGATACCATTATAAGTGCATATTGTATAAAACAACATCAAATATAAATGTATCAATCCTAGACGGCATGGGTATCATATATCATGTTGCCAATTCTAGGCTCTACAATCAAAACCGAAATGTCACGTATTGGAAGTTGGATTTCCATATTTGAACCAAGGCAAAGGATCGTCCTTACCACTTCGAGATGCTCTAGCCCGTGTCTCAGGATCAGAGCTCGAGTAACCTTTGGATCGTCAGGGCCGGTCCACTCGATGTGGATTAAAATTCCTAAACACTACGTTTCCCTACCCTATGGGGCATCAATCTGGTCTATATAGAGACCATAGCATCCATCGACCCAGCGGTGTCGATATAACTGAGGCGCCTCGTTGTCCATCATCCACATAAGCAAAACATTTGGGCGTGCAAAACCTAGACACCACTCCTAGCTAGAAGGAAACGCATGTCCTCCCTGGGGTCCCCTCCCGTTTCTGGTTCACAGCAGGGTGTGAGGCTCGCCAATTAACGCTACACAAAGCTAAACTATATTAAAACCGTGCTTTGATCATCAACCACAAAACTCTGCTTTTCAACAGAAGCTGTGATCATTTGCATCTCAGCGTGCCACTCAGGCAATTCACGCTATGCAACCGATGTCTATCAAGCACACAGAATGAAATCCAATGTCAAACACATAGTCCATTTACAAGTTTGTTATAGGTCTGAATGAAACTGGAGGAACCATATTCCTCGACCCATATTTCCAATATAGGAGAGAGGCCCACGCATATCCGGTCGATCTCCAAGTACGTCTGGATGATCACCACTTATTACCTTGTCTTGAGTATACATGCCAATCAAGACATCACTAATCATCCAAACGATGTGAAGACCTCCAGTCATCAACCACCGTCTTCATCGTCGACTCCTCGCCAATTCAGTTATTCAGAATGGGATAAACTTGGCCTTTCCGAATAACTCGCGTATATTATAATCAAGTGCTATAAAAACAAAACATACGCCTCATTCCAATTCCGAATATTCCTTTATTTAAATATTCATATCCTTTGGAAAAGGTTCCCATTAATTTTATCAAAGATAAATTCTTTAAACTTATTCTTTAATCTTCCTTTGGATATCAATTCAAACCAAATTATGGTTTATCCAAACTAGTTGGGATTAGCGAACCTTACCGAAGTAATCATTTGTTTTATTTCCCAATCCCAACCAATTCATGCCTTGGAGCAAAACTGGTAGTACTCCATATCTAACACCATGGTTCTATTGGTAAATTCAATTACCATTTCACGTTCAATCTAATTAAAGATTTAACTATCGCCTGGAGTAAAACTGGTGGTACACCATTCTCGATCATTTCATGAATTCGATAATTTTAATCATCCCATTCACAGTCAAATCTAATTAAAGATTCATTCAAACTCTAATTCAGTTTTAATCTCCAAAAATTATTTCTTAATGATTTTTCAAAGTTAAGAAATTAATCTTATCTTTAACTGGGTTAAAGAACTAATGTTATTTAAAACATAGCTCACGATAAACCAAAAATAACCTTCCATTAATTATGGTATCTTCACGGAAAAACAAATCAATATATAATCGATATCAATTTTTGTATCCAACTAATAATATAAATGGAATAATGGCAAAGCCTTTTTAAATTCCATATGTATTAACAGTCTTCCTCCATAGAAGTTCACTTCGATTATTATCAATCGAATTCCATTTAATTCCAATTTAATATAGTAAACTGGAAAACTTTACTTTGGAAAATCTCCTTCAAATCTTAATAAACAATTTATAAATTCCAAATCACATTTAACTTTAAATCGGGTTAAGAAACGAATGTCGTTAGAAACACAGTTCACAATAAACCCAATTCACATTCCATTTCAAATCTAATTAAATTCTAATTAATTGATAATTCTTCTCTACATCTAAATTAAAAGATTTATTCTTTTCACACGGGGTTTAAGAACAGTGTTATTGAAGACCCCATCGCATCAATCTCTAAACGTAAATTAGTAAGAGAACAATTCCCTTAGTATTAATCCCGAAGGCCGAAGCCAACATCAGATCAATACCCAGGAAACCATTCAACTTAGCTAATATCCCGTTAGTTTCTTATTTTCATAACCCCATTGGGTTTAAGAACAGTATTATTAAAGATACCATTCACGACACCCCAAAATCCACTTCTATTATTCAATTCCAATTAAATTTCTTTTTAATTTCATTTTAAAACGATTTCAATTTCATTTCAAATCAAATTTGAATATTCCATATCATTTTAATATTAAAATGATAACATTTTCAAAATATTTAATTTCGAAATCACTTTTCGATATTCATTATAAATTAAATAAAATCGACAAAATTCCCGTTCGTGTTAAAATGGTGTTTAACCACTTAACACGGCTTCACATTTCAATATTCACTGAATATTATTTTAAAACATTCGGTAATTCTGAACTGGAATCAGACACGGTCAATTACCATATAATTTTATTTATATGTATTTCATACACACATGTACACAACAATAATCAAACACAGTCAACCATCATCCAGAGTGCATTACACAACTGTATCAGTGTTAAGTATAAATAATTAACGCTTACTACAGCCTATCAACCTATCGATTGACATACCACTAATTATTGGGATCAGTGTATGTCAAATATCATCTAAATACCCGTGTGGTGTTTTCAAACAACAAATACTGATTATCATTTGTGCAGTTGTACGATGTGTAAAATTTAACCACCCAATCAGTATCAGACAAACGAGTGTACATAAACAAATTGTCTGATTTGTTAATGAATATTTATTTCAATGCATGACTATTTCACACAGTCCATATATACAATAAAAATGATATTTTTATTGTTCAAATATTTTATTCCATACATGAATATTTTATACAGTTCATTCATACAATAAAAATGATATTTTTATTGTTCAAATAATTTATTCATCACAAGAATATTTTATAAAGTCCATTTCACAATACAATCACAATCAATGATCACAACACAGTACAATCAAACAAGTCGTCCATGGTCTGTGGACGATGGGGAGCAGTTAATATATGCAGTTATAAAACAAATAGCTGTACAAGAAATTATAGTTAGAAGTTCTCACGTTGGGATCCACTCCGTCAATTTCATTTCTGAATTTCTAAACAGTTTGGATTTGAATTTTCCTGAAACTTTATCTGCTCCGTTTCTTTCCCAGTCAGTTTCATTGCGTTGATCTTGTCGAGATGGCTCCGACGAGCCCGGATTTTCCCAATTTCGTGCTCGTATGACAAAGTTACTGTAGTTTATACATTGAATACAGTGATAAATAATTAAAAATTATTTAAAATCACTAATCCTATCATTAAGGGCTAATTACCCTTTTAATCATTTCTTCCCCGTCACTTGCTTTAGATAAACACGAACCCACCTTCACCGATTTGAAAACCCCAAACGCGCATGTTAGACCCAAAAGTGGTTCTAACACCCAAATTGATTAAGAACAAGATGAAATGAGATAAAAATAAAAATGAACACACAGGATTTATAGTGGTTCGGCGAAGAAATGCCTACGTCCACTTATCTTTCACTATATTCAATAATTCAGTTGAGAATACAATGTAATTGTCACTTGACTTCACTCACAACTCGCTTAGATTCACTCAATAGAATAAAACAAACAATTATAGATGATTTGGATTCTCCGGGAGTAATGGAGTTCGGGTTATGGAGGTAGTTGAATTCTCAAAGTGCTGAAAAAAGATCCTTCTCTTTGTCTCCAGACGGGGTATTTATAGGTGTGAATTTGCTTGAGACTTGATCCGGGTCGGGGCCACGTGTCATCCATCGCACTCTCTTCGGGTTCGGATGAACTATCATGTTGACAACGCATCAAAGGGAAGGACGTTATGGGTAGGAACTGGTCATAGCCGGTCCGGATATTCAGGCGCTTTTGCAGGAGAATAACAGGGAGCATGGGTTCGGGTCGGAGACGCGCAGATAAGGGGTTCGGATCGGAGTACCCGATCCGAACCGGTTTGGCTTAGGTGCGATGCTCTCTTCTTCTCTAATCTGCTCCGCTCCGATCCATTTTCGTGACAAACAGGTGGCTTTCCGATCCAATTGAGATTTAGTTGCCCTCCGATCCGATTAGATATGCCTTACCAATTTACTCAATAGGAGTTCACCGATCCGAACAGGGGACTCTTTCCGACCCGAACCGATGGTTTGCTCTGACCCGATCCGAACAGCTGCTGCTATCTAACCTAGATTGTAGTGTCTTCTTCAATCCGAACCGAAGTCTTCTAACTAAAAATTCCCTTCAATATCTGGTTTCTCGACTTTGTGTTGCCTAATTCACAAAGTAGGATAACATTTTGCCCCCTCAAAGGATGCTTCTGTTGTATACGAAGCATGCTTTGATGTTGTTTGAACGCTAGAGGAATGCACAGATTTCTACTCGGTTCGGATGCTAGAGGAACGTACAGATGTCAATCCGGTTCGGTTTCTGATTTGAGCACCTTTTCTTCCTGTTTTGCTTTGCACTGGGTTGATGGACCAGAAGGTGTGGGCTAGCTTGGACTCGGTCCGAACAGAGTAAAACACGGGGAATACAAAGAGCCATCTCACTCCTTATATAAACTCACTCACTTAAGCTCTTCTACCTTTCTTTTATTCTTAGCTTTATACCGAAACCCTATTTCTCAAAAATTCCAAAAACTCTAAAACTTCTTGTTTCAATCTTCGAATAAAAACATCTAGGTAATTTGAATCTTCTGATTATTTACGTAATAACTAACTTTATCTAGGATCTGCGGTTAAATCGAGCGGTTGGAGTGTGGTATTTGTTGAACTCCGACGCCTGGATCTCCTCCACCGTTTATCATCGTCGTCGATGGTGTCTTCGCCGCTTCGAGGTAGCAACGGGGGTCTTTGGGATCCAGCATTAAACGTTCAAGCACATAAACACTTAACTTCGTTTGGGTCTAGTGAAATTTGAAGACGAGAAAGGGGATAATAGAAATTGGGTTCGGTTCGGGTAAGGAAGTGTTGAAGCAGCGGAGGTAAGGACAAGGTCATACGTTAGGATCGGGTCGGAATGACATGTAATGTGGAGAAAGCCATGTTGGCCCGACCAGGTCGGATTGGAGGAAGAGATAGAGAAAGGAAAAGGACGTATGGACCCTTTTGTTTGCCGAACCGTTCCGAATGATTATTCCGATCCGGATTTGATCTGCCAAACATGAACGTCTTCTCCGAACCAAACAATACGCAGACCCGAACCGATCCCAGCTATATGCACATCCGATCCGAACTGAACCATAAGCACACCCTACCCGAACTGAATGATATGCATATTCCGACTCAAAGCACAAGACTTTATCCAACCAGGGTTAATCAATGCTTGACATAATCTTCAACTTAATGAACAGTTAGGGTAGTGCCTTATGATCGTAAATGATCATCAAGATTTATTCTGAACATCGCCGCTCCGTTAGAACTTTGCATTATGCTTTTAAGTGTTTTTCTTCTCATGTTTTGCGCACACCACACACACTTTAGCTCACACATATGCACAGGGGGGCACGGGATGATTTACTCTAATCCGTGCTATTGCTTCTTCAATAGTTCTATGACAATGAGGCCCACACGCTCTTCCCGTCTAGCTGAGAGGAAAGAAGCCCCGGAAGCTTCTAACAAAATCACTCTTGAGGATATATCTTCTTCGTCTGATCCAGAATGGGACAGTGAGGGTCCAGATTACGGGGTTGGTCATCGGGAAAGCGACGAAGTGTCTTCAGAGAATGAAGTTTCTCTGGGTTTTGAGGAGGAAGGAGGGATTGGTGACAATCGAGCACCCGATGAATTTGAATCAGCCATCATATTGGAATCACCCTCGGACTCCGTTGAATCAACAATTGACAACGATCGACTTGTTCGAATTTGCCTAAAATATGGAATAATGAAAAGGGACACCCTAGTGCCCTCATGCTCTGACCGTCCCCACAACCCTCCAGAAGGATATATGACGGTCACTCGATTGATGTGCATGGTCGGCGCCATTCCTCCATTCTCTCCTTTCATCGTTGATTTCTTAAGACAAATGCGGATTGCCCCCATGCAGCTGCATCCCAATTCATATGCCTATTTGCACACCTTGTACATAGCATATCGTGAAATCCTAGGCATAGAGCTCACGTTCGATGACGTTCACTTCTTCTATAATTTCAAGCATCGGACTCGAGAGACTCCATCCGTCTGCTACTTTGAATCAGTCCCCAAAAGGAAGATAATCTCTGCACCATTTAGCAGTAAAGCTGGAGATTCCAGACTAGAATGGTTCTACATAAAGCAACAGCCTAGTTGCGCTAGGAGATGGACAAAATCAAGTAAAGCGTTGATTTTCTGAACCCGGACTCTGTACACTTGAATCATCACCCTGGCCTGTTTTCCTTTTTGTTTGCAGTCGACAATCCAAAACAGATATCAGATCAGGTGTTCTTTGATCGGATGCACCAACTTCTTAATGGCGATCAAAAATTCTTGACTATCGACGAGGTCCTTAAAGATGAATACCTTCACTTTCATGGGTTGCTATCCGTTTTTCGTAGCATCGGCCATGGGACGGTTCCTTACGCATACATTCCTCCAGTGGAGATAGTTCCAGAGACAGGAGAAGGCTCGGGAATTCCTACAGCTCCTCTTCAAACTTCACCTTCTCCCTCTTCCACACAAGATGATGAATTGGCTAATCTGGCCGAAAAGCATCGTGAAGGGTATATAGCCCCCGAGGAAACTACTTCTCTAGACAAGTCAAAATCTTCCCAAGAGTCGCCACTTCACGCTTCCGAAGGGGATGTTCCTAGCACTGATGAGCACATATTTCAGGGTTTGGGGGATCTCCCTTTAGCTGAGACTATATATACTTCAGAGGATTTCAGGAAGGATCCTTTAGTCTTCACTTCTTCCGAAGAAACTACTGCCGCTAAGGCCAAAGAGCCTGCCCGCACTAGTCTAGCTTCAGACTCGGGTTGGTTAGGGGGACACACACCACTTAGGATGCACTTTACACCACAGCATTAGCATTCGTTGCACTTCTTTCTCCATGAATCCATTAATTCTAAACTTTGTTTATTTTATCGTGCAGGTACAATGTCTCGATCCTATTACGATATAAGAAAACTTCATCGCAGCATGTCCAATCCTCCTCAGGATGTCGAGTATGATCGTCGGGATGATCGTGGTAGGGAGGAGAGAAGACTTTATGATCCCTACCGTTCTCGACCCTCACGTTCCCGCTCACCAGTCCGATCTGAACAAGAGAAATATAAGAGCTATCAAAGCCATAGGGAGGAGGACAGACCACAATCCAAAGACTCCTCCTCTTCCTATGAGAAACGCAGTAGAGAGAAAAGTCCTCCAAAGGAAACCGGGTCTCGAAGTAAGCACAAGGTCCCTGCGAATAAACGGCCTAGGACAGACAAAGAGACTACAGAATCCTCTTCAGGAAGGGACACCGAATTGACAATCCTCGCTCCTCCCCCACCAGATGCGGGAACTGCCATAAAGCGGGCATATTTGAAAGAGCAATTTCCCGAACACTACTTCGAAACTCTGACTTTTTTACCTGCCCTTGAACCTATTCCATCTAATTGGGCAGAGGAGGCCAAAGCAAAGATTGATGCGGTGCAAAAACAGTATACTGAGATGTTCAAATATTCGCGCAATCTTTCTAGAATCATCCGCACTCTAATCACAAATACGGATTCAATGCAAAAGACCGCGGAGGAGGATACTAAGGCCTTAAAAGCTTTAGGAAAAGATTTGGAAGACACTCAAGCTCAGCTAGCGGTCGCTCAAAAGGACGCTTCTAATTTCAAACAACAATTCGAGGATATGCAAAAGCGCTATCACGATTTGCTTGAATCTCATACTCAGGAGCGTTCTGAATTAAAAAAGCAAGCTGACGAGGCCAAGTCCGAAGCTGCTAAGACACGCCTTGCTTATGCTGAGCTTGAGCAGAAAAACGCCGAGTTAGCAAAGAGGAGTGCTGAATTAGAAAAGAAGAATGCTGACTTGGCTTCAAAGTTATTGGAGGCAGAGAACAGGGCTGCTCTGGCCGAGGGCAATGTGGAGTGTGCTATTAAATCTGCGGAGGAAGCCCGTAAGCAACTATCGGAGGCGGAGGCTGATATTCAGGGCTTCGGCGAGCTAATGATTGAATTCTTCGCACACATTATTCGTCGACGAAACATTTCTTGGATCGAGGACTATCCATCCAATCTGGTTCAAGTATGGAATCAAATCGTTGAATGGGAAAAAGAAGAACTTAAGGTCGATTCTCTTGATGAAGATAAACTGATGGAGAAATACTTGAGAGACGATGAACCAGAGCGCCTAGCTGAAGGGCGCCGCCTTATTGCTGAGGCCATGGAAGAAGAGAGACGGAAGTCTAAACAAAAAACCATTCCCGAAGCTGGCTCCTCTTCTTCTGCTCCTGCAACTCCCGAAGTAGAAGGGTATGATCCCGAAAATCCGGGAATTCCCCGAACAACTCTGCTATTTCCCATTCCTGAAATAACCCCAGAGGTAGTGGTCACCCCCGCTGGAAAGTCTTCGGAAGGTATCCCTATCTTTTCTCCTCAATTTGCCAAAGCTATTTCTACCTTTCGCCATGTGATTGAACAATCGATGAGAGACCCTTTGTTTTCGCCTGAGTTGATAACCGTTGCTTCTCATTCTGTAGGTGTTGAATCATCCGAAAAGACAGTTGTAGCTCAAGGAGCTGTCGCTGGGACAAAGCCCGCTGATAGGGCCAAAGAAGGGGAAGACAAGGCTGCTTCTATAGACTTGGGGGAAGGAAGTGAGCCAACTAAGGTCACCACTTCCCATGATGAAGAAATGATAGCAGCTTTAAAGGACGACGGAGGAGACGGGGGGCATGAAGAGGAACCGGAAGTTGCAGTAACTGGAGAGTCGAAAAGCGCTGATGACGTTACCTTGGCTGCCATGAAGGCTGATCAAGATAAGCGCTTGCAATTAAAGGCCGAAGAACTAGACCCTGAGGTCCTCAAGCCCCTCGCAGTCGTGGATGCGGGATCAAGGTTAGTTGTTAAGCTCTCAACTAGATCTATTACAGAAGAACTTGCTAAAAAATCTTCTCTTGATTCCAGTGTCCCGCCCTCCGGGAAGAAGTCTACTAGCTCCAGTACCGCATCTTCAGGGAAAAAGAAATCAAAACGAATCTTGACTAAAGCCGAGAAGGAAGCAAAGGATGCGGAAAAAGCTGCCAAGAAATCTAAGGCTCATTCCAAACCCAAATAGTGGGTTCCCCTGTATCTTTTTAGCATCTTTGTGAACCAATAACTGCTGCTACAAAAGCAGCTTCTGCACTTTCTTTTTTAGTTATTTCCCTGTACAAATTCATTCATTTGTAAATAAAAATAATTCACTTTCTGCAATGTTTATTTGTTGGTAGTTCTGCACTTATGTAAAAATGCATGTCTATAGTTACGAAACGAAACTGTGGAGGGGGGAAATATGTGTATGCATATGTGTCCCCAGTCAATTTCCACAAGTTATTCAATGCTTAACCAAGCAATCTAAATGCCCCCAATTCTCTGACGGGATAGCACTTCCTGTGTCGTCAGTACCTGTTGTTTTTTCTGGCATTTCTTTTATGCTCTCCCTCTTTCTCTTGAGAGTTAGAGTTCGAGTTCAGTCATCTATTTATTCCCCGGTCGTTCAACGGGGAGGGACTTCTTTCTCGGCGCTCAGTCAGAGACGCCTTTATACTCTCTCTCTCTCTCTGGAAAGTTAGAGTTAGGAGGAGAATTTATTTTTCAGCGCTCAGTCGGAGACGCTTTTATACTCTCTCTCTTTCTCTGGAGAGTTAGAGTTAGGAAGAGAATTTCTTTTTCAGCGCTCAGTCAGAGACGCTTTTATACTCTCTCTCTTTCTCTGGAGAATTAGAGTTAAGAATGTCGTTTTCTCATTCTTTTATGTCTTATTGCACAAATAATCGTTGTGCTTCTTTTTATGTCTACACTGTTTTCAACCTTTTTAGGCTCTGAGTTATCCTGTATTTTATAATCACAACAGAATAACTGATGAATGTAAATGCATAAAAGTAAATAACACACAATATTTTTATAGTGGTTCGGCTAAGTCGTAGCCTACATCCACTTTATAGTCCTTTATTCATATCATCAAATTTTCCCAAGGCAAGTCGTGCCTTATTACAGAGTTCATAAGAAAAATAACACAAAGTACAGTGTTTTTAATCCAAATATCGCATTAAGTGTTGGGCATTCCATGCTCTGGGGACTTCTTCGCCATCCACGGTCGTTAACTTGAAGGTTCCTTTTTCAAGTTTCCGTTGAATGACAAAGGGTCCTTCCCATTTCGGACCAAGGTGAGGAAGGGATGGAAAAACTCTCTTTAGCACCAAATTTCCTGGTTCAAAAGTTCTGAGGCGAACTTTTTTGTCATAATAGCGTTCCATCTGACGCCGATGTCTTGCCGCACGCAAATCTGCTTCGTCCCTTTTCTCTTCGACTTCATCAAGAGACTCAAGTAAAAGCGCCCGATTTGTCATCGGGTCATAATATGTCACCCTGTGGGAAGGAACTTCTAGTTCAACTAGAATCACAGCTTCTGAGCCAAAGGAGAGAGAGAAAGGGGTATGACCGGTAGCCGTTTTAAATGTTGTTCGATATGCCCACAAAGCTAGGGGCAATTCATCAACCCACTTTGCCTTTGCACGCTCTAATCGCTTCTTGAGGATGGATTTTATTACCTTGTTTATTGCCTCTACTTGCCCATTCGATTGCGGATAGGCAACTGCAGTATATCGTTTGTCTATCTTATATTTCTGGCAAAAATTTCTGAATTCAGTGCTATCAAATTGGGTCCCGTTGTCAGTAATAATCGTCCTTGGGATCCCGAATCGGCATATAATATTTCTGACCACAAAACTTATCACCTTTCTTGTTGTGATCTTAGTCAAGGGCTCAGCTTCCACCTACTTCGTAAAATAGTCCACGGCTACTATTGCATACTTAGCTCCTCCTTTTGCAATTGGTAAAACTCCAATGATATCAATTCCCAATGTGGCAAATGGCCAAGGACTCACCATCGATTTAAGCTGGGTTGACGGTGCCTTGGGGATTTTGGCGAATCTTTGGCACTTATCGCAGCGTCGTGAATAATCAGCTGCATCTTTGTTGATCGTAGGCCAGAAGTATCCGTACCGCAATATTTTCTTTGCTAGAGTTTGACCTCCTGTATGATCTCCACACTCACCTTCGTGTACTTCTCTTAGTACACGCTTGATGTCGTCGTGTGCTATACATCGTAACAGGGGCATAGAAAATCCTTGTCTATAGAGAGTATCATCTTGTATGACATACCTGGTAGCTTTGCGAACTACAGCTCTTTTCTCACTCTTCTTCGATGGGAGTGTCCCATTCTTAAGGAAATTCTTAATTGGAGTCATCCATGACTCCTTCTCTGGTTCCGCTTCAAAAGCGAATTCAATTTCCATTGACTCAAAGCTTGGCGACTCCAACGTTTCAATTGGAATTACTTCAGTCTCTTCTGGATTGTCAGAACTAGCCAGCTTTGCCAGTCTATCCGCTTTCTGATTTTCAACTCTGGGAATATGTGTTATGTTGTACCGCTCTAAGCTATTCAATAACTCTTTCACTTTCTTGAGATAGGCGATAAGTCGAGGTCCTCGAGCCACGAATTCCTCTCGTACTTGACAAACAACAATCTTAGAGTCACAAAATATGTCCATCATTTTTACTCCGAGGTCTTTAGCAAGTTTCAGCCCGGCAATCAGGGCTTCATATTCAGAGTCATTGTTAGTTGCCGAAAATTCTAATCGCAGGGCGTAATATAACGACCGTCCCTCGGGAGTGACTAAGACAATTCCAGCTCCGGACCTTCGGTCATTCTTGGCTCCATCTGTATATAATTTCCACGGATTCATCTCTAGTTCTTCCTCAGATTTAACCATTCGGTCATTGATTATTTCCTCCTCTAGAATGGTGAATTCCGCAATAAAGTCTGCTAGAGCTTGCCCCCTGATTGACTTTCGTGGTTGAAAATTCAAATCAAACTGACTTAGTTCTATGTTCCATTTGATCAACCTTCCCGATGCTTCGGGTCTCTGCAACACCTGCCTTAAGGGCTGGTCGGTGTATATGGTTATTGGATGGGCTTGGAAATAGTGACGAAGTTTTCGGGATGCGATTAGGAGGCTGTAAGCGAGCTTCTCAATTTTTGGGTAATTGCGTTCTGCCGCTGCTAGTTTCTTACTTACATAATACACCGGCCTTTGTACTTTGTCTTCTTCTCGAACCAGGGCCGTGCTGACAGCATGAGCCGAGACTGCCAAATAAACAAATAATTCTTCGTGATCTACGGGCTTTGATAAAACCGGCGGTTTCTCTAGCAGTTCTAACAGATTTTGAAAGGCCTCAACACAATCCGGAGTCCACTGGAAGTTCTTCTTTCCCCTTTTTATCAAATCAAAAAACGGAACACATTTATCTGTGGCTTTGGAGATGAATCTACTCAGCGCCGCTACTTTCCCTGCCAGACTTTGGACGTCTTTAATTCTCCTCGGTTCTTCGATGTTTCTAATCGCTGCTATCTGGCTAGGGTTGATTTCAATTCCTCGGGAACTCACAATAAAGCCAAGAAACTTTCCCGATGCCACTCCAAATGAGCATTTCAAAGGATTCAATTTCATCCGATACTTTCGCAAGATGCCAAACATTTCCGCTAAGTCTTGCGTATGACTGGAAGACTGCTTTGATTTGACAAGCATATCATCCACATAAACTTCCATAGTTTTTCCTATTTGATCATAAAACATTCTATTTACCAAGCGCTGATAAGTAGCTCCAGCGTTTTTTAACCTGAATGGCATTACAACATAACAATATAGCCCCAAATTCGTAATGAAACTCGTATGCTCTTGGTATGGTACGTGCATAGGAATTTGGTTGTATCCAGAGTACGCGCCCATGAAAGAAAGAAGTTCATGACCTGCTGTCGAGTCTACAAGCTGGTCAATCCTAGGAAGTGGGAAACTATCTTTCGGGCAAGCTTTATTTAAATCTGAAAAGTCAATACAAGTCCGCCACTTTCCGTTTGGCTTCTTTACTAAGACGGGATTCGATATCCAGTCGGGATATGTCGAATCTCGAATAAATCCATTCTGCTTCAACTTCTCTACTTCCTCTTTGAGAGCAGCCGACCTCTCTGGGCCCAGCATGCGTCTCTTTTGCTTCACAGGTGGATGCTTCGGATTTACATTCAATTTGTGACTTATAATGGATGGCGATATCCCACACATGTCAGCATGGGTCCAGGCAAACACGTCCAGGTTTGCCTTCAAGAAGTCCATTAGTTCTTTAGCTCGACGTGGATCCAATTGAGAACCAATTTTCAAAACTTTTGTCGGATCAGCTTCATCAATGGGAATTTCCACTGTCGCTTCATTAGGAGTTGCATTCCTAGCCTCTGGTTCCTCGTCTTTTCTGGGATCCAGGTCTTCAGGCGTTCCTTTGGGCAACTCCTTCGGGGTCAATCTCTCTAATTGCTATGCCGAGTCCCCCTTTGAGGGAGACGGGGCATCCTTACTCTCAACGTCAAGTCCTTTCATCAACATTTTTAACTCGGCCACATAGCAGGCCCGCCCGGAAACCTGATCCCCTCTCATTACTCCAGTTCCGGCTTCGGTTGGGAACTTAAGTAACAGACACCAAGGGGCGATACAAACTCTAAATTCAGCGAGGGCAGGTCTCCCCAAAAACGCGTTATAAGGCGAATCTACGTCCAATACTACGAACTGAAGCATTCGCACTCTTCTACGTTCTCCTTGCCCCAGGGTCACGGGCAACTCTATGTATCCCAGGGGAGCTGTCGACGCCCCGTTGAAGCCTCTAATCCATCCTTCACAAGGCTTCAGATCTTCGGACTCAAGCTTCATCTGATCAAATGACTTCTTGAACAAAATATTAACGGAACTTCCGTTGTCTACTAATACCTTATGGACCAAGGCTGGCCCAATGGTGGTAGTAATAACCAACGGATCATTGGTGGGTGATTGAATCCCAGTATTGTCTCGGCTTCGAAATACCACGTCGTCGAACATGGTCTTCTGTTGTTTTATGGGGGCGACATCTTCCAAATCGTCACCTTCATTCACATCTAGATGCTTGGCAGCATTCACATATTGTTCCATTGACCTAAAACTTCGGATTGCCGGGTGAGGTCCGCCTACAATGGAGTTGATGACAATTCCTTTACCTTTCTGCTGCGCTGTAGGCTTGGGAGCAGGTAGGATTTGTTTTGGAGCCTGCTCCCCTTGCCCCCTGTCCCTTGGGGCAACCTTGTACTCATCCAACTTTCCTTCACGCAGCAGCTTCTCAATTACATCCCTCAAATGCCGACATTCATTGGTCGAATGCCCATGAGTTCCGTGAAACAAGCAAAATTTCCCTGTCGCCATTTCTTTCTCGGTCGAATCACGAGGTGGCGGTCTTTTATACTGTAACACATTGTACGTATCCAGGTAAATATTTTCTAGGGTGTCGTTCAATGGTGTATAATTCTCGTAGTTCTGGAATCGGGGTCTTTTGTTGGGGTCACTTCCCCTATTTCTGTTTCTTCTGTTACCGCTCGAATTACGGTTATTGTTGTTGTTTCCCCCACTTCCAGTATTGCTATTTCCACCCTTGTTTCCTACATTTACTTCAACCTTGCCAGAATTCTCCCCCGACTGCTTCACGGCGATATTACTCTGCGCATTCTCCTTTGAAGTTGTCTCAGACTTTCTCTTTCGATTTGCCCTGGCCTCCTCTCGCCTTAAATAAATATCGGCTTTTTCGTAGAATATCTCCCTTGTGGGGGGTGTCTTCCCAGAAAGGTAGTCTCCAAACTCAGATTCAGGATCAACTCCCTCCTTCAATGCCATCAGAATAGTGGGCTCATGCGGATCACTGACCTCAGTTACAGCTTGGTTAAAACGATCAAGATATGCCCTTAAAGATTCTCCTAGTGCCTGTTTGATTCTCGATAATTCAATAACACTTTTGGACTTTCGGGAATGGAGACGGAACTGGTTCATGAAACGCTCGCTTAGTTCCTTGTAATTTGAAATCAAACGAGGAGGAAGTCGGGTAAACCAGAACAATGCCACATCTTCTAGGTAGATTGGGAACGCTTTGCACTTCACTTCATCAGGGGCAGCAGCAGCATTCATGAGCCACGAATACCGCATCAAATGTTGTCCCGGATCAGTCCTTCCGTTGTGCTTGTCCATATGTGGCAAGTTAAAGCGTCGGGGAAATTGGAAGTCGAGGATATCGTCGGTGAACGGAGTATGGCTTCGCTCAATGCCATACTCTTCATTTGTATAATTCCGGCTCTCGGACATGATCTGGCGAACCATTGCCTGTACATCAGCATTAGTTAGGGGCCGCTCAGGTTCCCTGGCCCTAGTATCCGAGTTCCTTCTGGGCTCTGGTTCAGGAGATGCCCTTCTTCTTCGTGCTGCCTCTGCTCGATTCCGTTCCCTGCGTTCCCGGTCGATCTCGGGAGGAGGGGACTGGAGTCTTTGCCCCCGGGTGGGGTCATTGTTTCCTAATGCTCGTGCGATAACCTCACGAGATCCCAAAGATCCAAATGTCAGCTGCTCCACGTTCTGAGGTCGTTCGAGTGGCCTTCGTTCACGGGGCCTCTCTTCCTCGGAAGATGAAGATTGGTCTACTGGTGTGTGACGAACCGGTGATGGAGTTCTTTGCCGACGGAGTTCACTAATCTCCCGACTCATGAGCCTCATATTTTCCTGCATCATGAGATTAGTGCGCTCATGAACTTTCATAGCTTCCCTTGTGCTCTCAAGCATGTCAAGCAAGCGCGAAAAGTCTCCTTGAGTGATGGGCGCAGATGGATTGACCTGATCACCAACCCTGGCAGCTGGAATTGGAGCATTCGTAGGGGCTCGAGTAGAGGTTCCAGCTTCACCAAGCATCGGGTCGGGTCGGAGGTAAGAGGTCGGATCGGATCGGAGCTGGGGTGCCTGGTCGGATCGGTATGCAGCGAGCAGCTCGGGTCGGTTCAGATTGGGGGAATGCACTGCTTCAGAGTCTCCTATCCGGATCGGGTCGGAGCTCTCCCCCTGCTGTCGGCTCGGATTTCCTGCATTGATTCTTCCTGCTGCTGAACTCTGCCCCCGAGACCTTGTTACAACAGCATTTTGCTGATCTTCGCCAGCTCCATTTCCTCGAACAGACTGAACTTCCTTGCCTTTTCCTTTGGCCATGAGTCTTTGACAATCACTTCAATGAATGTAAAAAAGCGGAGAAACTTAAGGATTCACTTCTTTGAACTCAGCGGTCCAAAAAGTAGAAAGAGATCCCGAAAAATAAAGAATTTAGATGAGGGTTCTCAGTGAAAGCACCAAAATGTTAGACCCAAAAGTGGTTCTAACACCCAAATTGATTAAGAACAAGATGAAATGAGATAAAAATAAAAATGAACACACAGGATTTATAGTGGTTCGGCGAAGAAATGCCTACGTCCACTTATCTTTCACTATATTCAATAATTCAGTTGAGAATACAATGTAATTGTCACTTGACTTCACTCACAACTCGCTTAGATTCACTCAATAGAATAAAACAAACAATTATAGATGATTTGGATTCTCCGGAAGTAATGGAGTTCGGGTTATGGAGGTAGTTGAATTCTCAAAGTGCTAAAAAAAGATCCTTCTCTTTGTCTCCAGACGGGGTATTTATAGGTGTGAATTTGCTTGAAACTTGATCCGGGTCGGGGCCACGTGTCATCCATCGCACTCTCTTCGGGTTCGGATGAACTATCATGTTGACAACGCATCAAAGGGAAGGACGTTATGGGTAGGAACTGGTCATAGCCGGTCCGGATATTCAGGCGCTTTTGCAGGAGAATAACAGGGAGCATGGGTTCGGGTCGGAGACGCGCAGATAAGGGGTTCGGATCGGAGTACCCGATCCGAACCGGTTTGGCTTAGGTGCGATGCTCTCTTCTTCTCTAATCTGCTCCGCTCCGATCCATTTTCGTGACAAACAGGTGGCTTTCCGATCCAATTGAGATTTAGTTGCCCTCCGATCCGATTAGATATGCCTTACCAATTTACTCAATAGGAGTTCACCGATCCGAACAGGGGACTCTTTCCGACCCGAACCGATGGTTTGCTCTGACCCGATCCGAACAGCTGCTGCTATCTAACCTAGATTGTAGTGTCTTCTTCAATCCGAACCAAAGTCTTCTAACTAAAAATTCCCTTCAATATCTGGTTTCTCGACTTTGTGTTGCCTAATTCACAAAGTAGGCTAACAGCGCACCCATTTCCGATCGACAGAAGTCGATCCAAGACCCCCGAAGCGAGCGCCAGACCCTCCCCTCTCATCTCCAAGAACGGCATCAATCACGGTGCCATGATTTGGCTCCAGTTCCCCCACGAACGGCGGTGAATGGAGTACAAAAATCGAGCAAAACGCACCCCCATATTCGATCTTAACCGTCCAAATTGTGGAGCTCTCATGGATAATCAATTCATGTTTATTGATTTGCGAATTCCACTTCTTAGATGGGGAGATCAAGGGAGAAGAACGTGTGGAGTTGCAGATCATTTGTTTGGGAGGGAGGTGTTGGCTGAGAGCCTTTGACCACGGAAAAGTGAACCCAAGGTGTAACACCCCGTGTATTCTATAACAGTGAAATTCACAAAATAAAGTATAACTAATTTCAAATCAAAGAATTAAGGTAAACGGGATACGCCATTGCGTTCGTCTCGGAATTTTGCATGGAATAAAGTACAAGTTTGCGTAAAACGGACTCTGTATGAAGAAGATATGGCCTCTGGAAGTTTCAGAATTTAGTTTAAAATTCAAACAGACAAAAACAGCTCAGAAATCATATTTAAATTTCAAAAATCGGGCCAGATTGGCCAGGGCGGGAATTTTCCCACCCAAGGCACCTAGGTCGACTGGGTAGTCGACCTGGGGTACCCAGGTCGACTACATAGTCGACCTGGGGGTCGACTGGGTAGTCGACCTGGGGGTCGACTGGGTAGTCGACCTGGCCCCTGAGCTAGGTCGAACCCAGCCCCTTCTGGCTGGCCTGGTCTGTGCTTGGCCGAATTTCTGAGTCTTGCCTTGTCACTAGGGCTAGGAGTCAACTCCTGATTGGTCTCTCCTTCAAACAAACGGCTAATATTCATCCAAGCTCCATCGACGATCCTAATCAACTCACAAAATCTATAAAAGGACCTAAGACTCCACCTAATTCACACAAACAAAAATGAATATGAGACGTCATGCTGCTGAGGAAGGACTAGGAGTAGCCGTCAAAATTAAGAGACGATTAGGAGGCAATTCGAAAGCTTAAAGCAACGACAACTAGATCAAAACAACGCCTACAACAAAGGATAGCATCTCCAAATTCAGAATTCAGAAACCTGAATTGAAGATTCGTCATACATTGTAAGTAGAGTGCTATTCCGATGTGAATGAACAATTGAGTTTTTATTTATGTAAAATGAGAAATGGAATTGTACTTAATTTAATTTATGATTGTATGTTGCTATGATTCTAGTTCTGAATCGATTTGGGATATTGTGGTATAACGATGTTAGGCCTATGGGATATTTGCAATTATATGATTCATGTTAACAACTACATATTTGTGGTAGTTTAATTGAGATTCATGCAAGTATATGATTCACTATTATGCCAACATAATATATATTATAATCACTTTTAGCGTAGTTGGATCCATTTGGGTATTATGACTTATGTGAATTTATGTTGGAATTGGCATCATGATTCAAGTGTAAAACCATACTTTTGTATTAGAGACAAAAGTAAGCATCTTTGTGAATTGGTGCTGACTTTATGAACATGACTAAACTATGTTTGGTGTTATGCCTAGTTGAAAACATGTTTTAGGCCTATGTTGTTATCAAAATCATATGATGATATATGTGACACATAATTAAGTTAGATTTACATTCCAATTGCAAGTTTACATGAATAGATTAAAAAACCATGATTCATGTTTTGGTATGTTTATGCCATGATGATATGAATAGAATGGTTCATGTTTAGGTATGTTTATGCCATGATTATATGAATAGAATGGTTCATGTTTAGGTATGTTTATGCCATGATTATATGAACAGAATGATTCATGTTTAAGTATGTTTATGCCATGATTATATGCTATTACAATGCAAGTTCACATGTGCCTAATTCATGTTAATTAGATCGTTATGTTGCAAGTTCATGCGTTCACACTCTCTTTTTATATTACTTAGAATATATAAACACCATGTTATAAGCCTCCCCTTTTTCATGTGGCTATGTTGGGTTTAAATGTTAGACCCAACATATGTTATATTGTAGCGAACGTATAAAACGGGGGTAATGACGATTGGGTTAAAATATAGAACATATGTGTTGGCATGTTTGACGCATGCCAACAACCTTGAAAACAATTAAGTGGTATAAATAAATTTTACCCAATAAAGATGAATTTGAATAATGGGCCGCAAATATTTACATATAAAAAGAAAAGAGACAAAATATGTAAATTTAGAAAATACGATGTGTTCAACCCGAGGTTGGATTGAGTTGTGATGTAAACCTGCCCGGAACCGCCCGGCTGTCCAGTAGTCACAACAATACCTATCCAAAGTGGGTGGTTAAACACGAAGCCCAATAAGGACCCGAGGTTAGACTGAGTTGTGGCGTAAGACTTCCCGGACCCAACCGGCAACAGGCAGCCACAACAATACCTGTCTAATGTGAGAGGTCGAGGCTTTAATAAGACAATTAAGGCTGAGTCAGGACTGATAGGATTAAGTAAACTGAATTAATACTTAATCAAAATGGAACATGCTAAACTATACAGACTGATTGGGGTTTAGGTTTACAAAACACTTAACCAACTTAGCATGTTGGCTAGAAATAGAAAACCTAGTAGCAGGGGACCCTTTTCAGCAGTAACCCTACAAGGTGTATAAGGATACCCTGAACTAGGCAGGGTGGGGCACGATTACTGGGCTGACTGTAAGAGGTCAAATCGACGGCGGTGGTGCAGCAGTGTAGGTTCTAACGAGGTGCGGGCATGCACACACTCCGGCGCAGAAAAATAAGGAACTGGGCACCAGTAGTATACCTGTGCATTCTAGGATTGTGTCGGGCCACCACCATGGGACTTGATACGCCCCATGGTGGGACCAGCATAGGTAACTACAACAACGGGGGTCGTAAGACACATGTAACTATGCGAGTAGGAGCCGATCATTAGAAATGAATCACTTCACTCTGATTATGGGGTGCATGTTGGGAACTAGTTTATATGGATGCAGTGATTAATATGGGGTACGATAGTATATTCGACTCTAGACAACTTAACTTAGTTTATGGGGCTTTCCCATTTCCAGTTTATACTTATCATACCCAGTTCTTTATTCATGGACTGAATAGTCCTAGACTTACTCAGGCTTTATGTCTGACTCTACTTTTCTTTCGTCTTCTTTCCTTTCGTCCCCCCCCCCCCCCACCCCCCAGGTCCATAGGGAGGGAATACCGCAGCTTGACCAGTTTTCACATCCAGCTTGAAGAGAAAGAATGTATTGCTTGGATCTTTTCATTTTGGACTATGGCTTTGGACAGGAATTATGGGACTTATGCAGTTTACTTATGTTTGTATGCTTCTTTAAATAATGTAATCAAGACAGTTATGAAGATGTTATGTTTTTGGAATTATTGTAAGACAAATTATGACATGGTTTGTGTAACACGTATTTTGTTGAAATAAAAATTGTTGTTGTTTTCCGCTGTTCAAAAATGTGTATTTATATCTGTCTTGTGTATCTGTGACTTATACTTATAAACCTCCACCAAATTAGGGCATTCCCTTTGAGAGTGACCCTAACGGAGGTGGGGTGTTTCACAAGGGTTTTGACTTGAGAAACTAATATATATAATATAATTAAATAACATTTAATTCATAAAATCTTTATTTAACACACTGAATTCCAAACGAACCCTAACGACTGTCACTCTTAGAAAATTACCCCTATTCCGAACACAATGGGATATGTTTCGTAACCAATTCGGCTGTTACGGTCAGTTTTTCTTTAATTTAAAATATAAATCAATATATATTCAATTTAAACGTACATTTTAATTTACCAGGGCCATATGCTGACTCCAAAAATTCAAAAAAAAAATGGCTATGTTTTAATGATACGGTCCTAACAAAACTCATTTCATCAAATTTGGAGACCATTTGAAAAATGGTCATTTTCTGGTCGATCGAAATTGACTGAAACTATCAAAACATGTTTTCTTTTGCCACGCTCATATATCGATTCCAAGAATTATGGAATTGTGAATCTAGCTATAAATTGACATTCTGGATCCAACAAAAGTTGTTTCATTGAAAACAGAGGTCGTTTGCAAAATGACTATTTTTAAGGGTTATATTTCCATAGCGACTATTCTGAATTTTCAATTGGGCTTAACTTTTTATTCCCGCTATGAAATTTCAATTTTTCAGATTCGTTGGAAAGATATTTTCAAACTGATTAAAATATTTCTAGTTTCACTAAATCCGGTTTGTTTTGAATAATGTACATTCATTTGAAATTTGAAATTGAATTTTCATACTACCGCGCCATTATCAATTCCTTTTATAATTAAAATAAATACTTATATTCTAACTTCGATTCAAATAAATATACAAGCTCTAGTTCTATTCAAAATAAATTTCTCTTCGTTGTTATTTAAAATAAATCATTTTAAATATTTAAAATTCATTAAAATTGCCAAAATAAACATTTTAAATTGGTCCTGATTTTCCGTATTGTTACAGTAACGCTCCATTCTGATGCAGCAGGCACTTTAAACATAAAGGAACGAAGTGGAAAAATCATCGGGGAGAGCAAGCGCTTGAAGGAACAAAAGTCGAGCGGTCTAGGGTTTCACGTGGCGACCATGGCAAACTAGAGATGGCATCAACAGTGGAAATTTTCCCATTTTAACTTTCGGTTTAGGTATTTATAATTTTGGGGAACAGAAAGCATTCCTTCCTGAAGGAGTAAATAAAACGAATAATCCAGAAAGAAGGGGACACCCATTTTTTTATAGGGGGAGGACACATAAAAGGAAGAAAAATATCAGGACATGTGTAGATTTTTCAATCAAAATTCAACCAAGTGTCACCCAATTTCAGCCAAATTAACAAGTGGCAAACCAAAATTATTAAATAATAAAACTTCCCCAATGTATACATGCCATTACACTATTGAGTATATACAACAAAAATGTATTTATATATTTCCAAATTCAATTCTTAGGTTATTATCATTGTTATTATCAGGACAAATTTAAATTAAATAAATCTCAGGTTAATTATAAAAATCAGATTTATAGATTCAAATAAAATATTTCAATTAATTTTAAAATACTACTGTCATTGGGTTTAACAAGGCATCTCAAATTCGAATATTACATTTTAAATTTACACTTGTAAAATTAATTCAAAATTGAGTTAACAATAAATAAAATTTTCCAAATCATAACCAAATATCAAGTATAAAAATAAATTTTAAAGACTGAATCAATTAATTTAAAAAATTTGTAAATGCCGAAAATTCTGTGTTATTACATCCCCTTTCCAGAAATTTGGGTTGTTACAAGTTTGCAAATTCCAGAACTATTGCCTCCAAAATCCACGCTTTAGGTACAACCCATGCACTGTTGGACATGTTTTCGGGTGTGCATTTCATATTTTCTGAAATGTGAGCATATGTTGGACTTACTCTTATAGCCGTACGCTTGTACAACATGCGTAAATAAAAATTTATAGACAATGTATAAAATTATCATTCTAATAAAATTTGTCTTTATTTCCCTAGATAAATTATTTTATCCAATGTATTATGTTACAGAAGCAATCTTTAATTAGTACACAAATTATGAAACTATTTCAACTTTTTCTTGCAGGCTGATAGAAAAGAAAATCTTGTATACTAATATACATGCACTATATATGGGTTTCTTATGCATAACAAAGGAAGCGCCTTTTATGACAATGACTTCCATAAATATATTGCTTCTTGGAATAATTTTAGGCATCCTAACCCTCCGTAAGCATCTACTTTACTCTTTTAAGTTATAATTGATAGTGCGTGGATGATGTCAAATTCTTGGGATTTGGATTCTCAATTACAGTAATTTACAAAAGATAGAAGGTAAAAAAATGAAGTTTTTAGTGGTTCAGATTATCAGGTGTAGCTCTGCTTTGACAAACCATCAGAGCAGTGGATATTGCCTATAATCAATTCCCAACAATATTAATGAAATTTCAGTCCTAAATGATGATGATGATGATGGAACTTAAATTATAGCTTAGATGGCACCTCTAAACAACCATATATGTATTCCTAGATCATTCCTTAACTTGTATTTCTTTTCTTTAGTATATTTATTACAAATATAAGCATGTAATGTGTATCTTTCATATTATTCGACCATAAAACTGATGGTAGAAGCAGAAGGATTCACCGTGCATAAACAGCCAACTATCGGCAAAACATATATAGCGCTGAGGAATAAAGCATTGCTCTTCACGGTTGAAGATGTCTCCGAGGATCATGTTAAAATCAGAAATGGTCAGGGAACTCAAATCATGAATACCTTAAAAATGGTAATTAATATACTTAAATGTATAAGAAATTAAGAATCTTTATTTTAGTTACTTCTGATTTTCTTTTGAAACTTTAAATAATCAACGGTAAATGCAATAGATTGTTTTTCCGAATTACATTTTAATCATATGTTTTGATTTAGGATTAGTGTTTTATCATTGCATTTGACAATCTTTTAACCAAGTTGTGGTAAGTCGGTTTTCAAGTTGACCATGTAACATTCATCATAAATTTCTTTTCAGAAACATGGAGTAAGCAAACAATGGGAAATTTTTGGTGGGGAAGAAACGATATTTCCTTGGTACATAGTGAAAATTTTATCTTATCACGCTGAAGATATTCATGTTAAATTTGAACCGGGTGCAGCAAGAATTTAGAGAAGAACGTACGTTGCTAAAGGTAGTTTTAACTCTACACATAAATATTGTGATATAACAATGCATCGCCAGTTCCGAGAAAAATTAGCTGTTAAGATTCAACAGAAGGATCCAAGCAATGGTAACATTTTTGATGTAATTTCTGTAATAAGTAATATTGATAGAGCTTTGGAAATGGCAATGGTAGTCGTCTTGGATAAGCTATACAATGTTTCAGTTTGATATGTACGAAAAGAACAATATGTTGGAATAATACTATAGTGGAGCATTAACAAATTTAAAAAAAATTATTCTTTAACAAAGAACCATCTACAAAGAGTTTAAGATTGCATATACTTTATTATACACAAGTTTTGTGCTGTAAACTTGCAAAAAGAAAAAAACACAAAATGCAACATAGTACAGCTTCCACTATGATATATGTAATAATACAGAATAGACGGTGTTATATAAATAAATGATGAACTCCAATTAAATCTGAAAAACATTTTTTTGAAACCTTTCATTATATAGCCACCAGTGCCCATATCTTTTAGTATGGAACATAGACCAATGAATATAGAAATTTGGTTCCTTCAAACTCACTAAATTCTACAAATTAGCTGAGGATTGTTCTATTCCTCTGCTCGTAAGGTTTGCACATCCAAATAGATCCAATATTTCAAGATTTTGACATTGTTTGGAAATTTTAAGTAATCCGATGATGGTTAATTCGGAGAAGCGTAGCTCAAGATGGTTCGGTCTAGTCATGAATTGTGCAATTGAAAAAGCTCTATGGTCTCCACGTTGAGGGCAGGAACGTAAATACATATCTGGGACTGTACCAATAAGCTGAGACGGGTCAAGCCAGTTCATGAAATTTCTTTTGAGGATCACAAGATCTAGACAATTTTTTCCAATTTTTCAATTGATTCAGACGAAATTTCATATCACTTGCTGATATCTAGTTCTCTAACGTTAGGACAGGCAAGTGATATTTTACAGAGAAATGTATCAGTTACATGTTAGCAGCTTTCAATTGACAAGATTTCTAGGTTTGGTAACCTACAAGCAAGTTATCTCATACAGTACAATAGGAAATAGAACAAATGATGAATATGGATTATTTTTTAAGGGGGAGAGGGATGACAATTAATTCCACTCTTAAGCAAATTTTTGAGATAAGCAAATGATGAATTTGGATTCTAACAATTAAACTTCAGTTTTCACTATGATATCAATATGTATAGTTACAAAATCCTAAGAAAATGCATGAACTTTTCGTAGAATGTATATTGTTTTGGTTAAACTAGAAGAGAACTTGTGCTACAGTTGTTTATCATATGATTTTATATAGTTGCCCAAGTAATGTTTCTACTATGGTTCTCACAAAACAAATATAGGACTTTCCAGGTTGTTAGTCGGTGTATCCTCAAAATCGAAAATCCATCCGTATCAAACAAAAATGAAAATTTGGTAGTGTCCAATAATTTAAGTATACTCACTTAAAATAGGTGGAAAAGGAATGTCATTTCCATATTTTGATTGTTTCTTATTTGAGTTAGGTTTTATTATCATTGTTATTATTTCATATTTATACCAATTTAGTACAAATATACAATACGGTGCCCTTTACAGCCATAAGCCCATACGACGTGCATAAGTAAAAAAATTTAGATAATGTATAAGATTATCAATCAAACAAACTTTGTCTTGATTAATTTGCTTGGATAAATTATTTTACCGATTGAAAAAACCAGCAACTACGGGTAGTCGGTTTAATGTGACAGGTCTAATGCATAAAAATAAATGTACTAAGGCATGAGGTTAAGTTCACTTGTGGTAGTAGTCTACCCGGAACTGATCGGCAAATCCACCATCCACAAGTAGTCAACTAAATGTGAGAGGCCTAGTGTGTGTGTGTGTGTCTATATATATATATATATATATATATATACATATACATATATATATATATATAAAATAACCAATAAACAAATAAAATAAAGAATAAGTATAGTAATTGCATGTTAGGGTACAAAAAATAGATAACTTGGGACTGATAAATAGTTGCCTTAGAAAAATATGACCGTTGGAGTCATAAAGGTAAATAAAAAGGAAATAAAAAGAAATGGGTGTCTAAAAGGGAAAGTTAAAGGATATTGATTGTCATTTAAATACTGAGTCCAAATTAAGGAAGAAATTAAATAAATATCCTAGAGAAAAGGGAATATAATCTTCCTTATTTATGTCAATATATCTTATATTTCAAAATATAGTTGGACTTAGTAGGTTAATAATGTAATATGTTATTAACTATATAAACCCGTGATAGAAATAAATGCTATACATATAGTATTTCCGTATAAAGAAATTAAACGGGAATGACTTAATAACGTAGCCGACTATATCCTAAAAGGTAAAGGTTTTAAAGGCAAATGGGGGACAAACTAATAACCTTCGCGTATAGTCCGCTTAATTGGGTGGGGTTGAAGAGTCCACCTGGAAATAGGCTTTTCAGTGTATAGATCTTAAAAGGTAGGTGCGTGCCTGGGCCTACCCAAACCTGGAAATTAATAAGGTCAGATATGACCGTCTATCCTACGGGAAGTTGTAAGTGACTAAGGAGGTTATCGAATGATGTCAGCCAGAAGGTAAGAAGAATGACAAAATACCTACTCTCACCTTATGCGGGGCAAGGGTATATGCATGAATTACAGAAGCCTTAACTAGTGGGGCCCGTAGCTAGTGCCCTATAGTTTATGTTAATGTTGAATATATTATCAAGGGTTAATAAGTGACCAATAGGTCCGCCTAGGGTCTTAAGTGATCAGGATGAACCACCCTATCTATCGTTGATAGTGAGGCATTTAATAGTAAAGGACAGAGAATAAGGATATGGACAGAAACCACGAAATTAGGGGCTCACTCTCCCTATGATTAACCAGTTAAACTCTAGTATAAAGGCTTCACAAAAATGTTTGTAAATATCCTATCTCAGTAATATGATTTGGGAATACTACTTTGGGACTAATAGTTAAGTCGTGCGTAAACATTTACTAGGTTGGACTAGAATCACTCACCTGGTTAGGAATACAGCTTAGGTTGAACAAAACGGAATATATTTGTGTTATAAACTATGTTGTACACTTCTTGGTCACTAGAACATGTTGTTCTAAACCCCCCTCCTCATTATAACTTCTAGGTTAAATGGCGAAGGTCGAGTCCTCACAGATAATTAAGTTTGGCTTTCGGTTCTCGTTCTCTCTCATGCTTGGTATTGGCAAAGTGACTTGCTTTGAAAAAGGCAGTTACATTAGTTAATACTAATTTATCCTAGTTTGTTTCTGTTGTGAATTATTTTATCGTACTCTGATTATTCTCATGTTCATTTATTGCAGGTACCAGATATATGCTTTATTCTTGGATGCGTTTAAGTTTTGAATTTTATCAAAATTTGGGTGTAGTAAAGTGTGGGGTGCTACATTTGGTACTACAGCTTAGGTTAGACGATCAGAGGAATTAGCTAAATTAGGAAGCGTTTGAGAACGTAATTCGTTTTTCTTTTCTGTTTTCTTCGACTTTCTTACACGACTTTAATTTATTTTAACAATAAAATTAGTCGTGGGCCTTATTATATAAAATGGGCTTTGAGGGCCAAAGAGTTTAAATATGTTGAGTTCAGGTTTCTAGCCAATTATGACTTACTCCACGGTATGTTGGTGATCTCGTCATGAAGAGCATGTGGACAACATACGGTGGAGTTCGTTGGTTCGAGTTGGAGACTGGATAAAAAAGCTAGCTACAACCGAGATAGTCATAAATTTCTGGTTTGGTTTCGTTGGTAGTTCTAGTTAAGACTATTACTCGATCCAAAATGAGGAAAATCCCATGTTAATATGTTGTATCCATTTGGAATTATAACTACGCGGTTTATCCATTTGTTACTTCGTTAAAATTTTGAATATACCTTTGTTGAGATATTCAATTGAATTTTTAGCCTTGTATTCGAGGAGTTTTTTTAAAATATTTGAAAAATAAAAATGGATTTCAACAATTTTGAAATACGGTTTCAGAAAATAGTTTGTGAAGATATGGTTTTTTAATTTTTAATATATTCGTGTTTCAATATTTAAGAGCTATTGTGTAATTTTAATAAATATATTCCTTGTGATTTTTAGTATCCATATTCGTATATGTCGGATAATTTACGGTAATTACAAAAATTTACCCATAAGATCCTAAAGCTTTAACATTTTGGACATGAAAAGATTTTTCCGGTGTGAAATATAAAACTGGAATATAAATAGTAATAATAAAATGCATTTATAAATATGAAACCATTAGTTTATAAATAAATCCCGTTTTTGTAAAAGTATTAAATTTTGTTTTGAAAGGGGTAAGAAAAATCCTTCAGCTTAATCATTGGGTTATTTGAATTCGAATTGCTTAGTTTATGTTAGCTAGTAAGAGGGAAAATCCATTTTAATTTATATTATAGACATCTAGCTGAATCTTTGAATTCATTCGTTGTGTAGTCGAAGCATCGTTGTTGAAACCATAAATCCTTGGAGTTGGTTCAGAGTTTAACTGTGGTCTTAAAATATCACGATAATGAGGAGACTATTTTTCGAATCATGTTGAAACTTAAAAAACAACGCGGGACGATTAATATTTTAACCCGGCCTAATAAGGTCGAGGTCCAACCTCTATCCAAAGCCCCTTTGGCAGTTAACCGTTTGGTGTGATACTAAGACGGTTAATTAGTAGATGAGTTTTAGTACAGCATAGACCAAGGACTCAATCGTAAAAGTTGTGTCCGAATTACACCTTAACTTCTTTCTTTTGTCCTATCTTCCTCATCTAGTTGAACCATATCTCTATACTTCTTTCCTCTCTTTGTTGCTGCCTCGCCTCCTCAATTTCCGCACTTGTTTGTGCATTAGATCTTGCCTCACTAATAGTCTAATATCTAGTTTCTCCTCTACGACCATTTCTTGGCCTAAAATACCTAATTGAGCTATCCAATCTTACTCATACCATTTAAGTCTCACCCTTAGGGAGAGATCATTTGGTCGGGTTGGGATGAGAAAAAGGGTCTCAACGCTTTATGACTAAGAAAATTTGCCAAGGCAATTAGGCTTACACCAGCCCATCGCTCATGGTCTTAGAATAAGGTTGTTGTTTGTGCTACATCCGCCTTTACTATACCTTTTTAGAATAGGTTCTTTCGAAGGTGATCATCATTTCGGAGATGAAGACTTTCTGATGGTTTTTCTAAGGATAATCTCGATGAGATTTTAAAGGAATCTGTGTTTTACACGGACTTGAATGGTCTATTGTTAGACCTGCTCTGCAGATTTTTGTAGAAAATCTCTTTTTCTTGATGTCGGGAATCTATGTTTAAACTGCCCATGTAGACGTGTGATCCATTTAGCACATTGTTCTATAAATGGGAAGTTATGGCTAGATTTGTCTCATGATGTGGAAATTTAATCCTTTGCTTGATTGGTGGCATAACCATCATTTAGTAACGCCTCATATTCGATTTAGATTGTTGTTTTTGTGTGTTGTCTCATGGAGTTATTTTATGTAAATTCACCTATCCACTTTTTCTTTACACAATATTAGGTGGGTTACCATGAGAAGCATTTTGGTGGTAGGTTTCCTTTCTCATCACAAAATCTCTCTTAGAAGAAATGGCGATGTGGGAACTTCCAAACAGGTAATACGAGATTAAGTACTTCTGCTATCATGATATGGCTAATTAAAGAACATAGATATTGGTTTGATCTCCAATCGCGAAGCAATACATCTTGCTGTTTACAGCCATTGTTTTCGGAGTTTTGGTGTAGTTTTATTGTTATCCCTTTCTAGCATCTGGTTCTTGGTTGTGGTGATTCGTGCTTGTAACTATTAGTGTTGTTTAAATCGCACGACTTAGGTTTATGAGATTTCTGAGTTTGGAAATGTTAATGTTATTCTCGTATGCCTATTTGAATGAAATCTCAATTTTGTTATCTAAACTAACAATTGTCTTAAGGCAGGAAAGAATAGAATTCTATGTTGGATAAATTTTAGCAAATGACCGGTTTTGCATTGTTTCGTCACGGGTATATAAATAAATAAACCACCATTCCTTGTTAAAGCTAAATTTTTTTCTTCTTTTTGTGTGTGATCTCAGTTTTCGCATTTTTAGCTTGACTGACTTCCTTCTTCGCCAACATGTGACTTGAGTCATTTAAATTTCCGCAAAATACATTTTTAAAAAGCTTTTGGGAAAATATTGTTTGAAATAAAACATTTTATTTGTTTTCTTATGTTATAGGAAAGTTAAGCAGTTTTAAAAAGAAAATTTCAAAACAAACACAAAAAGTCTTTAAGCTGAAATTTATTTTTTATGAAAAATTTTGATTTTTGGTCACATGAACAGTGTAAGGAAGATATATGGATGAATTGTGTGCTTGTTTTAGTGATGCAACAGGACCGATGATACGATAAAAATGTTAACGACAATAAGGAAAAGGCTGTTTTAGCCTTACAAACGTTGTTTCCATGCCTTATCAATGATATACCCACGAGCTATTAATTAACTCGTTTTACGTTGTAGAGCTTGTTTTAAGCCCCCTTTACAGTCTACAAATGGAAACTTTTGGAGTATTTTGGGTAACTGAGGTGAAAAATCCACTGTTAGATAGGAAATGGAATATTTCTGAGCGGAGGAAATGTTAAAAAGTTTTGTCTTAATTTCATTTTCCCAGTGTAGTAGAAGTTAAATAGGAAACGAATATATTGCATACATTTTGGATGGTAGGGTCTGGATGCAAAATTGGATGCTTCACACTTTTTATTCGTAATTAAGTGAAGGTTATGGATGAAAAATAATTTTCAAAATTTGCATTTATATAGAACTGCCAGTATAATTAGGATGTTTTGCATCATGTTTTTAGAAGTTTTTTAAAAATTTATTGCATGCATGAAGAGGGCCTGATTTAGAATCATCGTGCATGCATATTTTATGGTTGAAATGCATTATGTACACCATGCACATATACATATGGTTGCAAAGTAGATGTATATAAATTGGTTGTGAAGGATAGGATAACTAGGTGTTAGAATTTTGAGACGAAAATCCTTTTAAGGGGGGAAGAATGTAACAACCCAGAATTTTGACAATAAATAGTTATTTAATTAGAAACTCAAAAATAGAAATTTCTGCAAACGATGAAATTTGAACACAAAACTTGAATGCTACGTTCGTCTCAGAATTCTGGTCAACATTTATGTTTTGAGTTTCGTGAACGAAGTCTATATGAAAAAGTTACAAATGAAATATGAAAACGGACAAAAAAATAAATAAAATAGAATATTACATATATAGATAAATATAGTTACCCTACCACCTCACCAATGACGGTAAGGTTTTTAGGTGTATTCTTATTATATTTTATAAAACGAATGGATGAATGACAATTAAAATAGATCTAACGGTCCAAGGCCATTTGCACCTCTATAAATAAAGGGGTAGAGCCTCATTCTTTTCATTTCAAATCTACGACAACTATGGAGCTCTGCCGTTTTCCTCTCTCTCTCTCTCTTTGTAACAACCCGTATTTTCAGAACCAATTTTAAAATTTAATTTAAGCTATTTTAAGGTATTTGTGTATATAAATTGGTTATTTTTGCTATATAAATTTTCAGAATAATTTTAAAATTATTTTTTATATTTTATTTGACTTAAAACAAACTCGGTAAAATTATTAAATCGATTTATAAGCTATGTTTTTTAAAAATTTTAAAATTGGTTTTTTAAAATCATTTGCATAGCCTTAAAAGTGAAATTTTGCTAGGAAGCTCACATTTCGATGAGATAATTTTTTTGGATTCATAATGACAAACCATTGTTGAGTTCCAGAATGTGCGTCGAACGGAGTCAGTGTGCGGGAGTGCACGAAAAAGCAGTTCAGGGTAAAACTGGCAATCGATTTACAAAGAAACATTATTGAGACGATCTCAGAATTCGATTCTGTTTTTTTTCTACATTCGTATCGTCAAATAATGATTAAGTCCAAAAGGCTATAATTTTTGGAGTTAGCTTTTGGACATACAAGAAGAAAAGGTACGCAAAAATCGTATTTTTGAAGCTTATTTGAGCATCTTTGAGAATTTAAACGGAAGGTCAAACGAACTCGGAATTCGACGAAACTTGATTCATTAGATTCATCTTGGCGTGTACTATCTCATATCTGAAATCCGTGGCAAACAGAGATCGTTTGTAGTCGGGCGATCAGATGGAAAAGTAGATAAAATCACTTTTCCTCTGTTTCTTTCTTCATTTTCCTCCTTCCTCTCTTTTCTTCATTTTCCTCTTTAATAGCTCCTCCCCCCCCCCCCCCAAACCCATGGTAGCTACATCCTCACCCATCACCGCTCCACCCCTTCGGCCACCTCCTCCTCCCCTCTTCCTCGTCTCCTCTCTCTCCACCTCTTTCTCACTTTAATTTTGCAAAACCCTAAACCTAGCAACCACCAACAACCTCCTCCTGCGCCGCCGCCACCACCCCTCCCCTTCCTCCGGCCAGTCAGGCTTCCCCCACCGCTGTTCACACCCTCCCCTTGGCCATTGGCCCCACCATGGCTAAGAACCCCTCTTTTCACAAAAATCCCGTTTTGCAAATGAGCCCTCCTCTTCTTTAGCCAATAACTTTCAATGTGTGCATTTCTGTCTGAGGCTCCTCAAAACCAAAGTTTTAGATCTCATTTTTCTATACGAAACGAACATATCACAACTGAATTTTGGAGATCGGAGTTGCTCTGTAACAACCTGAAATTAGATACATTATACCGTAAAGATAATTAATTAAAGGATTAATTAATCAATGAAGAAAAATAAAAAAATGAATACATATACATACATGCAATTATGTTAAGAAGGTAGGGTTAAGACCAGCTTAACCAATAATATATACTAATCTAATAAGTGGGTGGGGTTAAGACCAGCTTAACCAATAATATATACTAAACTGATAAGTGGGTAGGGTTAAGACCAGCTTAACCAATAATATATATATATATATATATTAATCTAATAAGTTGTTAGGGCTAAGACCAGCTTAACTAATAATATATATTAATTTGATAAGTGGTTGGGTTAAGACCAGCTTAACCAATAATATATATTAATCTGATAAGTGGGTAGGGTTAAGACCAGCTTAACCAATAATATATATATATATATATATATATATATTGATCTGATAAGTGGATATGGTTAAGACAAACTTAACCAATAATACATGCTGATTTGATAAGTGGGAAACATGGGTGACATGTGGGATATAATTATAAACACTTAACCAAGTTGAAACATGTAAGAAGACATGAATAAGAGGGGGTTAAGTGGGAAATCCTAGTGGGGACCAAGCATAGGTGGAAAGCTTGTGTCAAGTGTGGGGACCCTTTTCAACCAGTAACCCATTTAGTATCCAAGTGAGCTCGATCTAGGTCGAGGACGGGACACGCTTACTGGATTTGATTGTGAGAAGTCAAAACGGGTTAGCGGTGGCAACACAAGTCCAAAGGGGTCATGTGCGTGCATGGGCCCGGGCTAGTAGGTAAGACATTGTTACATCCTGTAGGTATAACCCGTGCATTTCAGTCATATCGGGTTGCCACTTTAGGGAGTGATACACCCTACTATGAGACCAACACGTGTATCTACGAGTTAGGGAGCAGATCGAATGTGGAAGGTAGAGGGTACGACTAGCGAAGATAGGAGCAGGCAGCACCTATGAAGACAGCTAGGAGTACGACTACCATATTACGAATAAATGCTATAATTAGAATGGGGAGGGTAGTGGGTACAACTAGTGGAGATAGGAGCAGACGGCACCTATGAAGACAGCTAGGGGTACACGAGACTACCATTATCATTATTATGATTATTATGTTCAGTAGGCGGGATCAACTCTTAGAGTGACTAGTATTGGTGCAGTGCGTAATTAATGTTGTCGTATTCATCTTGCTTGCCAGGTCATGCCTGCTTGTTTCACAGTCATTCCTTATTTTCCAGTTTATGTCTTGTCATATTACTTTAATAATTATATTGTTAAAGTTATTGGACTCGCCAGACTTTATGTCTGAACTTGTTTGTTTTCGCCTCTTTTCTTCCGTTTTCCCCCCAGGTTTTCAGGGAGGAAATATTCAAGTTTGATTCGGATTTCTCTCTGCTTGAGGTACTAGAAGTTCCTGAAGAACTGCTTGGCTTTGATTCTACCTATTTAAGGCATTTTTGTTGGGGATTATGGCTATAAAATTATGCACTGTAAAGGCTTTTGTACAAGACTGATATTATGTACTTGATTTTGATATTTGAAGATGTAACCCAACTTTATTTTTGTTTCCGCTGCGATAAAGTTATAAATTTTTCAAGTAATACTTTATGTATCTGTTTTATAGTATTTTGTTCTATTTACTCATAATGCTCCACGAAACTTAATGCATCCCCTTTGCAGGTGACATTAACTGACGTAGGGTGTTATACTTGGAATCAAAGCTGAAGGTTACCTGATTAGATAAAAGTTTTTTTTCAAAAATACTTTCAAAAGGGATTTAAAAGGAAGTATTTTCAAAAGGAAAGTTTATTTTGGAAAACATAATCCCCAAAAGCCATATATCTTCCTTCCGATTCTCCATTTTGGATCTCTTCCTCTTTCCTTTTTGAATATCTTTCTCCGCCTATAGATGCTTTTTCCAAGATATATAAAACCTCCGTACGATGGGCGGAAAACCGCTTCATGGGACTGAGACGTTTGTCAAAGCTAGAAGGAAGTGGAGGACTTGTTGGTACCTTTGAGTTATACGATGGGAGGAAGGTTCAACCAGCTGCATGGTTAATGAAGGGTGAAGCTTCATTTAGGTGGAAGGTTACAAATGGAGAATGTGCAAGAGGGACATGGATAGGACACACGATAAGAAAGTAGATCCAAAGAAAGGCGATAAGGACAAAAAGGGGGAAAATAGAAAAGGAAGTGCCACATTGTGAAATACCTAACTATTTGAAGAAGAAGAAGAAGACTATTCGTTATCATTACAGAGAGACAGGACATCTTATTAGGATTGTGCAAAGAGGCAAGCGCAAGGGTAAGAACAAGATACATGATCTTCTGGAGGGCAGATGCGTTCCCTCATGGCTAGTATACCTGATAGAGGTAAAAACATCTCGGTTGAAATTTGGTTTTCCTTTTTGATCATCCTATTCGAACTTTGTTTTATTTTGGCGCTTCACATTAGTTTGTATCTGCTTCATTAGTTGAAACACTGCGCCTAAATACTAGTCTAGTTAGGGATCCCATGGTAGTTTCAAATCAAATTGGTGGTTTGGCTCATTTATTTATGGTGTGTTGGGATTTGAGAGTGTCTATCTTGGGCGTTGGGTTTGAATGCAATGCCTATGTTCTTGACTTCATGGGCTAGGGCTTGATTCTAGGCATGGATTGGCTAGACAGATATGGTGCCATCCTAGACTGTGTAAGAAGAGTAGTTAGATCGTTGACTCGTTGTGGGAAGACCCTTGATATTTCTTGTGACCCTAGGGGTTCAGTGACACTTAGCCACCTAGAATCTCTTGACGCGTCCAACGATGATTTTGAATTTTTTCGTGTGGTCTGTGAGTATGGTGACATCTTAGATGAAGTTCGGGGTTTACCCCCGAGGCATGGGATAGACTTTCGTATATACATTGTAGATAATGCAAAGCCAGTTGCATTACTAGTATGACCCATGGCTCCGAGAAGGAGAAGAGAAGTGAGGTCCTTAGGACACATGGTCTCTAAGGAAGGGATAGCTGTGGATCCCGCAAAGGTGGTGGCAATCCAAGAATGGAAGGATCCTAGAAACACAACGGAAATAAGAAGCTTTCTAGGGCTGGCGGGCTATTATAGGAAGTGATATCAGCCCCACTTACTCGGTTAATGAAGAAGAACTTGACTTTTGCTTGGGATGTTGACTGTGACGATGCTTTCCAACGTTTGAAGAGGGCTTTGAAGACAGCTCCAATTTTGACTTTGCTAGATGGGAGCAAACCATTTACAATATATATTGGTGCTTGCGGGACAGGGCTTGGAGCAGTTTTCGATGCAAGAGGAAAAGGTGATATGCAAAAGGTGGTAAGTACGAGCATCGCTTATCGTCCACAGATGGATGGACGGACAGGAAGGGGTGAATAGAGTACTTGAATATTTTTTGAGGTTATCCTAGATTTTGGAGGGACATGAGAAGAGGCAACTAGCTTAGTAATGTTCATGATGTGTTTCATGTGTCGCATTTAAGGAAGTGTTTACATGATACGGCGGAAGTAGTGGAGCCGAGCACGCTTAGAGAAGTGGAAGTGGAGCAAGATGCCACGATTAGACGAGCTCCTACATGCATCCTTCGATCGGAGGTCAAGAAATTACGCAACCGAGAGGTCAAGTGGTAAAATTACAATGGGAAGATGATCAAGGAGACGTGACTTGGAAAACAGAAGACAAGATGCGTGCACTGTACCCTTTCCTTTTGGAGGGTATATTCTTAACTTCTCCTTTTTCTATCACTTTGTTTATACTTGTTCTATCATTTAGTAAGTCCTCTCGATTATATCTTAAATCTTTAGTTAGAAAAAATCCTATGGTTGTAAACATGTGTTTGAGACATGTTACGTTTGATGGATGCAAATGGATGCAAGTGTTTGCTAGTGGTTGCTCATGGATGCATTTACACACACATTAGGCACTAGATCGGCTCAATCACTTACATATTGCCTATGGATGTTTGCAATTTTTTTATGGATGAAATATGGTTGGCTCATCACATGGATGTTGCATATTGGTGGTGGTTGTGCACACATATAGAATTTATATGTATCATTAGGATTCTTTTGCATATATATTGGATACATGGCACAGACATATATTGCATTAAGGAGGTCAACTGAATTAGTGGATCACCTGATTTCTGCATTAGGATATAGGAACATATACACACACTTATGCATATGTTCATACAAGCATTAGAATTCTTCTAAGGACAATGGATGCTTGTGTATAATGGGTGAGTACATGGTTGTGGTTGGTAGGATGGTAACATTCTTCTTAACTTGAAGATTTCGGGGACGAAATCCTTTTAAGTAGGGGAGAATGTAACACCCTAAAATTAGATATACTATACCATACAGATAATTAATTAAAGGGTTAATTAATTAATAAAGAAAAATAAAAAATGAATATATATACATACATGCAATTATGTTAAGAAGGTATAAGTTTAAAAAAATGTGCATTGAAAAAAATGCATGCGAATTAATTAGGCTACTGTAAAAGAAAAATTAATGCAATTAATACAAAAGGCAGAAGGAAATGTGTGGATGCATGCAGTAGAAAGAAAGAAAAGAAGAAGAAGATAAATACAGTTAATTTTTTTGGGAAGGAAAGATTTATGCATGTACAAATATATATATGTGTGTGTGTGTGTGTGTGTGTGTGTGTGTGTAGGTAACTTCATCATGCATTGACTTTGTATGTACAAGGAAAGTAGAAAAAAAGGGGAATTAAATTATATACTCGATTTCCACTTTTTAGAATAGGTAAGCAATCAGTTTGCATTAGTTGTCAATATTAGAATTTATGAATAGGTGAGTAGTGTAACACCCCACGTCCGTTAATGTCACACTAAAGGGAATGCATTAAGTTTCGTGGAGCATTATGAGTAAACAAAACAGAATATTACAAGACAGATACATAAAGTAGTACTTGAAAAATTATAACTTTATTGCAGCGGAAACAAAAATAAAGTTGTGTTACATCTTCAAATATAAAACCAAGTACATAATATCAGTCTTGTACAAAAGCCATCCATAATCCCCAACAAAAACGCCTTAAATAGGTAGAATCAAAGGCAAGCAGTTCTTCAAGAACTTCTAGTACCTCAAGCAGAGAGAAATCTGAATCAAACTTGAATATTTCCTCCCTGAAAACCTGGGGAGGGGGAGAAAAGAGGCGAAAACAAACTAGGTCAGACATAAAGTCTTGCGAGTCCAATAACTTTAACAATGTAATTATTAAAGTAATATGACAAGACATAAACTGGAAAACAAGGAATGATTGTAAAACAAGCAGGAAAAACCAGGAAAGCAAGATGAATATGACAACGTTAATAGCGCTTCTAATCACTATAGGATAAATACTACACTGTACCAATACTAGTCGCTCTAAGAGTTGATCCCGCCTACTGAACATAATAATCATAATAATGATAATGGTAGTCTCGTGTACCCCTAGCTATCTTCATAGGTGTCGTCTGCTCCTATCTCCACTAGTTGTACCCACTACCCTCCTCATTCTAATTACAACATTTATTCATAATATGGAAGTCGTACTCCTAGTTGTCTTCATAGGTGCCGCCTGCTTCTATCTCCGCTAGTCGTACCCACTACCTTCCCCATTCGATGGGCTCCTTAACTCGTAGATACCTATGTCGGTCCCACAGTAGGGTGTATCACTCCCTAAAGTGGCAACCCGATATGACTGAAATGCACGGCTAATACCTACACGATGCAACAATGTCTTACCTACCAGCCCGGGCCCATGCACGCACATGACCGCGTTGGACTTGCGTTGCCACCGCTAACCCATTTTGACCACTTACAATCAAATCCAGTAAGCGTGTCCCGTCCTCGACCTAGATCGAGCTCACTTGCATACTAAATGGGTTACTGGTTGAAAAGGGTCCCCACACTTGACACAAGCTTTCCACATATGCTTGGTCCCCACTAGGATTTCCCACTTAACCCCCTCTTATTCATGTCTTCTTACATGTTTCAACTTGGTTAAGTGTTTATAATTATATCCCACATGTCACCCATGTTTCCCACTTATCAAATCAACATGTAATATTGGTTAAGTTTGTCTTAACCCTATCCACTTATTAGATCAATATATATAAATATATATATATATATATATATATATATATATTACTGGTTAAGCTGGTCTTAACCCTACCCACTTATCAGATTAATGTATATTATTGGTTAAGTTGGTCTTAATACTACCACTTATCAAATTAATTTGTATTATTGGTTAAGCTGGTCTTAACCCTAACCACTTATGAGATTAATATATATATATATATTATTGGTTAAGCTGGTCTTAACCCTACCCACGTATCAGATTAATATATATTATTGGTTAAGATGGTCTTAACCCTACACACTTATTAGACTAATATATATTATTGGTTAAGTTGGTCTTAAACCTACCCACTTAACAAGTTTTATGTACCATATATATATATATATATATATATATATCATATAACATGTTTTACTTAATTTATGATTAAGTACATCTTAGTTCACAGATACATCGGTTAAGAGAATAACTCCCTAAGTATCAACCCTGAATACCGAAATCAACATCGAATCGATACTCAGAGAATTACTCAACTCAACCAATCTTCTGTTTGTCATTCATACTCGTCTTTGATCAGCATTAATTAATTATTAATGCATAGACCCCTCACATTAAGTCGATTGCTTGTGGCCGCTGGATATGCCTGGCGGTTCCCGGCAGACTTCCACCACAAGCCAGACTTAACCTCGTGTCTAAGCATCTTTTAATTATGCCAACGACCTCTCACATTGGCCTGCCGTTTGCAGTTGCTGGATGTGCCGGGCGGGTCCGGGCAGTCTTATACCACAAACAAGTCTAACCTCGTGTCTTAGGCATTTACTACGCATTTAATTTATACCTTTGACCTCTCACATTAGACTACCCTTTGTGGTTGTTGGATATGCTGGCGGGTCCGGGCAGTCTTATACCACAAACGAGTTTAACCTCGTGTCTTAGACATTTATTATTACACATAATTATTTAACCCCAATTTGAATTAATATCCCTATTTCAAATTGTCAATAATTTCTGATTTAATCTATGTCCATAATTATCACCTAAATTATGTCCATAATTTCTAGGCATATAAATTATGCCATTTAATGTCTAAAATTAATTATATGGTTTTGAGCCATTTTATGTAAATTTCACAACTTCAATATTTAATATTTTCCCAATATCCCCACGTTGTTCGTACGTGTAATTCATGAAATATGTTTGACTCGCAAATAGTCTAATTCATAAGAAGAAAAGAAACATCGCAACTTGCATAACTCATAAAATGGATCTAACTAGCATAAAAGAATAGTCTACAATGGATCAAAACTTGCATGATTATAATTCATATTAACATAAATTTGCATAACCAATAACTTACATAGGCAATAGTCATAATTTGCATAAAATACAAACTGGCATGGATCAAATTATATAAGATATGATTTGCAAAGATCTATACACATAAACGTGAACTTGCATATATGAACATGTTTTTTGCATAAACTTGCATATGATCTACATATCAACTTGTATTAAACTTGCATATGTAATTTAGACATGTAAACTAAGATTTACATATAAGCTTACATATGATTCGCGTACGAACTTGCATATGATTTACATCCAAACTTACATATAAACTAATGTCATAAAAAAAATGAATTAAATTAAACATATGTGATTACACATATGAAATGGATCCACCAACATAAGTTAACAAAAACTGGCATATGAACCAACATCATGAATCTTTGTACATAAGACAACAACTAGCGTATATTCACAAAATAGACAATATCATATCAATCAATGATTCAACATGCACAATCTTATAACCCAAACTATAACTCATCATAATTAATTTATTAATTATTTTGTGAAAGAAATTGTACTCACAAAGAACGGATTAGAAAAGAGAATAAATTCGTTCATCGTTTGTTCTACAATCTTGTCTCACAATTCCTTAGCTTTTAGAAGAAGGTGAATTATTCCAGCAGCAGCATGGTGGCTAAAAGACTAATTATTTTAGGTTTAGAGCTTGAGTCTATGTATGCTTATATAGAAGTTTAGATTAATTCTAGCCTTTAGATATTAGGTTTTTAATCCGCATCGTACACCTAGTGCTGAGTCAGCAAATGTATTTTATAAATATTAATAACCTTTTATTTTTCTTCCCTTAAATTAATATGAATTGAACTTAAACATCTAATTGCTTGTTTTCTTGGATTAGTGTATTCTTCTTAATTGATGTGAATTAACATTGAATATTTTTTTTTACTATATTCCTCAAATTAACATATTGTGCTTAATGTTAATTGACATAAGTGATAAATTAGCATAAGCTTTTATACAAATAAGATAATTACATAGTTTCCTAAAAATACCCTATTAACATGTTTACAATTTGATGTCAAATAACATAAATGCCCAATTAACATATTTTCTTTAATTAATATCAATTAATATGAATGACAAATTAGCACAAACACATATATAAACTAAGGTCAATTACATGTTTTTCAATCAATGTCATATTAACATACATCTACAAACTAATTTCAATCTATTCATGTTTACATATTCTTCCTTTACGGTATACATCAGTTACCCGAGATACCCAAGGGAATACGTTACCAAACTGGCCCTGGTACCATGTGTAACACCCCACGTCCATTAATGTCACTCTCAAAGGGAATGCATTAACTTTCATGGAGTACTATTGGTGAATAGAACATAATATAACAAGACAGATACATATATTGGTACTTGAAAATTTTAAAAACAACATTTATTGCAGCGGAGAAATAGTTTGATTACATCAACATCATAAACCAATAGAAAAACCAAGTACACATAGTAACCATCTTGACAAATTGTTTTCTGAGTACATAAAATAAAAGGATAACCCCAACATAAGTAGCCATAAAAGAGATGAGCTGAACATTACTTTCAGCAATCCAAGCACTTCCGAAAGAGAGAGAAAGATCCTGATCATGCTCCACTATTACTAGTCTCACCCTAAGAACTTGGGGGGAAGGAAGAAAAGAGGCGAAAACATAGGGGGTCAAACATAAAGTCTGGCAAGTACCATAACTTTAACAATACAATTATGAAAGAAATTAGGATAAGGCATAAACTGGAAAAATAAGGAATGATTGTGAAACAAGTGGGCAAGACAAAACAAACAGGAGGAATATTCTAGTGTTAACCTCGCTCCTAATCACTATAGGATAATTGCTATACTGCACCACTACTAGTCACCGAAAGAGTTGATCCCGCCTACATAATAATTATAATGGTAGTTTCGTGTACCCCTAGCTGCCTTCATAGGTGTCGCCTGCCCCTATCTCCACTAGTTGTACCCACTACCCCCATGCGATCGTTTCCCTAACTCGTGGATACCCGTGTTGATCCCATAGTGGGTTGTATCACTCGCCAAAATGGCAACCCGATACCACTAAAGATGCATGGCTTATATCTACACGATGCAACAACGTCTTACCTACCAGCCCGGGCCCACGCACGTACATGACCCCGTTGGACTTGCGTTGCCACCGTTAACCCGTTTTGACCTCTTAAAACCAAACCCAGTAAGTGTGGCCCATCCTCGATCTAACTCGAGATCACAAAGATACATAATGGGTTACTGGTTTGAAATGGGTCCCCACTAGAATTTCCCACTTAACCCCCTCTTATTCATGTCTTCTTTACATGTTTCAATATGGTTAAGTGTTTCTAATCGTATTTCACATGCCAATTCGCAATTTACATATAGAGTTGCATAAGATTCATTATACAAACTAAGATACGATTTAACATCCCAAACTTGCATAAATTTCACATATGAATTAGCATATGATTTTAATGTAATAACCCGGAAATCCGCGCCAATTTAAAATTTTTAAATTGGCAATTTTAGTGAATTTTGATTATTTAAAATGTATTATTTTAAATAATAACGACGAGAAATTTATTTTGAATGGAATTCGAACGTATATATTTATATAGATCGTCGTTAGAATATAAAAATTTATTTAAATTATAAAAGGAATTGAAAATGGCGCGGTTGTTCGATAATTCGATTTCAAACTTCAAATGAATGTACAGGATTCAAAATAAACCGGATTTTAGTGAAACCAAAAATATTAGAATCAATTTGTGAATATCTTTCCAACGAATCCGAGAAATCGAAATTTCATAGCAGGAATCAAAAGATATGTCCAGTTGAAATTTCAGAATAGTCGTTATGGAATTCTGACCATTGAAAATAGCCATTTTGCAGACGACCTCGGATTTCGACGAAACCACTTTTGTTGGATCCGCGATGTCGAATTATTGCTAGGTTTCAAATTTCATAATTTTTCGAATCAATGTGTGAGCGTGACAAAGGAAAACGCGTTTGACCAGTTTCAGTTGATTTTAATCGACTAAAAAATGGCCATTTTTCAAACGGTCTCGGAATTCAACGAAACTAGTTTTGTTACGTCCGTATCGTCAATACGAACATAGAAAATATTTTTCTGGAATTTTTCGAGTTAGTATGTGGCCCGGTAAATTGAAATGTACGTTTAAAATTCAATATAAGGATTTAAATGTTAATTTGAACAGAAACTGATCGAAACGGCCGAACGGGCTTATGAAACATATCCCATTGTGTTCAGAATGGGGGTAATTAGCTTCGGGCGACAGACGTTGGGTTCGAATTCGAGTTTTAATGTGAAAACCTCGAGGTTAGTTAAATTAGAATAAAATATTAATAAATTAAATATATATATATACCTACACCTATTAGTCAAACCCTAAAAATAAAAGCCCCCAGTCAAAATTCGAGATCCCGCCTCCCCTATTCTCGCTGTCGCAATTCCCCCGCCACCACCCTGGGTCATCGCTGCCCATACCCACCACAAGCTCCTCCGACCGCCACCTTCTCCGCTATCTTTCCCCTCCTCCGATGCCCTCTTCTTCCACCGTTGACAACCTCGAGCCCCAGAGCCAAAAAAAACCGTCGTTCTGTCCCCACGTGGTTCCACCTTCGCCGCCTCCTGGCGCGGCGCCACCCCAGACCCCGCTCCCTTCAACGACGACCTTCGCTAGCGATGGAACCCCCCCCCTCTCTGAATTCGATTGTAAGTGTTTATATTTTTTTATTTTTTTTCATTTGTGCGGAGTAATTAGATTTATAAAAATAAAAAAATTCAGTTTTTATAGCATATGAAAATTTTGATTTTTGCTTATTTATATATATAACATGTAAAGATTATATTTTATTAATAAAAAGGCATGATCTTTAGTTTATAAAAGTCATGATTTTTATCGGTATGAAGTTGTGATTTTTATTTATATGAAAATATGGATTTTATCACATGAATGACAACATAAAGCTCGAATTTTTAACATCATAAAGATTTGATTTTTAGAAGTCTAGAGGTTTGATTTTTAAACAAGTAAAGGTTTGATTTTTGATTAGGGAGAAAAATATGATTTTATATATTCATATAGCGATAAAAATATAATTTTTATATTATTGAAAGATTAAAAATATAATTTTTATAATGTAGAGATATTAAAAATATAATTTTTATAAAGTAGAGATGTTAAAAATATGATTTTTATATTGTAGAAGTAATGAAAATATATGAAGAAGAAATAAAAATACAATTTTTATTTATTGAATGAAGCAATAAAAATATAATTTTTATTATAAACAGCGGGACAATTAATGCATAGGAATTTCAAGCAGATCTAGACGGTTCGGCAGTTTGGAAGCAAAGCACGGCGGAGTGGAACCCTCTATGAGAACTTCTCACCTTTTAATTTTGTTTTCTAGTTCAAAATATATACTAGGATGCAGACGGTGTTCAGTAGCACCCGACACCCGTCGTCCACAGACCATGGACGGCTTGTATGCTTGTTTGTTTGATTTTGATGTGTAGTTGATTGTGTGATGTGTTGTGAAATAGAATAAAATATTTATATAGTTAAAAATATTTTATAGTTGAAAATAGAATTTTTAACGTGTATTTAAAATAAATTAATATAAACAAAGCGAACGATTTGTTTATATACACACATTTGACTAATGTTGATTGGGACGATAAATTTTACACATCGCCCAACTGCACAAATAAAATCTGTGTTTGATTGTTTGAAAACCCCACATGGGTATTGGGATGATATATGACATACACTAATCCCAATAGTTAGTTGTATGTCGATCGATTGATTGACAGACTGTTATAAGCGTTAAATATTTATATTCGATGCTTATACAGTGTAGAATTCACTTTGGATGATGGTTGATTATTCATCGTTGTTATTGTATACATGTGTTGTAGAAAATCCATATAATTAACATTGTATGGTAATTAATTGGGCCTCATTCCAGTTTTGAAAAAGAAATATTTGAAATAGAAACATTTGAAAAAGAAATATTTGAAATAGAAATATTTGAAATAGAAATATTTGAAATAGAATATTTGAAAATAGAAATATATGAAGACGTGTTGATTAGATTGACGCCATTTTGACGTGAACGATATTTATATCGATTTTATTCATTTTATAATGAATATCGAAAGTGATTTCAAAATCTGATATTTTGAAAAGAATTGAAATTCGAATTGAAATTGAATATAAATGAATTCGAATTGAAATTGAATATAAATGAATTCGAATTGAATTGAAAACGAACTGAAATTGAATTAGAAATCAATTTGAATTGAAATCAATTTGAAATGAATTTAAAACAAATTTATAAGGAAAATTTCAATTTTGATTTGAATTAGAAATGAAGTGGAAATCGTTTTTAAAACGAATTATAAAAATACATTTTAAAAGGAAATCGACGAAGTACATATTATATATTATATATATATAATATAATGGCCTGAATAGAACGCGCCGCGGCAGTTCGCGAATTTCGACCATTGACTTCGAATTAATATTGCGGGAGATCCGACCGTTGGATTCTCCTAAACCTAGAACCGTTGGGTTCGTATCGAAAAGAGCTTTCTAAATGATATTAGAAATTTGAAATCTAACGGTTGGATTTGGAATTATGTCCAAATCAAATTTGGAAAAGGTTAATGTAAGTGTAGTTCGATGGCCGTTGATGGAAATCGACTGTACGGGCCTTGATAAAATTAATAAAAATAGTAATAATTTGTGTAAAATCATAAGAAATGATTTGGGAAGAATCGGGACGGAAAACTCCATATTTGAAATGATAAAAATAAATTTTTATCGAAATGAACTAGTTTTGAACTAGAATTATAATTCTATTTATTTTTAAAATAAATTAATTTAATTTGAAAAATGGTTTTGAAGGTAACTAGAATTTCCAATAACTGTATTGGAATGGATTTGAATCGAAATCGTCTTCGGATTATTTCGATGTTGGATTTCGTGATTATACAGATGTTGTTATGGAAATTTGAAAGATATAGATATATATATATATCGTTATTTCCAATACGATATTTGTTGGTCGTAGAATTTGATATTGAATATAAGCCGATATATTTTCTATTCATAGCCTTGTATTTAATATCAAATGTGATTTGGGTTTGTCGTGAATGATGTCTTCATTAACACTGTTCTTGAACCCAGTTGAGAAAAGATTAAATCTTTTTATTTAGATTTAATGAAGTGTACCAATTAAAAAATATTTAATTGGAATTGAATTGATATTGATATTGATTTTTGGGTTTATTGTGAACAGTGTTTTAAATAACACTTGTTCTTTAACCGGATAATTAATGGAATGGGATTTTGGGTTGTCGTGAACGGTATCTTCAATAATATTGTTCTTAGACCCAAAGGAGTTAAGAAAATCAGAAACTAACTGGAGGTTAGTTAAGTTGAATGGTTTCTTGGGTATTGATCTGATGTTGGTTTCGGCCTTCGGGGTAAATACTTAGGGAATTGCTCACTTGCTAATTTACGGTTAGAGACTGATTGAAATGTAATGTGATTTTGGGTTTATAGTGAACCATGTTTTAAATGACACTGATTCTTTAATCCAGTTAAAGATTAGAACTAAGTGGAGTTTTTTGAATCTTTAATTAGATTGAAATGATCGAGAATGGAGTATCACCGGTTTTGCTCGAGGCAATAGTTAAATCTTTAATTAGATTTAAACATGAAATGGTAATTAAATTTACCGATAACACCGTGGTGTTAGATATGAAGTAAGACTCGTTTTACTTCATGGGATGAATAGGTTGGGATTGGGAAATTAAAACAAACGATTACTTCGGAAAGGTTCGTTAATCCCGACTAGTTTGAATTGATATTCAAAAGGATATTAAAGAATAAATTTAAAGGATTTATCTTTGATAAAATTAATGGGAACCTTTCCCTATGAATGTGAAATTTAGAAACTAACTGTCGGTTAGCTAAGCAGAATGGTTTTCTGGATATTGATCTGATGTTGGTATCGGCCTTCGAGGTTAATATTTAGGGGATTATTCTCTTGATTAATTTACGGTTAGTGACTGATGAATTGGAATAGGTCGTATGTTGCGTTTGTGTAACACTTGTTTATTATATACGCGAGATATTCGGAAAGACCGGGTTTATCCCATTCTGAATAACTGATGCGACGATAAGTCGAAGATGAAGATGGTGGTCGAAGACCGGAGGTCTTCACGTCATTTGGGTAATTACTGACGATTTTGATTGGGATGTACACCCAAGAAGATGGAAACAGTTGGTGATCGTCCAGATGTACTTGGAGATCGATGGATATGCGGGGTACTAGGTGCCTCCGGTTTCATTCAGACCCAGAACGAACTTGTAAATGGACTGTGTGTCTGACATTGGATTTCAGTCTGTGTGATTGATTTCAATTAAATATATATCTGTTTGGCGGCGGAGAATTTATTCTCTTGCTTAACGCCCTTCTCTGAGACGTACGAGCTCAGGGGTTATATATTGATGGATATCCATCGCATGGAATGAATAGCCTGTGTGGCATGCCTAAGTGGCGAGTGATCAAGGCTTCTGTTGAAAAGCAAAGTCTTGTGGTTGATGATCGAAGCACGGCCTTTGTGGCGTAGCTTTGTGTAACGTTTACTTCGCGAGTTTCACACCCGGTGTGAACCAGAAACGGGAGAGGACCTCAGGGAGGGCATGCGTTTCTTTCTAGTTAGAAGTGGCATCAGTGGTTTTACACGCCCTGACGAGTTTGACTTATGTGGTTGTTGGAATTGGAGGCGCCTCGGATAGATCGGTCGTTCTCGAACCGATGAAGTCATTTAGTTGGCTCATTTACGCCCCATAGGGCGGGGAAACGCATGTTCAGGCATTTTAATCCACTCCGTGTGGACTGGCCCTGACGATCCAAGGTCACTCGAGCTTTGATCCTGAGACTCGGACTAGACAGTCTCGAATCGCTAGAGGACTATCTTTTTCCTCGGTTCATACCATAAATGATAACCCAATTTCCAAATACGTGACCTTTGCGGTTTTACTTGTAGAGCCTAGTATGGTGACATAGTGGGATGGGGCACTTATGTCGTCTATAATTGATACTTATGATTTGAAGTTGTTTTATACACTATGCATTTATAATAGTACCAAATGATTTGTTTTAAACATATCAAGCATTCTTGGCTATTATAAGGTAAAAACCCTATACTCCGGCTTGCGTTGCATTGTGTGATGGGAACTGGGTCTTATAATAGCTTCATTTTTCTTTATTTAGCATTGCGCTGTTTGTTTTATGCACTGGTATTCTTGGGAGGAAACCCGTTCCGTGTTATACGGCGTGGTCCCTTGATTTACCGATCTTTAAAATAAAGAATAATAACTGTTTTAGTTCTCACACCAGTCCCATGACTGACCTGGAGTTTATTGTTTTAACCTAAACTCTGGGTGCCTTTATTTTCGACACGGGCAGCTAGTAGTTTTGGTTTTGCAGATTTATATTCACAGGATCCTGGTTTATAGCTGGAATGATATCCAGAAAGCTTTGTATCCGTATATCTACTTCAGTTGTGTATTGTATTATTTTCCGCTGCTATGTAATTTATTGTAATCTCTGATATTTAATAAATGTGTAATATTGATTTATACTCTGTATATTCTTGTATTCTAATGGTATTGTTGTAATATACAATGAAATGTTCTTCCGTCTGCGTTCTTCTGTGGCTTGTCCTCGACTCAATCCGGGCTTTCCTCACCGGGGAAGTTCGGGTCGTTTCAGCGTGGTATCAGAGCTTTGGTTTGCAAAGCTCATAGAACAGGACACATTAGAACCACACGAAAGAATTCATCAGAAATTGGATTAGTAATATCCAATGGGAATGACTCGTTAGAGATAGGATCAGTAGTATCCTAGAAGGAGTGTGAAGAGTATATTTTGAAAGTAAAAACAAGTTTTGTTTTGAAATTTAAATCAATTACTCGTATTTGATTATTTATTTATATGAATTTGGACAATCCAATATATAGAGATTTTGCATATATATCTTGCAAACGTGTATTCGAAGTTTTAATGTATTAGATAGTTATAGAATCGCACTTTAGTGCCTGGGGATAATTCTGGTGACGGGGCACCATCGCCAGTATTTATTTTCGAGTTTCGAAAGTGAGATATCTATATATTTCCAATTGACTGGTGTGAGAACCGAAACTAGATAGGGCTTATTGTTGTGATTTGGCATCAAAAATCTGATTTTTTGACTATGTATCAAAGTTATGAATTTCAAAAGCTAACCAACTAATTGATTGATGGTTGTGTTGTTGATTATTGGTTAATTTATTAAAATCTGTACCATATAGCCCAATTGAGCCAATTAGTGAATTGTATTGAAATTTGGTCGCATTTGCTTGCATATACATGTACTTACATTGAACGGGTCATAGCAAAGAGGCTAGAGCAGAAGAATAAAATTGTTTGCCCGACAAATAGGTACATGTTTACCATAATTTACTGTTTTGTTTGGGTGATGATGATTTTATGAGCCGATTGGCTTTTTCTTTTTGAGATCAGAGGGCCTATATAGCAATTTCGGGATTTTCCCGGTGTTCCCGGTGCAGGGGAGGTTATGGCGAAATTTTTCGAAAATTTAGGGTGTTAGCCAAATTTTTGAAAAATTTGAAAAGTTCTTAGAAACTGAAAAGTTGAAGAATTTAAGCCGTAATGAAAATAATGGAAGTTGAGTTGATTATTTAAACAACTTTCGGCTTTGTACCTTTTCGAGGACGAAAAGTTTTAAGTGGGGGAGATTGTAATAACCCGGAAATCCAAGCCAATTTAAAATTTTTAAATTGGCAATTTTAGTGAATTTTGATTATTTAAAATGTATTATTTTAAATAATAACGACAAGAAATTTATTTTGAATGGAATTCGAACGTATATATTTATATAGATCGTCGTTAGAATATAAAAAAATAATTTAAATTATAAAAGGAATTGAAAATGGCGCGGTAGTTCGATAATTCGATTTCAAACTTCAAATGAATGTACAGGATTCAAACTAAACCGGATTTTAGTGAAACCAAAAATATTAGAATCAATTTGTGAATATCTTTCCAACGAATCCGAGAAATCGAAATTTCATAGCGGGAATCAAAAGATATGTCCGGTTGAAATTTCAGAATAGTCGTTATGGAATTCTGACCATTGAAAATAGCCATTTTGCAAACGACCTCGGATTTCGACGAAACCACTTTTGTTGGATCCGCGATGTCGAGTTATTGCTAGGTTTCAAATTTCATAATTTTTCGAATCAATATGTGAGCGTGGCAAAGGAAAATGCATTTGACCAGTTTCAGTTGATTTTAATCAACTGGAAAATGGCCATTTTTCAAACGGTCTCGGAATTCGACGAAACTAGTTTTGTTCGGTCCGTATCGTCAATACGAAAATAGAAAATATTTTTCTGGAATTTTTCGAGTTAGTATGTGGCCCCGGTAAATTGAAACGTACATTTAAAATTCAATATAAGGATTTAAATGTTAATCTGAACAGAAACTGATCGAAACGGCCGAACGGGCTTACGAAACATATCCCATTGTGTTCAGAATGGGGGTAATTAGCAAGGGGCGACAGACGTTGGGTTTGAATTCGAGTTTGAATGTGAAAACTTCGAGGTTAGTTAAATTAGAATAAAATATCAATAAATTAAATATATATATATACCTACACCTATTAGTCAAACCCTGAAAATAAAAGCCCCCGGTCAAAATTCGAGATCCCGCTTCCCCTATTCTCGCTGTCGCGATTCCCCTGCCACCACCCTAGGTCATCGCCGCCCATACCCACCACGAGCTTCTCCGACCGCCACCTCCTCCGCTATCTTTCCCATCCTCCGATGCCCTCTTCTTCCACCATTGACAACCTCGAGCCCCAGAGCCCAAAAAAAAAACCGTTGTTATGTCCCCACGTGGTTCCACCTTCGCCGCCTCCTGGCGCGGCGCCACCCCAGACCCCGCTCCCTCCGATGACGACCTCCGCCAGTGATGGAACCCCCTCTCTGAATTCGATTGTAAGTGTTTATTTTTTTTTATTTTTTTTCATTTGTGCGGAGTAATTAGTTTTATAAAAATAAAAAAATTCATTTTTTATAGCCTATGAATTTTATTTTTTTGTTTATTTATATATATAACATGTAAAGATTATATTTTATTAATAAAAAGGCATGATCTTTAGTTTATAAAAGTCATGATTTTTATCGGTATGAAGTTGTGATTTTTATTTATATGAAAATATGGATTTTATCACATGAATGACAACATAAAGCTCGAATTTTTAACATCATAAAGATTTGATTTTTGTAAGTATAGAGGTTTGATTTTTAAACAAGTAAAGGTTTGATTTTTGATTAGGGAGAAAAATATGATTTTATATATTCATATAGCGATTAAAATATAATTTTTAAATTACTGAAAGATTAAAAATATAATTTTTATAATGTAGAGATATTTAAAATATAATTTTTATAAAGTAGAGATGTTAAAAATATGATTTTTATATTGCAGAAGTAATGAAAATATATGAAGAAGAAATAAAAATACGATTTTTATTTATTGAATGAAGCAATAAAAATATAATTTTTATTATAAACAGCGGGACAATGACTGCATAGGAATTTCAAGCAGATCCAAACGGTTCGGCAGTTCGGAAGCAAAGCACGGCGGAGTGGGACCCTCTATGAGAACTTCTCACCTTTTAATTTTGTTTTCTAGTTAAAAATATATACTAGGATGCAGACGGTGTTTAGTAGCACCCGACACCCGTCGTCCACAGACCATGGACGGCTTGTATGCTTGTTTGTTTGATTTTGATGTGTAGTTGATTGTGTGATGTGTTGTGAAATGGAATAAAATATTTATAAAGTTAAAAATATTTTATAGTTGAAAATAGAATTTTTAACGTGTATTTAAAATAAATTAATATAAACAAATCGAACGATTTGTTTATATACACACATTTGACTGATATTGATTGGGACGATAAATTTTACACATCGCCCAACTGTACAAATAAAATCTATGTTTGATTGTTTGAAAACCCCACACGGGTATTGGGATGATATATGACATACACTAATCCCAATAGTTAGTTGTATGTCGATCGATTGATTGACAGATTGTTATAAGCGTTAAATATTTATATTCGATGCTTATACAGTGTAGAATGCACTTTGGATGATGGTTGATTATTCATCATTGTTATTGTATACATGTGTTGTAGAAAATCCATATAATTAACATTGTATGGTAATTGATTGGGCCTCATTCCAGTTTTGAAAAAGAAATATTTGAAATAGAAATATTTGAAATAGAAATTTTTGAAATAGAATATTTGAAAATAGAAATATATGAAGCCGTGTTGATTAGATTGACGCCATTTTGACGTGAACGATATTTATATCGATTTTATTCATTTTATAATGAATATCGAAAGTGATTTCAAAATCTGATATTTTGAAAAGAATTGAAATTCGAATTGAAATTGAATATAAATGAAATCGTATTGAAATTGAATATAAATGAATTCGAATTGAAATTGAATATAAATGAATTCGAATTGAATTGAAAACGAACTGAAATTGAATTAGAAATCAATTTGAATTGAAATCAATTTGAAATGAATTTAAAATGAATTTATAAGGAAAAATTCAATTTTGATTTGAATTAGAAATGAAGTGGAAATCGTTTTGAAAACGAATTATAAAAATACGTTTTAAAAGGAAATCGACGAAGTATATATTATATATATTATATATATAATATAATGGCCTGAATAGAACGCGCTGCGCCGCGGCAGTTCGCGAATTTCGACCATTGACTTCGAATTGATATTGCGGGGGATCCGACCGTCGGATTCTCCTAAAACCGGAACCTTGGGTTCGTATCGAAAAGAGCTTTCTAACGAATACTAGAAAATTGAAATCTAACGGTTGGATTTGGAATTATGTCCAAATCAAATTTGGAAAAGGTCGTTGTAAGTGCAGTTCGATGGCCATTGATGGAAATCGACTGTACGAGCCTTGATAAAATTATTAAAAATAGTAATAATTTGTGTAAAATCATAAGAAATAATTTGGGAAGAATCGGAATGAAAAACTCCATATTTGAAAAGATAAAAATAGATTTTTATCGAAATGAACTAATTTTGAACTAGAATTATAATTCTATTTATTTTTAAAATAAATAAATTGAATTTGAAAAATGGTTTTGAAGGTATCTAGAATTTCCAATAATTGAATTGGAATGGATTTAAATCGAAATCGTCTTCGGATTATTTCGATGTTGGATTTTGTGGTTATACAGATGTTGTTATGGAAATTTGAAAGATATAGATATATATATATCATTATTTCCAATACGATATTTGTTGGTCGTAGAATTTTATATTGAATATAAGCCGATATATTTTCTATTCAGAGCCTTGTATTTAATATCAAATGTGATTTGGGTTTGTCGTGAATGGTGTCTGCATTAACACTGTTCTTGAACCCAGTTGAGAAAAGATTAAATCTTTTTATTTAGATTTAATGAAGTGTACCAATTAAATAATATTTAATTGGAATTGAATTGATATTGATATTTATTTTTGGGTTTATCATGAACAGTGTTTTAAATAACACTTGTTCTTTAACCCAATAATTAATGGAATGGGATTTTGGGTTGTCGTGTACGGTATCTTCAATAATATTGTTCTTAGACCCAAAGGAGTTAAGAAAATCAGAAACTAACTGGAGGTTAGTTAAGTTGAATGGTTTCTTGGGTATTGATCTGATGTTGGTTTCGGCCTTCGGGGTTAATACTTATGGAATTGCTCACTTGCTAATTTACGGTTAGGGACTGATTGAAATGTAATGTGATTTTGGGTTTATAGTGAACCGTGTTTTAAATGACATTGATTCTTTAACCCAGTTAAAGATTAAAACTAAGTGGAGTTTTAATGAATCTTTAATTAGATTGAAATGATCGAGAATGGAGTATTACTAGTTTTGCTCCAGGCGATAGTTAAATCTTTAATTAGATGTAAACGTGAAATGGTAATTAAATTTAACGATAACACCGTGGTTTTAGATATGAAGTAAGACCCGTTTTACTTCATGGGATGAATAGGTTGGGATTGGGAAATTAAAACAAACGATAACTTCGGTAAGGTTCGTTAATCCTGACTAGTTTGAATTGATATTCAAAAGTAGATTAAAGAATAAATTTAAAGGGTTTATCTTTGATAAAATTAATGGGAAACTTTCCCTATGAATGTGAAATTTAGAAACTAACTGTCGGTTAGCTAAGCAGAATGGTTTTCTGGATATTGATCTGATGTTGGTTTCGAGCTTCGGGGTTAATATTTGGGGGATTATTCTCTTGATCAATTTACGGTTAGTGACTGATGAATTGGAATGAGACGTATGTTGCGTTTGTGTAACACTTGTTTATTATATATGCGAGATATTCGGAAAGACCGGGTTTATCCCATTTTGAATAACTGATACGACGATAAGTCAAAGAAGAAGACGGTGGTCGAAGACCGGAGGTCTTCCCGTCATTTGGGTGATTACTGAAGATCTTGATTGGGATGTACACCCAAGAAGACGGAAACAGTTGGTGATCGTCCAGACGTACTTGGAGATCGATGGATATGCGGGGTACTAGGTGCCTCCGGTTTCGTTCAGACCCAGAACGAACTTGTAAATGGACTGTGTGTCTAACATTGGATTTCAGTCTATGTGATTGATTTCTATTAAATATATATCTATTTGGCGGCAGAGAATTTATTCTCTTGCTTAAGCCCTTCTCTGAGACGTACGAGCTCAGGGGTTATATATTGATGGATATCCATCGCATGGAATGAATTGCTTGTGTGGCATGCCTAAGTGGCGAATGATCAAGGCTTCTGTTGAAAAGCAAAGTTTTGTGGTTGATGATCGAAGCACGGCCTTTGTGGCGTAGCTTTGTGTAACGTTTACTTCGCGAGTTTCACACCCGGTGTGAACCAGAAACGGGAGAGCAGCGTCAGTGGTTTTACACGCCCAGACGAGTTTGACTTATGTGGTTGTTGGAATTGGAGGCGCCTTGGATAGATCGGTCGTTCTCGAACCGATGGAGTCATTTAGTTGGCTCATTTACGCCCCATAGGGAGGGGAAACGCATGTTCAGGCATTTTAATCCACTCCATGTGGACCGGCCCTGACGATCCAAGGGTCACTCGAGCTCTGATCCTGAGACTCGGACTAGACAGTCTCGAATCGGTAGAGGACTATCTTTTGCCTCGGTTCATACCATAAATGATAACCCAATTTCCAAATACGTGACATTTGCGGTTTTATTTGTAGAGCCTAGTATGGAGACATAGTGGGATGGGGCACTTATGCCGTCTATGATTGATACTTATGATTTGAAGTTGTTTTATACAATATGCACTTATAATAGTATCAAATGATTTGTTTTAAATGTATCAAGCATTCTTGGCTATTATATGGTAAAAACCCTATCCTCCGGCTTGCGTTGCATTATGTGATGGGAACTGGGTCTTATAATAGCTTCATTTTTCTTTATTTAGCATTGCACTGTTTGTTTTATGCACTGGTATTCTTGGGAGGAAACCTGTTCCGTGTTATACGGCGTGGTCCATTGATTTACTGATCTTTAAAACAAAGAATAATAACTGTTTTACTTCTCACACCAGTCCCATGACTGACCTAGAGTTTATTGTTTTAACCTAAACTCTGGTTGCCCTTATTTTCGACACGGGCAGCTAGTAGTTTTGGTTTTGCAGATTTATATTCACAGGATCCTGGTTTACAGCTGGAACGATATCCGGAAAGCTTTGTATCCGTATATCTACTTCAGTTGTGTATTGTATTATTTTCTGCTGCTATGTAATTTATTGTAATCTCTGATATTTGATAAATGTGTAATATTGATTTATACTCTGTATATTCTTGTATTCTGATGGTATTGTTGTAATATACAATGAAATGTTCTTCCGTCTGCGTTCTTCTGTGGCTTGTCCTCGACTCAATTCGGGCTTTCCTCACCGGGGAAGTTCGGGTCGTTTTATTTAACATCCAAACTTGCATAAGATTCACATATGAATTAACATATGATTTAACAACCCAAACTTGCATAAGACTCACATCTGAATTAACATATGGTTTAACATCCCAAACTTGCATAAAATGAATCAAGTTAAATATGAAATAGATCTACAAAGTTAAACAACATCATATGATTCAACAGACATGTTCTCATAATCCAATTACAAACCATCATAATTAATTTAATAGTTATGTTATGAAAGAAATAGTACTCACAACCAAGAGAACAGTCTTGTTTTTTTTGGATCTGAAATGTGACGATGTTTTGGCTCACTGCTGAGTCATTAGGGCTGAGGTGGTTATTCTATCTTATCTGGATGGTCTTGATTTCTTCTAGGTTATATATATATATACACCTATTCATAAATTCTAATATTGACAACTAATGGAAATTGATTGCTTACCTATTTTAAAAAGTGGAAACCGAGTATATAATTTAATTCCCCTTTTTTTCTACTTTCCTCGTAACATACAAAGTCAATGCATAATGAAGTTACCTACATACATATATATATAATTTTGAGGTGTTACATGCTCGGAAAACACTTTTGAAGTATGCATTTTTGTAGCGAAGATTCGCGATTTCTGGCAAATTGGAGCGTTTTGCGAACAAAATCCACTAGGAGAAAGTTGTCTGGGAATGACGCGTTTGTGCTAGTGGCAAAGTTTGGGGAAGATTGGAGCTCATATGCAAATTTGTGAGCAAGAGAGGTGAATTCGAGTGTGAAAAGCGACAAACGGCAAGCGCATGACAAGAATTTCTACATTGGAATGCCGTGACGATTGGTTTAGCTTGGGTGAAAGCTTTACTAAATTAGTATAGTAGAATAGTTAATTAATTACGCATTCTAGGTTGCAGGTTAGAAATTGCATCGCGTAGTTATATTGCCTCATCTGGAGTTCAACACTTGAACTATTCACAAATCTCTTGCACTAGAAATGTTGTATGAAAATGTGACACTTGCATTTCAGACTCCGTGGATGGACACTTGTGGCGGCCTTAAATGGCATTTGGTAGTAGAGTATTTATTTATTTATTTATGACTTTGGTGTGTGCATTGTGTGCCAGTGATTGATTTAAATTTATTGTTGTTGATTGAAAACCCCACACGGGTCTTGGGATGTTTTTTGACTCACACATCTCCCTTGTGTGAAATTGCGGTTAATAGATTGATTAACGAATTCATGTGTGCGTGTAACGACCCGCCATTTTGACCGTGTTGAATTGACATAAATCTCAACTCGAAATGTCCAAAATAGCAGATTTTTATTAGCTTCTAGGGTAAACTGAATAAATCACAAATCATAGACATAGAAACAGAGCAATGTAATATCTCATAGAGGAAAATTTTAAAATAAAATAGTAGTTCATGAAGCTACTAAATAACTTTTTACATCAAAGTTTACAGAAGAAGCCTAATACTATGAATTTCAGATACATAAATAAAAGATAACTATATAAACTGAAATGACAAGAATAGTTGGAACTGGATCAATTGAACAAGTAGATACAGGTGAGTAAATCCAATATAAACTCCAACTCCTATAATGAAATCTCAAAAGCTGTAATACTCGATCTGACTCGAGCAATAATGCAAAACAAACAACTTGGATCAGGACTAACATTCTCATGGAAGTAAATCAACTCAAATGAATTGTTCGATGAAATGCAATAAGTAACTTAAAGGATGTTTGGGATCACCATCCTCTAAGGATCCGTTAAACTAATACTATATAGTATAATATGCTATATACAATAGTGTCTATCAGTAAAGTAAAAATATCAAAATAGCGTAAGCGGGACTGCCATTATTACCCTTACACCGTTTATATATTCCCATAATATATACAGTACTGTAATTCCTTCGTAAACTGGAGGGCTATCAGAGGGCACTCCATATAAAATGGTACAAAACAAAATCGTAGTGGGCTCGTATAAGGCATGTGACAAGGAATGCAAGGAATGCTAGGGTGGATTCACCATTTGCATAGCCGGACTGGTGGTAACGCATAGCAGCTACTACCGCCCACCTCAATACACACTACCATAATCAAAAGGGTCCAAATCGAATCTCACAGTAATAGTATAATATCGAAGAAGTGTGCTCGATAGGAGGTATGAACTCACTTGGTCCGTGTGTAGGTCCTGTTTTAGCCACATCAAGCTGACTCCCGGTAGTCATAGTCTCGTAATTAATATGAAATAAAATTAAATGGTTTCGTTCGCCAAATCATCCCCTTCATTCTGGAACACCACCACGTACACAGTTGTTAAAGTGTTTCCCGATCACTTTAACGACTAATTACATTTTTCACACCGTGGTCATTATTTCATAAATTACTTTATAAAATAGTTTATACAAAATCTCATATTCGAATTTGAAGTCAAAATTAAATATCTAACTTTGAGTATATGAAATCCTGAAACCCATTCACTTAAATCGAATTGATTTAGAAAGTTGTATCGTAAAGATCTCGTAATGTAGTATAAAACAATACTATTTAACTTCGAGGATATTTTAGTTTGATTTATATTCGAACTTCCAAGTTTCGAACTATTCAACAATTTTCTTCACGTCGATTCAAAAATTCAACATTTGGTTCAAGTTCATACTATACGATTCAAGTCAAAACTCACATTTCAATTTAAACAAAATACATTCATGCCATATGATTCTAAATCATTATTTATAAATTTAACAATTCATATAATCTAATTTTTTTTATATTGATTCAATTAAGTCAATTCGAAAATCCGAACACTTGGGTTCAAATCTATTTTATATAATTCAAATTGAAATCTTATGTTCCAATTTAAACCAAATCATATAATATCTTAACTCAAATCAAACTATTCAAATTCATTACTAAAAATTTGAGTCAAAGTGTTATATTCAATTCAAACAACTTATAAGATTAAAAACAATTCTTATAAATTAATTCAACAAATTTCCCAACTCAACACCAAACGTTTTTAAAATTAATTCTGTATAAAATATATATATATATATATATATTCAAACTCACAATTTAGTCGCTATAGAAATCGAATTTCATTCCATATCAAATATGATTCAAATTAGACATCAATTTACGAAGTTAAAGTTTATTTCCTATACAAGTTCAAATTTTAAATCCAATTCAAATTTGCATTCAGCTGATAAAATCAAATTTATTCCTAAATTAGGAAATTCTATTTCAAAAAAGTTTCATAATTCAAGTTCATTTCTTATAAGTTCAAACCGGTTCGAGTTCAAATTCATTCCATTTTTACCTAATTCAAATTCATCTCTACTAAAAGTTCGTACCAATTCGAATTCATAACTTAATATGAGTTCATTCATTATTCAAATATCGTTATATAAATTTACATCTTTAAACTTCGAATTTAAATCGTGAAATCTAACTTATCCAACTATTGGTTTATTATTATAGTTTATAAAATATACATAAAAGAAAAATTAACTTCGAAAATAGATATATATATATATATATATATAAGTTTAAAAAATATACAATTAATTATAAATCAATTATAAACATATATAATTTTAGAATAATATAAAATATATTTAAAGAAATATTTATAATAATAAAATAAAATTAAAATACTTGAATAAATTATATGGTTTAAAATGGATAAAATTATAAGTAAAATCTTAAATACACATTTAAATCTTTATTTACTCATAAAATCATTTTAAACATATAACTTAAAATTTACAAAATATAACTAAAAAAACTTTAAAATATAAATGTATAAAAATAAAATCTTAATTTAAATTCAAATTCCAAATTATTTTACTCCAAAAACATGACCAACGGTGTCCGTATATAGTTTTATACCTTATGGTCAAGTGATACAGATATTTATCATTTAAATCCGCAATTTACAAAATTTCTACGGGTCTATCATTTCAACTCACGATACAAAATTCAGTAAAAATCGTTTAGGTCTATCATTTCAACCCATAACAATTTTTCTCTATTTTAATGTCCATTCGGGTATGTATCATTTCAACCCTTGGTGATTTTTCCTGAACTAGGGGTATCAACAGTCACAAAAAACAATCATATAGCAACAATCATAGCATATATATCATCAGTGAAACTGCGTGTCTCATGAATATATCGTGTCCCACATTAAATGTGCATATATATCAGATCAAACAATTTCTATCAGCAATCCTTTACATTTCCTATAACAGTTCATTATTGATCTAACATCCATGAAATAAATGCGAGTCAGGTGTGAGATAAACTTACCTTTCGTGGTACAAAACAGAGACATTTGATGGACTGATAAAGTATGAGACGTCAACTTCTAGCACGACTTAGAATGGATTAAACCACAGTGGCCGCTCAAAATTTTTATTTTGTGAGAGGCGGTTATGGAATCTTCAATGATTCAGTACGTGTTTTTGGGTTTTGGAACGATACGGTATTAGGTTTGGAATGGTTCCGGAGTACAACACCCCACTCAACTCAAAAATAAATACAACAAATCCTCTTTTCGAAACATTATATATTTATATATATACGGATATAAACGGTAAAAATATAATATATAATATATATTTGAAGTGCCCCAAAAAATTATATTTTATAAATTATATAATGTACTTAAAATGATTAATGTATATATCTATGTAGACAAAATATATAACTCTTGCACATACAAAGATACACTAGCTACACAATATAAACCTCATATTAAATGCACACACCATTACAAAGCTCCACACACAAACACTAACACACATGCACTGATACACAAACTCACGCCTCACAAATCCTAGCACAACTACACACACAGTAACACACGCGCTCATGCTGTATAAAATATACACACATAAACTTGCTATTTCACGGCAAAACTCACGAAACATTCACCTCAACGCAAGCACACACGCACTACACACTACTATTACCACACACCCAACACGCGGTGAGAGAGGGAGTCGGCTTTAGGCGTATGGCTTTAGGAGGGGAGAGGGTGGCTTTCGAGTCTGGGCAATTGGCCTTCAGGGCAGAGTTCAGGTTGAGAGAGGCGAGGTGAAGAGGTTTGGACTTTGGAGCAGAGAAGCTAGGAGAAATAGGTGGACTGGGTGAGCTCGCGATGGCCAGGTGGGCGGAGTGGGTCCGGGCGCAGTCTCGAGACTGAGGAAAGGGGCGTGGGTTCAGGAAAGAGGATGGAGGCTTGGGAGAAGCGGATGGGAAAGGGCAGAGTCGATGGAGGTGGATGTAGATCGCGATAGGAAAGAAGATGGTGAGGGAAAGAGATAGACGGCTTGGAGAAGAAAATTGAAAAACAGTAGCTTGTTTTTCTCTCTTGTCCTTTATATATATATATATATATATATATATATATATATATATATAGACACACACATACACACAAACACAAAGACGTGAAAAATGAAAGGGTGTAGATGAATAACAATCTGAGTGGATGCGTTTTTGGAAATTGGAACAAGCATGGGGCTTTTGGAAATGAGAACAACTTTAATTCAAAACGTTGGAACCCCAACTGCTGTTTGGCCAAAACAAAGCATTTTACGTTTTGAACATTACAAAATAAATGATATAAGTTTTAATTTCAAAATGAATGCACTACTTAGATATATGCAACGAATGGTTGTGAATATATATATATATATAACAAATGTTTTGAAAATAAAAGTAAAAAATGGATTGAAATGAATGAATGTAAATATGAGATGAATCTGGAAGTTTTAGTTCAACCTGAACAAACAGTTTGGCGAATATATATTCAATGAGGTTTGAATGATATTTGAAACATAAATCGATCAATACAAAATGGTAGATAAATCCGAGAAATAATTTGAAATAAAATCAAATATAAATATTGTAAACAAAATATATACGAATACGAGTTTAAATATTTGAATAAAAATATTAGGAAATAAAATTCAAAATCCAAATAAATAAACTCGATATAATTAAACAAATAAGAACTTAAAATCGAAAATACTGATTTGTATTATAAAATCACATTTTGTAACAACCTGTATTTTTAATAACCTGTTAAGATATAAATTGAGGCAGAATTTAATTTAAAAATCTGAATCAAGGGGAAACGGGCTGTGCCATTGCGTTCGTCTCGGAAAAATACGTGAAATAGAGTCCGAGTTTTCGGAAATCGGAGTCCGTATGACCCAGTTAAGGCCCGTTGAAGTTTTCAGAAATTTCCATATTAAAAACAGATTTAAAATTTTAAGTTAAAAACAAGGGATAGAGCACAACTGGCGTCAGCGGGAAAACTCCCGCCAGGACCCCCAAGTCGACAGGCATGTCGACAGGGGTCTAAGGGTGTCGACTGCCCTGTCGACAGCCCTGTCGACACGGGGTGGCCGGGCAGTTTTGCCTGGCACACCATTTTTGATCTAGGCTAAGTTGTGTGGCTTAGTTCTGGAGACTTCCGAAATCTGATGGACCTAAACTAACCTAGGGTTAATCCTAGGGCTAAAAACACTTTAATCTTCTATAAATAAGACCCTAATCCTACCCTAAAACCCCATTATTCATTCTAGCAACCAAACTATGTCAAATTGATTTCTCAAATGGCCTCCACTTAAAAACCCTAGCCTCCACCCTCTTCATAAATCATTCCTATGAAGATTATGATGTTCATACAAGCATTTCTAAGTTGTATGAATGATCATTAGCTTGCATACATCATCAAGTTGCAAGTTTTATTTGCTAAGCTAGAGTTTTTGGGATTTTTGTTAAGGGTGTTTGGAGCTTTGTTTTGGGTTTTTATGCTTGCATAAAGGGCTTCTCAATCTTTACTTGTAGATTTGTGTCTTCATAATATTTGTAAGCCCTCTTACCTTCATTTTAGAAACTCTAAAGTTAATATGTGATGAAAGTTGGGATTTATGCATGTTTGATAAGTTATGCATGCTTATGCGAGTTCACTATGCCATGTTATCCATGTTTAATAAGTTATGCATGCTTATGCGAGTTCACTATGCCATGTTACACATGTTTGATAAGTTATGCATGTTTATGCAAGTTCACTATGCCATGATTTGCAAGTTTAACAAGTTATGCATGTTTATGCAAGTTCACTATGCCATGATTTGCAAGTTTAACAAGTTATGCATGTTTATGCAAGTTCACTATGCCATGATTTGCAAGTTTAACAAGTTATGCATGTTTATGCAAATTCACTATGCTAAGTTATGCAAGTCCAACATGTTATGCATGTTTATTATGATATGTAAGATTCATCATGTATGTTGTGCCAAGTTCCCTCTTTCTATCCTTTATGCGTTATGACGAATATGTAAGCGATAGAATGACGTTGGGGGGTTTGGGTAAAACTTAAAATACATGAAAATATAAGATTGGGAATTTACCTATTAAGTTAGGTCTACCCCTTGGGAATTTACCTATTAAGTTAGGTCTACCCAAGTATTTGTTAAACTTGTAATTATGTTTTGAAAATAAAGTGGACATGACACTTAGAAAACATAAGTGTGGTCAACTCGAGGTTGGGTTGAGTTTGTAGCGTAATTCTACCCGGAACCTACCGGCTTAACTAGTGGCTACAAACAATAGGATCCAATGTGAGAAGTTGGTCATGTGGTGCCAAGACCCGAGGTTAGACCAAGTTGTGGTGTAAATCTACCCGGAACCCACCGGCTTAACTAGGTAACCACAACAAAGTCTAATGTGAGAGGTTAAGGCACAATTAAATTAATTAATGCCTCATGATTAGGGTTAAGTCATGGCCCACTAATACTTAACCAATTTTGGGGATACGAGGGATTAAATGGGGTTAAGTGGTGAACTGTTGGTTACACTTAACTAATTTAATCCATGATTAGTGAGGGGTTAAACCACACTTAACCCTCTTAGAAAACCCTAGCAACGTGGTCTGTTCCAGCAGTAATCCCAGTTTGGTATCATTCACAACCCTAGAGGCTAGGCTAGGGCGGGGCATGATTACTGGACTGATGTAAGCGACCAAAGCGACGGCTGAGTGGTACAGCGGTGCGGGTCCAGGCGGGCTACGGACGTGCACGTAGTCCGGTGTTGGACAAACTCGAGGCACGGGTACAAGTAGGTTTAGACTGTGCATTATTGCTTAGGTGTCTGGGGTTGACACCCGAGGGCTTGATACACCCGAAGGTGGACCCAGCACAGTCTGACTACAACCATATGTGGGCCGTATGGACACCAACACTTGACGTGTTAGGTTTATAGGGAGCCGATCGACTAGACCGTTGGGCTGGACCTTGTATTAAGGTCACCTCATGTTATTGGGCCAAAGTTTGGGCTGAGGGATCAATACCTGTTATGTTAGTTTGCTAGTACACTCTGGTGCAAAGCTTAATCTTCTTTATGTGATGACACCTTTATCTATTGCCAGTATGTTCATCTCAGTTTCCATCATGATGCTAACTTTATTAGTTTATAGACTGATCGTAGTAGGGCTTACCAGTCTTTTTGACTGACTTGTTTTCTTTCGCTTCTTTTCTTCCGTTTCCCCCCCCCCCCCCCAGGTTCTCAGGGAGGGAATATTGGTGCTTAGCTTGGATCGCTTGCTTGTTTGCTGGATAGCTCATGTATGTCTGGACATTGAGCTCGCTATGGTTTATCATCTTTATTTTGGGGATAGCACTATGTATTTCAGTATTTCTGTTTATGATGTACTAGACATGTTTATTTTGGCAGTTGACTTTATGATGTACTAGACTTGTTTTGAGATGGTTTGAGATATTCCGCTATTTTATTCTCACTTACTCTGTTTTACATATATATTCTATGTTCTTGTTCTGCCTTGATATATCATTATGCATGCTTACCCAGTTCTAACGCCCCCCAGAAGCTAGTGCCCCCGAAATAGTGACCCTAGCGGAGATGGGGTGTTACAAATTTGGTATCAGAGCATATGGTTTACAAGAAAGAACAAAAAGTTTTTAAAAAGACTTTTGAAAAACTATTTTCAAAACAAGTATAAAGTATTTTCCAAAGAAAAGTCTAGTATTTTAAAAGGCTATTCCCCAAAAAGCCATTAGCGTTATCCTTCGTTCCCTTGACCTAATCTTATCTTATCTTTCGTTTCAGTATGGCTGAGAATCTTGCCATCCCGGATGGAGTAAACGTACCACTCTGGTATAGGAGACTTCTAGAAGCTAGGGCGGCAGCTGGCCCCGCAAACCCTACTCCCACTTCTCCTCCTGTAGTTGAGAATCCTCCCCCTAATGTCCCTCCTCCGGTGGTTCCTATTCCTCCTCCTCCAGTTGCTGAGGCTCCTCTTCCTCCTCCTCCCCCCTCAGCATCCTCAGGTTGAGTTCACGAAGGTTTGTAAAGACTTCAAGGCGATGGGAGGCAAGAATTTCCTAGGCACGGAATCTTTTGTTGAAGCTAGGAATTGGCTGAAAGACACTGAGGACTTGTTTGCTAACTTTAGGATTGATGACGAGAGGAAGATCTTATTGACAGTATGGCTTTTGAAGGACGAAGCAGCCTATTGGTGGGAGGTCACCAATGGGACGAGGCCCGTCGAGACTTGGGCCGATTTGAGGGCTAGATTTGTGGCCAAGTTTCTATCTTCTGCTGAGGCGAATTTACAGATGGAGAAGTTCATTGCATTAAAGCAAGGTGATATGTCTGTCAAGGAGTATGTGAACAAGTTTAATCAGCTGGCCCGTTTTGGTTTGGATATGGTGAACACTCCTGAGAAGAAGGCTCTTCGATTTGCTAGAGGGTTGAATGAGCCGCTGCAGGGTTTGGCGATGTCACATATTCCGCATGGGGCTACTTTTGAGAGTTTGGTCGATATGGCTCTACTTCAGGGAGATGGAAAGAAAGAGGTCAAGTCGAGTGATACTCAAGCAAAGAAGACTGATTCTCAGGGTAAAGGCAATCAAGGTGGTCAAAGCAGTCAGGGGAATCAGAGCAAGAAAAAGAAGGGGAACAACAACAAAGGCAAGGGAAAGTGCAATTACTGTGGTGTGCCTGGACACTTTGCTAAGGATTGTAGGAAGAAGAAAAGGAAGCTTAGTGGTGGATGTTTTTCCTGTGGTGAGACTGGACACTTCAGCAAGGAATGCCCGAAGAAGAAAGGGCAGGGTCAGACTCAGCGTGCTGGACCTTCAGGAGGGCAAGTTCATGCTCTCAATACCGCTCCAGTTCCCGATCGAGGTAGTGTTTCTGTTGAGAACCTTGTTTATGTTTCCGATCTTCCAGTTCGTACCTTGTTTGATTCTGGTGCATCACATAGCTTTATTTCATCTGATCTTGTTGATAGTTTGCACCTTAGTACTAGCTTAGTGAATGATCCCGTTTGTGTTTCGAATCCCATTGGGGGTTCTGCTCATCTATCTATGATATGTGAGGATCTGAGGATCTCTATACTCAGTGTAGAGTTCTTGTGTAGTGCGTATGTTCTTGGTTTCAGGGGATACGGATTGATTTTGGGCATGGATTGGCTGTCTAGACATGGAGCCATTCTTGATTGTGAGCATAGGGTTGTGAGGCTTGTGACTCGCCTTGGCAACACCTTAGAGATTTCATGCAATCCGAAGGATCCCGTCATGTTGTGCTATCTTGAATCTCTCGACTCGTCAGAGGAAACCCTTCAGTCTGTAAGGGTGGTCCGGGATTATCCAGATGTTTTTGAAGAAGTTAAGGGGTTGCCCCCTAAACGAGTGATTGATTTTCGCATTTATCTGGTGGATAATGCTAAGCCTGTTTCTTTGCCTGTTCGGCACATGGCTCCGCGTGAGAGACGGGAGCTCAGCAAGCAAGTAAAGGAGTTTCTTGAGAAGAACTTCATCAGACGAAGTATATCCGAATGGGGAGCGCCTGTGGTGTTTTCTACTAAGGCAGATGGTTCTCTTCGACTTTGTGTGGACTATAGAGAGTTGAATAAGCTGACTAAGAAGAACAGACACCCATTACCGAGGATTGATGATCTTTTTGACCAGCTTGTTGGTGCTTCTGTTTTCTCTCAGCTTGATCTTGCTACTGGATTTCATCAGCTCAGAGTGGCTGAAGATAGTATAGACAAGACTGCATTCAGAACTCCAGATGGATTCTTTGAATGGCTTGTTATGCCGTTCGGTTTGACGAATGCACCCGCATATTTCGTGGACTTGATGAGTAGGGTGTTCAGAGAGTTCTTGAACAAGTTTGTCGTGGTCTTCGTGGATGATATTTTGGTCTTCTCTAAGGATGAGGAAGAGCATGCAAGGCACCTCGGGGAGGTGATGGATACGCTTAGAGCGCATCAATTGAAGGCCAAGTTCTCCAAGTGTCACTTTTGGAGAAGGGAAGTTAGATTCCTTGGGCATATCGTATCCAAGCAAGGCTTAGCGGTGGATCCCGCTAAGGTGGTTGCGGTTCAGGATTGGAAGACTCCAAGGAATGCAACCGAAGTCAGAAGTTTTCTAGGTCTTGCGGGTTTTTACCGGAAGTTCATCAAGGACTTCGCGAAGATTTCTGCTCCTCTCACTAAATTGACAAAGAAGAATTCAGTTTTTGCTTGGAGCTTAGAGTGCGAGCTTGCTTTTCAGAAGCTTAAGAAAGCTCTCACATCAGCACCCGTTCTAGCTTTGCCCGATGGAGGGAAGTTATTTACAGTATATACCGATGCATGTGGCACGGGGTTAGGAGCTGTTCTGATGCAAGAGGGAAGGGTGATATGCTTTGGCGGTAGACAACTCAAAGTGCATGAGAAGAATTATCCCACTCATGACTTAGAGTTGGCAGCAATAGTATATGCACTCAAGGCGTGGTGCCATTATCTTCTGGGAGAAAGATTTGAGCTTTATACCGATCACAAGTCATTGAAGTATCTCTTTTCTCAGAAGGATCTGAATCTGAGGCAGCAAAGATGGATGGAATTCTTGGCATCCTATGATTTTGAGATAGCTTATACCCCTGGCAAGGGGAATGTGGTAGCTGATGCATTGAGTAGAAGAAGGTTGACCCTAAGTCCTCTATTCGTTGAGATGAAGAATTTAGAGTTCTTGGCAACCTTTGATTTCTCTTTGGCAGTTGAGTCGATGACCGGTTCTTTAGCATCTCTTGAGCTCAGGCCTACCCTTCTGGATCAAGTCGGGGCTTCGCCGAAGGAAGACCCTCAGATAATTGAGATTATGGATAAGCTGATTCGAGGGGAGACATCTAGTCACCTTGCTCGATATTCTATAGATGATAAGGGTTGGCTGAGGAAAGACGGAATGCTTTGTGTTCCGATGGTGGAAGACTTGGTGAGGAAAGTTCTTGAGGAAGCCCATCGCTCCAAGTTGACTATACATCCGGGTGGAGATAAGATGTATAAGGATATGAAGCGCATTTTCTTCTAGCCTGGAATGAAGAAGGATGTGGCAGAGTTTGTCTCTAGATGTGTTGTTTGTCAGAGAGTAAAAGCCGAGTCGAAGAAGCCCGGTGGGCTATTGCATCCTCTAGAGGTCCCGCTATGGAAGTGGGAGAGTATTTCTATGGACTTTGTTGACGGATTGCCAAGGTCAAGAAAAGGGAATACAAGCATATGGGTCATTGTGGATAGGCTTACGAAGAGTGCTCATTTCATTCTGGTGAAGAGCAAAAGGACCGCATTTGGACTAGCATCAGTATATCTTCGTGAGATAGTACGACTACATGGAGTCCCTTCTAGCATAGTCAGTGACCGAGACCCCATCTTTACTAGTCAGTTCTGGAACAGTTTGCAGGAAGCTATGGGCACGAGGTTAAACCTGAGTACGGCTTATCACCCACAAACGGACGGTCAGACAGAAAGGGTGAATAGGGTACTTGAGGACTTGTTGAGGCTTTGTATTCTGGATTTTGGTGGTACTTGGGAAGACCATCTTCCTCTTGTGGAATTTGCTTATAATAACAGTTATCGGGCGAGCATTGGGATGGCACCATTTGAGGCTTTATATGGGAGACCGTGCAAGTCACCTACATGTTGATGGGAGACTACAGATAAGCTTATACATGGACCTGACATGATTAGAGATACATCCGAGAAGGTCGAGTTGATTAGAAGACAGATGAAGGCGGCCCAAGACAGACAGAAATCTTATGCTGATAGGCGAAGGACTGATTTGGAGTTTGATGTTGGGGATATGGTTTTCGTGAAGGTTTCTCCTTTGCGGAATGTGGTTCGGTTTGGAGCAGTAGAAAAGTTAGCACCAAGGTTTGTTGGACCGTTTGCAGTTGTAGAGAGGATCGGGCAGATGGCCTATAGAGTGGAATTGCCCGAGAAGCTAGCTGGAGTGCATAATCTTTTTCATGTTTCGCATCTCCGGAAGTGTTTGCATAAGTCAGCAGAGGTGGTTGAGCCAAGTGTTCTAGAAGATGTGGAAGTAGAGAAAGAAGCTACCTTGAGGAGAGCTCCGATTCGTATCTTGGGGACAGAGATCAAGAAGCTAAGGAATCGTGAGGTCAAGTTGGTGAAGGTTCAATGGGGTGAAGCCGAGGAAGACGCAACTTGGGAAACTGAAGAGAAGATGCGTAGGCTTTATCCATTCCTTTTTGAGGGTACACTCTCAATCTCTTTATCTTTCCATGTCTATCTAGTTTATCTAGTTCATCGTGTCTATCTTATCATGAGAACCTTAGGTAGAATCCTTTGGATGAAACATGTGTTTGAGACATGTTATGTTTGATGGTTGCAAGTGGTTGCAAGTGTTTGCAAGTGGTTACTCGTGGATGCATGATACACATTAGGCACTAGATCGGCTCACACACTCCTCATATTGCATGTGCATGAGTGTTTATTCTTGGATGAAATTTGTATGCTATCACATGGATGTTGCATATGGATGTATGATTGAGCACGCATGTAGATATTATACATTATGTTAGGGATTTGCATACATATGGATACATTTCACTAACATATTTTGCATTGATCTTTGCATTAGATAAGTACATATACACACACTTTTGCATATGTTCATACAGCATTTAGAATCTTTTAAGGACAATGGTTGCTCGTGGATGATGTTTTGAGTAGATGGATGTTGGATGGTAGGATATGTTCTTCCTAACTTGAAGATTTCGGGGACGAAATCCTTTAAGGAGGGGAGAATGTAACAACCTGTATTTTTAATAACCTGTTAAGATATAAATTGAGGCAGAATTTAATTTAAAAATCTGAATCCAGGGGAAACGGGCTGTGCCATTGCGTTCGTCTCGGAAAAATACGCGAAATAGAGTCCGAGTTTTCGGAAATCGGAGTCCATATGACCCAGTTAAGGCCCGTTGAAGTTTTCAGAAATTTCCATATTAAAAACAGATTTAAAATTTTAAGTTAAAAACAAGGGATAGGGCACAACTGGCGTCAGCGGGAAAACTCCCGCCAAGACCCCCAAGTCGACATGCATGTCGACAGGGGTCTAAGGGTGTCGACTGCCCTGTCGACAGCCCTGTCGACACGGGGTGGCCGGGCAGTTTTGCCTGGCGCACCATTTTTGATCTAGGCTAGGTTGTGTGGCTTAGTTCTGGAGACTTCCGAAATCTGATGGACCTAAACTAACCTAGGGTTAATCCTAGGGCTAAAAACACTTTAATCTTCTATAAATAAGACCATAATCCTACCCTAAAACCCCATTATTCATTCTAGCAACCAAACTATGTCAAATTGATTTCTCAAATGGCCTCCACTTAAAAACCCTAGCCTCCACCCTCTTCATAAATCATTCCTATGAAGATTTTGATGTTCATACAAGCATTTCTAAGTTGTATGAATGATCATTAGCTTGCATACATCATCAAGTTGCAAGTTTTATTTGCTAAGCTAGAGTTTTTTGGATTTTTGTTAAGGGTGTTTCTTATTGGAGCTTTGTTTTGGGTTTTTATGCTTGCATAAAGGGCTTCTCAATCTTTACTTGTAGATTTGTGTCTTCATAATATTTGTAAGCCCTCTTACCTTCATTTTAGAAACTCTAAAGATAATATGTGATGAAAGTTGGGATTTATGCATGTTTAATAAGTTATGCATGCTTATGCGAGTTCACTATGCCATGTTATCCATGTTTAATAAGTTATGCATGCTTATGCGAGTTCACTATGCCATGTTACACATGTTTGATAAGTTATGCATGTTTATGCAAGTTCACTATGCCATGATTTGCAAGTTTAACAAGTTATGCATGTTTATGCAAGTTCACTATGCCATGATTTGCAAGTTTAACAAGTTATGCATGTTTATGCAAGTTCACTATGCCATGATTTGCAAGTTTAACAAGTTATGCATGTTTATGCAAGTTCACTATGCCATGATTTGCAAGTTTAACAAGTTATGCATGTTTATGCAAGTTCACTATGCTAAGTTATGCAAGTCCAACATGTTATGCATGTTTATTATGATATGTAAGATTCATCATGTATGTTGTGCCAAGTTCCCTCTTTCTATCCTTTATGCGTTATGACGAATATGTAAGCGATAGAATGACGTTGGGGGGTTTGGGTAAAACTTAAAATACATGAAAATATAAGATTGGGAATTTACCTATTAAGTTAGGTCTACCCCTTGGGAATTTACCTATTAAGTTAGGTCTACCCAAGTATTTGTTAAACTTGTAATTATGTTTTGAAAATAAAGTGGACATGACACTTAGAAAACATAAGTGTGGCCAACTCGAGGTTGGGTTGAGTTTGTAGCGTAATTCTACCCGGAACCTACCGGCTTAACTAGTGGCTACAAACAATAGGATCCAATGTGAGAAGTTGGTCATGTGGTGCCAAGACCCGAGGTTAGACCAAGTTGTGGTGTAAATCTACCCGGAACCCACCGGCTTAACTAGGTAACCGCAACAAAGTCTAATGTGAGAGGTTAAGGCACAATTAAATTAATTAATGCCTCATGATTAGGGTTAAGTCATGGCCCACTAATACTTAACCAATTTTGGGGATACGAGGGATTAAATGGGGTTAAGTGGTGAACTGTTGGTTACACTTAACTAATTTAATCCATGATTAGTGAGGGGTTAAACCACACTTAACCCTCTTAGAAAACCCTAGCAACGTGGTCTGTTCCAGCAGTAATCACAGTTTGGTATCATTCACAACCCTAGAGGCTAGGCTAGGGCGGGGCACGATTACTGGACTGATGTAAGCGACCAAAGCGACGGCTGAGTGGTACAGCGGTGCGGGTTCAGGCGGGCTACGGACGTGCACGTAGTCCGGTGTTGGACAAACTCGAGGCACGGGTACCAGTAGGTTTAGACTGTGCATTATTGCTTAGGTGTTTGGGGTTGACACCCGAGGGCTTGATACACCCGAAGGTGGACCCAGCACAGTCTGACTACAAGCATATGTGGGCCGTATGGACACCAACACTTGACGTGTTAGGTTTATAGGGAGCCGATCGACTAGACCGTTGGGCTGGACCTTGTATTAAGGTCACCTCATGTTATTAGGCCAAAGTTTGGGCTGAGGGATCAATACCTATTATGTTAGTTTGCTAGTACACTCTGGTGCAAAGCTTAATCTTCTTTATGTGATGACACCTTTATCTATTGCCAGTATGTTCATCTCAGTTTCCATCATGATGCTAACTTTATTAGTTTATAGAATGATCGTAGTAGGGCTTACCAGTCTTTTTGACTGACCTGTTTTCTTTCGCTTCTTTTCTTCCGTCCCCCCCCCCCAAGTTCTCAGGGAGGGAATAGTGGTTCTTAGCTTGGATCGCTTGCTTGTTTGCTGGATAGCTCATGTATGTCTGGACATTGAGCTCGCTATGGTTTATCATCTTTATTTTGGGGATAGCACTATGTATTTCAGTATTTCTGTTTATGATGTTCTAGACATGTTTATTTTGGCAGTTGACTTTATGATGTACTAGACTTGTTTTGAGATGGTTTGAGATATTCCGCTGTTTTATTCTCACTTACTCTGTTTTACATATATATTCTATGTTCTTGTTCTGCCTTGATATATCATTATGCATGCTTACCCAGTTCTAACGCCCCCCAGAAGCTAGTGCCCCCGAAAGAGTGACCCTAGCGGAGGTGGGGTGTTACATATTTAAATCGAAATCAAATTCATTTGTAAAAATTTCAGATAATTTAGTTATTCAAATTAAATAATTTGAATAAAATACACTTAAAATACCGGGTTGTTACATTCTCCCCTACTCAATCCTTTTCGTCCCCAAAAAGGAACAAGGCAGGGTAATAGTAACTAAATAATTTATATATTTAAACCGGTGGTTCATATCTATTTTCATACATATATGTAATTTGAAATATATATATCAAAAGCTAAAATATATTACAAACATTTCAAAACAGTTTTAAGTATTTACTTGACGTCTCGATTGGCATTATATAGTTATCCCACTTTCGAAACTCGAAAATGGGTATCGATGATGCCGCGGTAATTACTAGATTCATTTTCAAGCGACTAGAGTGTGACTCTATATCTATCAAATACTTATAGGATTTAATATATACGTTGATCAGACGTATACCCAAATCAATAGGTATTCGATAGGCCTATTTTAACGTCAAATAAGTACTCAAAACATCTTTATATTTAACATAATATATATTAAATTTCCAAATCATATATTATAAATAATATATATCAAATCATTAAAAATTTAAGTAGGGAAAACTATATCTCTCCCCCACTCGTTTATTTATTAAAATTCAACTTAGTTCTTAATAAATAAACAAATGATATTATTATTAAATCAAATACATATCAATATTATACCAAAATAGTTTAAAATACATGTTATGATTATTCAAACTTGTAAAACTAATTTAATTTCATAAGTTAACATATATATATAAATATATATATGTATACGTATATATGTATACACACATACATCACAAAAAAAAATCTTTATAAACCAATTTGAATTTATAAATTCCTATGTATATACACATATATAAATACCATTATAGATTTCAACTACTATAAAATCATTTTCTTACAAAATCTACATTTTTAAATCTTATGTAAAATATATATTCTTTCAAAATATTGATATTAACAAAGAAAAATATTATTTTCAATTTTACATCTTCAAAAATATATATCGGAATTTCAATATTATATCATGAGGGTTATAATATCTATTTCAAACCATTGTTTAGACAGGAATGGACTCGCTATAAAACTTATATTCCACTTCTACTTTTTACCTTGTATTGACAAGGATAAGATATAGAATTCGAGTTAAAAGCTGAATGAACGAAGGAACCTAATCAAAGAGGGTCTACGAAGGAAGATAGATTCAAATGGTAGGAAAATTTCAGAAAAGGATTCAAATATTGAATGAAAAGTTTATATCCAAAATTATTTGTTTAAAAACATTTAAAACCATTTTAAAAACCATTTATACTTTTGAAATACGCTTTCTCTTAAGGAGGAATCTGCGATTTATCCCACTCATTCTAGAGTATCACTACCCTATCTCTAATGAGATTTTACCCTATAGGCTAAAGCTTTGATAAACCGAAGCTCAGATACCATATGTAACGACTTGTCTTTTTGACCATGCCGAATCGACAAACATGTCAACTCGAAATGTACAAAATAATAGATTGTTATTAGCTTCTGGGGTAAACAGAATAAATCACAGAATCAAAGATCACAGACACAGATACAGAGCAATATAATATTTTGCAGAGAAAAATTTTAAAATACAATAGTATTTCAGGAAGCTACTAGATAAATTTTTACATTAGAGTTTACATAAATAATATTGTGGAAGTCTAATACTATGAATTTTATATACATAAATAAAAGATAACTATATAAACTTAAATGACAAGAATAGCTGGAACTGGTTCAACTGAACGGCTAGATACAGGTAAGCAAATCCAGTATAAACTCCAACTCCGATAATGAAATCTCAAAAGCTGTAATACTCGATCTGACCCGAGCAATAATGCAAAACAAACAACTCGGATCAGGACTAACATTCTCATGGAAGTAAATCAACTCAAATGAATTATTCGATGAAATGCAATAAGTAACCTAAAGGATGTTTGTGATAACCATCCTCTAAGGATCCTTCAAACTAATACTATATAGTATAATACGCTATATACAATAGTGTCTATCAGTAAAGTAAAAATATCAGAATAGCGTAAGCGGGATTACCATTATTACCCTTACACCGTTTATATATTCCCATAATATATACAGTACCGTAATTCCTCCATAAACTGAAGGGCTATCAGAGGGCACTCCATATAAAACGGTACAAAACAAAATCGTAATGGGCTTGTATAAAGCATGTGACAAGGCACGCAAGGAATACCAGGGTGGATTCACCGTTTGCATAACCGGACTAGTGGTAACGCAAAAACTATTACCGCCCACCTCGATACACACTCCCATAATGAAAAGGGCCCAAATCCAATCTCATAGTAATAGAATAATATCAAAGAAGTGTGCTCGATAGGAGGTATGATGTAACGTCCCAGATTTTTGGCTATTTAAATTGGAATATTTAAATCTGTTTTATATATTATATTAAGAATATAATGTATTTTATATCGAATTTATTTTATAAATTGTAGTTTGAATATATATATATATATTATAATAATTAAAAATGAGCTCGAAATGACGTGGCAGATCGTAATATTGAAGTTCGAACTTTAATTGAATATACATGATCCGATATAACTCGGAATTCTATGAAACAAGAATCGTTCAAATCGATTTGATTATATTTTTCTAATGGAAGAGAAAAATGGAAATTTCATCGTATAGATTGTTAGTTACGTCCAAATCAAATTTTCAGAATTCGCTATGGAATCGTTTATAAAACATAACGACAATTTAATATGATTAAGTATCGATTTCGAATTTGGATGAGATCTTTGAGACGTGGTAATAATTTAATTTTTATAATTTTACTGTAATTTTTAAATTGGGAAAATACGCCACTTTTTATTTAGAGTATTTTGCACCTATATCAGCATTTTGGGTTTTCATAATATAAGTTAATCTACCGATGTTATTATATTTTTGGAATCGTAGGGCATCGCTCGTCTCAACGGTATTTTTATTTTTGTCCATAGAAGTCCATAAATTAATGGAATTTCTTTTAATCAGTATCGCATAAACATCTCCTTTTCTAAACAAATGTTAACAGATGTACATCCAAGAAACTTACACTCAGATCTCAAAATATTTACTCAAACTAACCATACCCTATTCTATTCTTCATCAAATTTGGTGAAACCCATACCTATTCATTCTTTTATGTCATCATTAAATAAAATACACTGCACTACCCACCCCAATTTAGTCAAAACCTATTCTGTATCACGTTTCCTAGCCACGTCCATGAGAAACCTTTTTCAATGCCTAACCTATCCTACTTTTCCAACAGCATGCGTCCTACGGAGGTACGTTCCCACTTATTTATTTATAAACATAGAAATAGACAACATAAAGCAGTCTATCCTTTTCATCCCTAGAGCCTACGGTATTTTTCCTGCTTGCCAACATGTGTAGTAAAAATGTACAGAACCTAGTGAAACTTCACTGACCCTCCCTTTTTGGTTCTAACAGTCTACATGTTTCTGCATCAGCCTACATTTATACGTATATTTTTATACGCCTTCACCCCAAAGTAATCTGCTCTACCCATCTTCTGAAATGAAACCGAAGTTTCCTATAGCCATCTACACCACAGGGCTAACACATGTAGGAAACGACATCATGGTGATCTCTTCATTCGGATGTGTGTGTATGTGTATACACTCTCTCGCAACCGTGCTCATTTTCCTTCATCAACAAAATTGAAAACTCCTCTCTCGTTCAAAGTTTTAAAGGGAGCCTTAGCTTTCTTCCAATGAAAGTGAACACAGTAAGCAAATGGAACCCAGTACCTTTAAAAATCCTACTAAATAAAAGCAAACGAAAATGGGTTCGTTGTTTGGCGAAAATCTCATGATGACGAGAGAGAACGGAGAAGATTTGTGATGCAAAGTCTACTGTAGCTGGTGGTTTTGCAAGAGGGCGTCATCGCTGGTAAGTGACAAGTATGGCGTGAAGGCTGCATGGGTTAGAGGGGGCCAAGCTCAAAGACAGTGGGTTGTGTTTTCTTATCAAAATGGATGGTGTGTTTTTTGGTGAGTCTGTTGGGTGGTCTTCGGGATAAGTGGTAGTATTTTAGACAGTAAGAAGAAAAAAGGAAAAGAGAAGGTTTCAGGCAAGCTTTCGGGAAGATATGTACGTAAAAGGAAAAGAAGATTAAGAAAGGAGCTATGTTCCGGGTGTTAACGCGAAGGAGATGATAAATTATTGGAGAACAGTAGTACATTTGGGTCTAGGGCCTTACACGTTTAAATTAAAAAAAAAGAACAAAAAGAGAAGAAGGAATAACGCAAAAGAAGCGGCAAGAAAAGGGTCGGAGTCGTATCAATTAGCAGAAAGAATATATTATTACGCAATTAAGGATGGCTAAACACCTGGGCCAGGTGGTTAAGCATTAAGATAACGATGTGTTATAAATTATTCATTAACCAATTATAGTAGTTATAAAATACGTTATAACTTGTAATTGCGGTAATTAGTTCGTACGTTATCAGAATCACATGAAACTGGAAGCGTTGGAATTATGATAGAGACCAGTACGCTGCTGAGCAAGTTCGAAGGGAATTGAATGAAATCAGGATTTCGTTTGATTTTAAAGGACTGATTAAAATTTAAAAAAAAACAACGTTGGAAACGTAAAATCGTAGATAAAGGTGAGTAAATTCTCACAATTTCTGTAATTCTGTGATGTGTTAAATTCATATTAAAATATAATTCATCGTTAATCATAGAAATTGGATGATTAAATGTCTCGATTACTTATTAAATGATTGTCGATAATTATATTTGTCGTATTGGATGATTTTGATTTAAATAATTATTTCAAATATTATCGGTGACGCAGGGAAGAACAGGTTGGAGGGATCCGACCGGATTCCTCAAATATTTCATATGTTGTTTATTATTCCCATATTATCTAAATATGAACGGTATTGATTAAGTTATTGGTAGCAAATGATCTGAAACGTTGTTTTTAAGAAGCTAGTTCGTCATCGGGTGAATTGACGTAATTTCAATATAAAGTTTATTTTATAATTGAAGTATAGTTTAAAAATTGATTTCTTTTTAAAAATAAAAGCTTAAGAATAAAACGAAATTTAGAAATAGGTTATAGAAATAGTTATATAATATTTAAATAAGTGTAGGAGCCAAAATTCAACCTACGGGTTATTATTTAGAAAATAACTGTTTAAATAAAAGAGTTAAGCAATTTAATTAGATTAATTATATTAATCTAATGAGAAGAGTAATCATAATCAGTTAATAAATAACTGATATTTAAGTTGATGAAGACAACTATTTAATTAGAGTTGATAATTTCGTTAATCGTTCTTCGATTAATGTAATGAAAATGGTTAACAACTAATTATTCCTATTAATTATCTTTTTATTTAATATTATTTAAAGTTCTTATTTATTTATAATTCATTAATGAAGTATTTATCGACTAATAATATCAATAAGTGGTTAGCTGATCTATTTTAATGAAGTAAATTATTCCACTTCAGTTAATAATGGAATTTATTAATTATTGTGGTTAACAATAATTAAAGTGAATTACTTCTTTAGAAGTAAATTAAGAAGTGAACGAGTTTAAAAAGGAATTTGCATTAAAAGTGATGCATACCAAGTTTACAAAATAAGTTGTTAAGCTAATTTGTCTTTTAGGTAAATGCACGTAATGTCTAAATTAAGTATAAGCGAAGATATTGAAAGATGTTTTCAAATTATAAAAGTAAATGTCATATAAGTTTTAAATAAGTTCTTGTTTACTAAATTATTATAATGAGTAAACAAAGATTAATTGGAAGTGATTTACAAAGAAAGAAGATTAACAGATTTACATAAGAAAAGTATATAAGTAGTTGCTAGGAAGAAATCCGAGTTTGAGACAAAGTTTATAAAGAAGTTAAACTCGGGAAATGATTTTCAATAAGTTTTACTGAAGGAAATGGATTAAGTAAACGATTATAATTGGAAGAAGACTTAGGGTTATGAAAAAGTAAGAAGCTTAGTTAAATTTTAGTAAATGAGTTTTTAAACGAATCCAATTGTAAATTAGTTATATTACAAAGGATTAAAGCAAAAGGGTTTGCATTAGTTAACTTTACTTGAATAAAAAGTAAAAGATTTTTATTTTGAAAATAAATATGCTAGTTGAAAAAAAATGGTTATTAAAAACCATATTTGTAAGAAGATAGAAAATGGAAATGATAGGTTGGGTGTTTCAAGCTTTTATCCATTCTGATATAAGAATGTTGTCGATCAAGGTCTGAGAGGTAACTAAAATACCCAAACTTGAACAGCTTCACCATTATCGAGGAATGATATTAGTTTGAAACGATAGGCGCGTTGAAACTTGACTATTATTTCTACAAGAGAAATATTGCGACATCATTGGCAAGATTCTAAAATATTAATTAGAACTGGTTAATTTTGATGAACCAATGTATACTTAACATTGTTTAACTTGAGTTTGAATTGGAGAAATTTATCGTTAACTTTAAGTTAAGAATATAAGATGACTTTCGCAAGGCGAAAGGTAATATAAGGGATTTGGTGATTATATAGCGATGATTCTAAAATAAGAGAAATGAAAATGGAGTTTGGTAAATAAAGATATGTTATGTTTTCAATGTAACGAAAATAAATGAGATTTGAGATAATAAGAATATAAAATCGATTTCTAAAGATCGATAAAATCATCTGATAAATAAATCAAAGATGCCAATATACTTAACTGTACTATGTGAATTGATAGTTAAAAACCCGACTATAAATGAATATGTTATTGGACCTTTTGACGTGTTGTTTCGAAGAAACTGGGATGAAAACTAGAACCAAAACCACTTTGATCCAACGTTGCGTATAGAACTAAGTGGCAGCAAATGAAGTTGGAGCATTGAAGACAGTAGATCTTCATAAAACGGAAGAACTACTTATAATCTCCGGTTGGCCCGTTGAGATACACTGTGGTTCTGTTGTGGTTTGAATCTATGGGTTGCGAGGACTTCTCACTACAGATCCTTGGGGTGATTCCTATATAAGGATGCAGTATGAGGGTGCCTTCGGTCCATCCTGTTCCTGGATGACGTGACGATGTGGAATTCAAAGCAAACGACGACCAGATGTATAAAATGAAGATTTATAACCTCAAGCCTCACAACTGGGAAATGACAAAAATCGGGCAGGCAGCATGGCTATGTGGGTCACACCCATTAGGGTGTATTGTCACCATCTATAGAATATTCACATTTGTTACTTCTTTTCATTTCTATATCTCCCAGGAAAAAGGTAGCTGCGCAGCCGTAAGGTGACAATATATTCGATACACTCTAGAGAAATGAGTGGTTAGTCATGTGTGGGTCGGGTTGCAAGACGTTCTAGTTGAACCCAGTGTATTCCTCTCTAGAGATACACTATCGGCAGGTGGTTCCATACCTTGTCATAGTCGAAATCCAATCTCCAATAGGCACCGACGGTTTTTATTGTAGACTATATGTGTTGAGCGTGAGATGCAAGCATTCTGCTAGATTGATATTTATTTGTGATTTGATAGACACTATTATAATATCAGAGAAGATATTGATTTCAAAAATGTTTTGGGTCATAGTAATATAAAAACCGTCCGTGTTTATGTGTGGACTGGTCTTACTGTTATCCTTTGTTTCAAAAAGGATTTCTAAAGTTAAACAAGTTGTTTTCCATATGAATTTACCACTGAAAGTATTCCAGACTGATCCGTGTGTTTTTGCTTTGCTTCAAAATGTTCTCGGGTCAGACCGAACATATTTGCATGTTAGATTCTGCTTGGAGTTCAGGAGATGGAAGCAGGAGGCTTCACCGTTAATTATGTAGAGTTTATTTCCGCTGTGTATGATATATGATGTAGTCTGATGATCGGTATGTATACAGATTTTTTTTGTATAAAAAGATTTGATATATTATATTTCATTTGTTCCGTTGTGAGATTCTGATGTTGATCTTCTTTTTCTTCTATTCAGAAATTTCTTTCCTACTTTCCTTATCCTCTAATTTCTTTCTATTAATGTTCTGGTATTTTCGGTGCTTGAATGTCGATATGGTATTTTGTGTCAATTTTCAGGGTCGAAAATTCCTGGTCGTTACAGTGGTATCAGAGCTATTGGTTTAATAATAACCTTAACTCTGTGATGTAACTCGGTAGAGATGGGGTTAGTAAGACCATAGATTGAGTTTGAGTGTATATATGAGAGCGCGTATTTGTAATTGGATATAAAATTATTTTAAATTATTTTCCCTAATATATTTTGTAAAACAGTAGAGGTTATAATTTTCTTAAATTATTAAACTATTGATCGACTAATGCTGATTTGAATTAGAATTCAGAGTGAATCATAAAATTTAAATGATCTAACCAGATGGGAATTTCAAATATTAAATTTGAAAATAAAAGTTCAATGCAAAATTTAATTTGGAATAAAAGTTTATATTAAAGTTAAATATGGACAAGAATGATTTGGTTTGTTGATTGTGCCTTGTTTGGTTAAATTATTGAGTGCATGAGTATAGATTTAAAACATTCATTGAAACCAATTTTGTAACGACCCGGAAAAAGGCGATCTTGGTTATCCGTTATACAACACATATCGAACATCCAAGGATCGAAAATACCGGTAGTTAATGAAAGAAATTAGAGGGTGAGAATAGATAAGATAGAAACTTAGAATAGAAGAAGAAGAAGAACATACAACATCAGAGTAACACGAATCTCAGAGCGGAACGAACAACATATAATAGATAATATATCCTTGAAATAAAATCAGTATATGTATACAATAACATTATCAGAGTACAACACTTACAACACAGCGGAAACAACTATAGCTATATAATCCTAAAGCCTCTTGCTCCAAGCTCTCCAAGTATATCTGTAAAATCCTAACTACTTGACTGCCCGTGCAAAATTGGGCACCCAAGAGTTTAGAGAAACAAAACGAAATAAGTTCCGGGTCAGTCATGGGGCTGGTATGAGTAAAACAGTTAAAAACAGTTTGAACAAGTAAACGATATCTCATAAGACCACGCGCCGTGTAACGAAACGGGTTTTTCCCTTATGAGAATCCAAATTATCTTTATATCAAAAACCTTTGATATTATAATAATGTCTATCAACCAAATATAATAATCATCTAGCAGAAACGCTTTCATCTTACATTCTACATATATAGTATACAATCAAAAACGCAAGCACGTATTGGGTAATGGATTTCCAACTATGACAAGGTATGGAACCACCTTTCGCCAGTGTACCTCTAGAGAGGAATACACTGGGTTCAACAAGAACATCTTGTAACCCGACCACACATGACCGACCACTCATTTTGCTTGAGTGTATCGAATGTATATCACCAACGGTTGGGATCAGCAACTGTTTCCCGAATGGGACAACATCGACAATAGATTTTTAGAAGTAAATGAAAGTCTAAATCAGGTGATTATACACCCTAATAGGTGCGACCTACATAGCCATGCTGCCTGCCTGATTTTTGTCATTTCCCCGATGTGAGGCTAGAAGCTACGCTTATCTTTTACATGCCCCATCTTCATTTACTTAGAATGTCACATCGTCATACCCTTTAAATCACAAATTGATTTATCCAAAAATAACACGGTATACAGCTTAGAGAAACGAATTCCTCAGCCACCAAACGTGAATACGTTTGAAGAGATAAACTTACGCGATCTATTGGATATACTCTATCAGACCTTCTTCCATACAAGTTGTCCTGGGATTGGACAAACCGAAGGCACTATACATTATATCCATCTTAGGCACTGTTATCTAAGATTTATACAACAACCCTTGCACTTTACCCCGTCTTCAATTATCTTTGGCATATATGATTCGCAACGCTTATGCCGATATGGAGTGGTTCTTTGGATATTAATCCAACTGGTCTCTCCATATTAACAACGTTAAAATGGTCAAAACTTTGATAGTCTGTGATTTAATTTTCAAATGAAAACATGTCTGTGTACACACAACGATCTTATTTCCAAATGAAATTATCGTTCCAATCATCAAACGTATATATATATGTGTATATATATATTTCCTCGTTTTCTATGTTTAGAAAATATACGTTATTAACACTGGAAAACATTTCCATGGCTTAATTACATATCACTATTCTTCCACATTTATCAGTCCCTGACTGTAAACTAATAAGAGAACAACTTCCCAAGTATAAACCCCGAAGGCCGAAACCAACATCAGATCGATACCCAGAAAACTATTCAACTTACTAATCTCTAGTGAGTTTCTAATTTTGCTTAACTCTATTTCTTTAACTCTATTTGATTAACTCTAATTCGGTTAACTCTCACTGGATTAACTCTAACTGATTCATTCTAACTGATTAACTCTTCGTCCTTATTCAGTTTCAAATATCGATGTTGAAATCGATTCTTACTTCTCTATATATAAGCTCAGACTTATATAACCTTATTTATCTACTGATAAATATTTCCCTTAATTTATAAAATATCATTTTATAAATTACTCTTCCAATTCATCTGTTATGAACAGATTCTATTTAATATCTATCTTTACTTCAATCAATTCATAATCCTTTTATACCTCGTCAATCTTCCTTTATAATCCTATTTATTATCCCAAGTTATTATCTTATTTATTTATTCTAAATAAACAATCCATTTAATATCTTCTATTTATTTACTAAATAAATTTCTCTTATCATACCTTATTTATTCATTCTAGTTATTTCCTTTAATAACCCTATTTATAAATATTCCATTTTATAAGTATTTCTTTTTTTTAAATATCCATTTATAAAATCCTTTGATTTCATAAATATTTTATTTATAATATTGCTTTGAAAATTCCTTTTTTCAACATTCCGGTATTTCGTATGGTACTTAACACATCAAATCACGATGACCAATATCGCCCAAACACATATAATCGCCAACAGATTATATATCACATCATATATTCAATTATATGAAATAATAGTATTTTATATATTGAGGACTCCAGTCAGATCCCTCCAACCTGGTTCCCTGCATCCACAGATGTTACACAATATAATCAACATCACTTTCAGTTCAATATGAAATATTCTGTTAACAGATTCAATATATATAGATTTAACAGTATGTATATATATATATATATATATATATATATATATATATAATTTCCACTAAGTAACTAGCAGTTCAATCAAACAGTCAACACACAGTCAATCAGACAATTTTTAACAGTTCTAAAAATACAACATGAAAATATAAACTGTTTAGAGTTAGTGAGATTTACTCACTTTGGCAGTTCATCGTTAAAGAATGATAAACTGTTTGTTTGATTTGAATCAAACATTTTATATCACCATAAATTCAAACGAGCACCAATCCAGTCCCAGTTAGTTCCATTGGGTAGTGTCCGTCTATACGATCCCAGCGGATCCAGTTTTGTCCAATTTTGATACCGTATGATCAAGTTATACCCTTTTCAAGTTAGTACACTATTTTAATTTAAATAAAACTTAAATAAAGTTTTAGTTGGGCATTCACCCTTTATTACCTCTCCGGCCCATCAACACTCATAACAAAACCGGCCCGATTGTTTCCATCTTCCCCAAACTCATTTCGCGATTTCCAGTATTCAAAACACCCGCCGTTGACCTGTTTTTGACCTCACCCCACCACCACGTCGGTCATCAACCTCCGGCGCGAACACCACCGTCCGAATCACCATCGGAAACCGCACCTGGCCAACTCTACCTCGTCAGCTCCGGTTCCACTACGTAAATCCGCCTGTAGTCCAAAAGCCGATGTCGCAATCCACCTCAAGTCACCGGAAATCCTCGAAGTTCACCTCCAAGCTCGATTTAATCCCCTAAACCCAAAACTAGTATCGAATTCAAAAATTGAAGCCTCAATCCTGCCAAACGTTGAACCCTAGTTTTACTGTCTATGTCCGCTGAACTGAAACTCGACATCGCACCGTATAAAACAAGCATAGAACTGACGAGAAAAATCCGAGGATCTCAAGAATAATCATCCCCTGATTTTTAGGATTTTCTACCATTTTATTTTGATTTTTATTTATCACGATTTTTGGGTTTCCAGAAGTAAATGATGCGGCGGATTTTCTTTGACTAGTGAATTAGGTTTAGGATTGTTTAAGGGTAATATATAGTGGAAGGGGGGGTTGATAATGAAGGATGTGGCCCCTTTATGTTCATAAGTTTTGTTTTGTTTTATTTTTATTTTTGTTTCTGCCTTCTAAAATCTTGTGTAATCACACACAATACCCAAAAATAACAGGAATGGACATGCAGCTAGAGTTCGACATTCTGGTCCCAACGAAACTGGTTTCGTCGAATTCCGACTCTGTTTGCTCACACAGCGTATTTTTGGCTGTCAAAATACTAAATGTTTTTCACTCTAAAAATCGGTACGGCCACATACTGACTTCAAAAATCACAGAAATTGAAATCTAACAATAATTTAACATTGCGGATCCAACAAAAATAGTTTCGTCGAATTCTGAGGTCGTTTGCAAAACTATCCATTTTTAAAGCTTTGAATAACCCTTTTAAATATATTTAAAAACAATTAAATTAAATATAAATAAATTTATATTATCGTATATACTCACAGTGGAATACCAGAAAGCTCTAGAATAATCCTGTATGGATTTCTAACTCGACATTTCATCATCAGAGTTATATCGATATTCGATTTATATTTAAATCCTTTTATAAATTATTATAAATTATAAAGGAATTCCACAACGACTTTTCTAAAATTTGATTTGGACATAAATCGATATCTACACGACGAAATCCCGATTTTTCTCTTCCACTAGAAAGATATACTTCACCAGCTCCTAACGTTTCTTGTTTCACAGAAATCCGATTTAAAACGAATCATGTACATTCAGTTGAAGTTCAAATCACCAAATCGCGAACTGCCACGCCATTTCGAGCTCTATTTTTATTATAATTTAATTATACGTTCGAACTGTCATTCAAATAATATATTCGTTATTCAAATTCAATTCTAAACTGAATTAAATATCACAAATGATCCAGTTCACACCATATTGTGAATTCCACTATTTCTGACTATTTCAGAAATTACGTATATTATTATATTATTTATTTTAATTAAATATTCAGTATAATTTAATTAAAAGACCACTTGAAATCCTAAATCACTTTATAAATAATTAAATTAATTAATTATTATATCGTTGAAAATGTGGGTCGTTACATTCTTCCCTACTTAAAATAATTTCGTCCTCAAATTGCTAAGGTAGAAAACAAACCTATTGACCGGTTAGAACTTATTTGTTCACTTCTTAAATTCAGTTTCACTGAACTAATTTTATTTCAATTAAATTATTAATTAATTCTTATCATCGAAAATTTTCAAAAATCGTGAAAATGTTCTAACGCCTTAATTCTTCGAAAAATTTCACCAGCACCTCCTTTGTATTGGTCAATCGGTCAAACTCCAACTCGACTCTCTGGGCCATCTCCAACCCAAAAAAATAATCAAATAGCCAAGCGGCTTGCCAAATTGGATCATAAATCTCATATCCATATAAAATATAAACTGTACCTTTTTGTCGGGTATATCAACTCTATCACTTCCATATGCTATCAACTCAGCATATACCAATGTCATCCCAATCAAATTCCAATCTGTTTTTATCCACAAATCCAACCATTCGCTTATACCTGAGTCAAATTTAATTTCAAATCAAAGTTCCATTCTTGATTTTTAAATTCTTAACTCATTAATCCAATACCATTTCAAATTCAATTCTCAGAAATCCAATTTGTCTCGATATCCTTCTAACCCAATTTAACTCCAATTTGCTTTTGCAAATTCCAATTCAATTTGGTTTTAAATCAAATAATCTTTTTCCTGGGAGTTTCTAACAGTTTTGTTTTTCTCAAAAACCAAACTCTCCTTTGCAGGATTCAAACAACTTGTTTTTCTAAACAATTTCAAAAACAATCTCTTTGGTAGTAATCCATCACTTACAACTCGAAAATGAACACTAATGATGTCCGGATCAACATCGGAATTTATTTTCCAGCGATCGAAGTGAGTTCAATAATATATCACCTTTCAAAACCATTTCTAACACTTCCATTTTGAAATACATTTCAAAATACCATTCACACGGCTTGTAAAACAATTTGAATTCTCCTAGGATTTTAAAATTCACGTATATTTTAATCCAAATCCATTTACAAACACCTTTCCAATTTTCCAGGGTTTTAATTTAAATTCTGATTTGAATTCAGATTTAATTCATCTGATTCCACGTATTTCACTTATATGGATTCAGATTGGTTATTTACATAACCGTTTAATTTATAATCTTACTCGATTATAATAACAACCAATATATCAAATATATTATATTCCCAATATATACATATCTTCCTTATATCAAAATATACTTTGGGTAAACTTATTTTCATTTACCCTCTTTTCAAAACATATCGTGTTGACCCATCGAATTCGAGTGTTTAGAAGCCCCTATCGACTATGGTGGTGCCCCACCATCGACCAGAATCCATAAACAACTCAACCAATAAATCTACTCAATATAAAACCATTTATATCAAATAACAAATATGTTCACTTGTATATATATGCTCAACTCAATCTAGGGTATTACTAACCCTATCTCTGCTGAGTCATGCCACAGAGCCAAGGTAATAACTTAACCTTAAGCTCTGATACCAACTGTAACGACACAGAAAAAGTTGAGTAGGCTTTGCAACCATCCTCTTCTCTCCCAAGGCAGAGGGCTAACCTCCCCCCATGGCTTACAAAGGTACCCCAAACACCATGCTTTACGGCCAGCCTCTCGACTCGACCAACCCGCTATACTGCAGGACCTGTAGGGGTAAGAGTCTCCCATTCCCTACCAAACCACAAAGAGAGAACCCCTATCAGACGTACCAATTAAGCAATATGGACTGGTATGAGTAAAATAGTTAAAAACAATTTGAACAAGTAAACGATATCTCATAAGACCACGCCATGTAACGGAATGGGTTTTTCCCTTATGAGAATCTAAATTATCTTTATATCAAAAACCTTTGATATTATAATAATGTCTATCAACCACAATATAATAATCATCTAGCAGAAACGCTTTCATCTCACATTCTACATATATAGTATACAATCAAAACCGCAAGCACGTGTTGGGTAATTGATTTCCAACTATGACAAGGTATGGAACCACCTTTTGCTAGTGTACCTCTAGAGAGGAATACACTGGGTTCAACAAGAACATCTTGCAACCCGGCCACACATGACCGACCACTCATTTCGCTTGAGTGTATCGAATGTATATCACCAACGGTTGGGATCAGCAACCGTTTCCCGAATGGGGCAGCATCAACAATATATTTTTAGAAGTAAATGAAACTCTAGATCATGTGATTATACACCCTAATAGGTGCGACCTACATAGCCATGCTGCCTGCTCGATTTTTGTCATTTCCCGGATGTGAGGATAGAAGCTACGCTTATCTTTTACATGCCCCACCTTCATTCACTTAGAATGTAACATCGTCATACCCTTTAAATCACAAATTGATTTATCCAAAAATAACACGGGTAAACAGCTAAGAAAAACGAATTCCTTAGCCACCAAACGTGAATACGTTTGAAGAGATCAACTTACGCGATCTATTGGATATACTCTGTCAGACGTTCTTCCATACAAGTTGTCCTGAGATAGGACAAATCGAAGGCACAACTCAGTATATCCATCTTAGGCACTGTTATCTAAGATTTATACAACAGCCCTTGCACTTTACTCCGTCTTCAATTATCTTTGGCATATATGATTCGCAACGCTTATGCCGATATGGAGTGGTTCTTTGGATATTAATCCAGCTGGTCTCTCCATATTAACAATGTTAAAATGGTAAAAACTTTGATAGTCCGTGATTTAACTTTCAAATGAAAACATATCTGTGTACACACAACGATCTTATTTCCAAATGAAATTATCGATCCATTCATCAAATATATATATATATCCTCATTTTGTATGTTTAGAAAATTTACGTTATTAACACTGGAAAACATTTCCATGGCTTAATTAGATATCACTATTCTTCCACATCTATCAGTCCCTGACTGTAAACTAATAAGAGAACAACTTCCCAAGTAAAAACCCTGAAGGTCGAAACCAACATCAGATCGATACTAAAAAAACTATTCAACTTACTAATCTCTAGTCAGTTTCTAATTTTGTTTAACTCTATTTCTTTAACTCTATTTTAATAACTCTAATTCTATTAACTCTCACTGGATTAACTCTAACTGATTCGCTCTTACTGATTAACTCTTCGTCCTTATTCAGTTTCAAATATCAATGTTGAAATCGATTCTTACTTCTCTATATATAAGCTCAGACTTATATAACCTTATTTATCTACTGATAAATATTTCACTTAATTTATAAAATATCATTTTATAAATTATTCTTCCAATTCATCTGTTATGAATAGATTCTATTTAATATCTATCTTAACTTCAATCAATTCATAATCCTTTTATACCTCGTCAATCTTCCTTTATAATCCTATTTATTATCCCAAGATAATATCTTATTTATTTATTCTAAATAAACAATCCATTTAATATCTTCTATTTATTTACTAAATAAATTTCTCTTGTCATACCTTATTTATTCATTCTAATTATTTCCTTTAATAACCCTATTTATAAATATTCCATTTTATAAATATTTTCTTTTTTTAAAAAAAAATCTCCTTTTAAAAAATCCTTTGATTTCATAAATATTTTATTTACAACATCGCTTTGAAAATTCCTTTTTTCAACATTCTGGTATTTCGTATGGTACTTAACACATCAAATCACGATGACCGATATCGTCCAAACACATATAATCGCCACCAGATTATATATCACAACATATATTCAATTATATGAAACAACAGTATTTTAAATATTGAGGAATCCAGTTGGATCCCTCCAACCTGTTTCCCTGCATCCACAGATGTTACACAGTATAATCAACATCACTTTCAGTCAATATGAAATATTCTGTTAACAAAATCAATATATATAGATTTAACGGTTTATATATATATATATATATATATATATATATTCCACTAACTGACTAGAATTTCAATCAAACAGTCAACACACAGTCAATCAGACAATTTTTAACAGTTCTAAAAATAGAACATGATAATATAAACTGTTCAGAGTTAGTGAGATTTAATCACTTTGGCAGTTCATCATTAAAGAATGATAAATTCGTTATTTGGTTTGAATCAAACAATTTATTTTGCCATAAATTCAAACGAGTACCAAGCCATTCCCAGTCAGTTCCATTGGGTAGTGTCCGTCCATACGATCCCAGCGGATCCAGTTTTGTCCAATTCCGATACCGTATGATCAAGTTATGCCTTTTTCAAGTTAGTATATTATTTTAATTTAAATAAAACTTAAATAAAGTTTTAATTGGGCATTCACCCTTTATTACCTCTCCGGCACATCAACAATCATAACAAAATCAGCCTGATTGTTTCCATCTTCTCCAAACTGATTTCGCGATTTCCAGTATTCAAAACACCCGTCGTTGTCCTGTCTTTGATCTCACCCCACCACCACATCGTTCATCAACCTCCGACGCGAAAACCACCGTACGAATCACCATCGGAAACCGCACCTAGCCAACTCCACTTCGTCAGCTCCAGTGCCACTGCGAAATTCCGCCTGTAGCGCAAAAGCCGATGTCGCAATCCATCTCAAGTCACCGGAAATCCTCCAACTTCACCTCCAAGCTCGATTTAATCCCCTAAACCCAAAACTAGTATCGAATTAAAGCATTAAAACCTCAATCCTACCAAACGTTGAACCCGAATTTTACTATCTATGTCCGCTGAACTGAAACTCGACATCGCACCATATATAACAAGCATGGAACTGACGAGAAAAATCCCAGGATCTCAAGAATAATCATCCCCTGAATTTTAGGATTTTCTACCATTTTATTTTGATTTTTCTTTCTCACGATTTTTGGGTTTCTAGAGGTAAATGATGTGGCGGATTTTATTTGACTGGTGAATTAGGTTTAGGATTGTTTAAGGGTAATATATAGTGAAAGAGGGTGGTTGATAATGAAGGATGTGGCCCCTTTATGTTCACAAGTTTTGTTTTGTTTTCTTTTTATTTTTGTTTCTGCGTTCTAAAATCTTGTGTGATCACACACGATACCCAAAAATCACAGGAATGGACATGCAGCTAGAGTTCGACATTCTGGTCCCAACGAAACTGATTTCGTCGAATTCCGACTCCGTTTTCTCACACACCGTATTTTTAACTGTCAAAATACTAGTTATTTTTCGCTCTAAAAATCGGTACGGGCACATACTAACTTCAAAAATCACGGAAATTGAAATCTAACTATAATTTAACATTGCGGATCCAACAAAATTAGTTTCGTCGAATTCTGAGGTCGTTTGCAAAACTGGCCATTTTTAAAGCTCTAAATAACCCTTTTAAATATATAAATATATTTAAAAACAATTAAATTAAATATAAATAAATTTATATTATCGTATATACTCACAGTGTGTAATGACCCGAAAATCCGGTCCAATTTGAGCTGACTAAATAACACAAGTCCAACCCCAAATTGCACTGAAAATTCAAGAAATCAATAGAAAGAAGATAGAGGGTGAGGATAGATAAGATAGAACTAGTAGAATAGAAGAAGAAGAAGAACATCATCATCAGAGTAAACACGAATCTCACAGCGGAACGAATAAAATATAACATAACTTTTGAAATACAAACAGTTATATATATACAATAGCACTTATCAGAGTACAACACTTACAACAACATCGGAAATAATAATAGCTATAGAATCCTGAAGCCTCCTGCTCCAAGCTCTTCCAGTATATCTGTAAAATCCTGAACTACTTGACTGCCCGTACAAATTTAGGCACCCAAGAGTTTAGGGAAAACAACAAAGTAAACTCCGGGTCAGTCATGGGACTGGTATGAGTAAAATATTTTAAAACAGTTTGAACAAGTAAACGATATCTCATAAGACCACGCCGCATAACGGAACGGGTTTTTCCCTTATGAGAATCCAAAATATCTTTATATCAAAAACCTTTTGATATTATAATAATGTCTATGTACAATTAGATATCAACTAGCAGAAACGCTTTCATCTCACGTTCTACATATATAGTATACAATCAAAACCGCAAGCACGTATTGGGTAATGGATTTCCAACTATAACAAGGTATGGATCCACCTTCCGATCAGTGTACTCTAGGAACGATACACTGGAGTTCAACAAGAACATCTTGCAACTCAGCCACACATGACCGACCACTCATTTCGCTTGAGTGTATCGAATGTACATCACCAACGGTTGGGATCAGCAACCGTTCCCGTAAATATATATGGGACAACATTGATAGATTTAAGAAGCAAATGAATATTCTCTAGATAGGTGATTATACACCCTACTTCGGTGCGACCGACTTAGCCATGCTGCCTGCCCGATTTCTGTCATTTACCGGATGTGAGGCTAGAAGCTACGCTTACTTTCCATTCATTTATAACACGATCACTTTGAATGCCACATTATCAGATCCGTAAATCATTAGTTGGTTTATACAAATATCCTGGATGTTATGCTAAGGGATAAATCCGTTGCAACCATATATATTTATACAGACCAACCCATTCGATCATTGGAAATACTTTGTCAGACATTCGTCCATTTACGTTCGTTCTGGGACTGAACGAAACCGAAGGCACTATTCAGTACATCCATCTTAGTCCATGTTATCTAAGACTTATACAATAGCCCTCGCACTTTACTCCGTCTTCAATTTTCTTTGGCATATTCGCAATGCTTATGCCAATACAGAGTGGTTCTTTGGATAAGAATCCAACCGGTCTCTCCGTATCAACAACGTAAATATGGTCAAAACTTGATAGTCTGTGATTTAACTATCAATGAAAACATGTCGGTGTACAAACAACGATCTAAATTCCAAATGGAATTATCGATCCAATCATCAACCATATATATATATATATATATATATTCATAATTCCTTATTTTCTAAAATTAGAAAATATATGTTTTCAACATTGGAAAACATTTCCAATCCTCATTTACGCATCACTACCATTCCACAACTATTAGTCCCTAACTGTAAACTAGTAAGAGAACAATTCTCTAAGTATAAACCCCGAAGGCCGAAACCAACATCAGATCAACACTCAGAAAAATATTCAACTTACCAATCTCTAGTCAGTTTCTAATATTGTTTAACTCTATTGATTAACTCTATCGAATAACTAAATTCGATAAACTCCTTTTGATTAACTCTATCGAATAACTAAGTTCGATAAACTCCTTTTGATTAACTTGTATTCAGTTACTAAATTCGATTAGCTAATATTAGACTATTCTTATTCGATTAACTAATATTAGACTAACTCAAATCAGGTTATTTCTAATTGAATGACTAATATTCAATTACTCTATTTAGATTATCTCTTTTATATCTCATCAATTTCCTTTTTATAACGTTTACCTACCGTTACAAATATTTCCTATTTACAACTTCTATTTACCGTTACAAATATTTTCTATTTACAACTTCTATTTACCGTTACAAATATTCCTTATTTACAACTTCTATTTACCGTTACAAATATTTCTTATTTACAACTTCTATTTACCGTTACAAATATTTCCTATTTACAACTATTTATTTATCTTCTAAATAAATATTTCTTATTTATATTTATTTTCTAAATAAATATTCTCCTTTTCAATTCTATTTATTTTCTAAATAAATATCCCTTTTATAAAACTCTATTTGTTTTATCAACATTTTCCCTTTTATAAAACTCTATTCGTTTTATAAATACTTTCCTTTTATAAAATCCTGTGATTTTATAAAATTCCTTTATTTCAATATACATTGAAATATTCTATTTCACAACTCAGGGTTTCTTATGATATGTAAAATATCGAATAACAATGATTAATATCATTCTAACACACATAATCCAGAACAGATTATATAACACATCATATAACACAATATATGAAAACAGTAAAATAATTGTTGAGGAATCCAGTCGGATTCCTCCAACCTGTCTCCCTGCATCCACAGATGTTACACAGTATAATATATATCATATTTCATTTTGAAATGAAATATCCTACTGTACAGAAAAATATTTGATTAACAGTACATAGATTAACTATAACTACGTTTTCAATCAAATCTATTTAACAGTCCAGTTTAACAATCAATATACAGCAGTCAATAAATAAAGTACAATTTATATTAAAATATAAATTGAGGAGAGTGAGTGAGTTTTACTCACATTGCGCGTTAATCTTTAAATAACGGTTTGCGTCTGCTGATCCGGATCATACAATTTATTTTGTAATAAATTCTAGACGAGCTCCAATCCATTCTGAATCGATTCCAGTGTCTTCGTTTTGATCGAATCATCGTACTCGTGTTCGGTTCTTTCCTTGTTCCTCTTTTAATGAAACATCCGCAAGCGTTCATCGTTCACATTCTTCTCGGTTTCCCTTTTTCAGTTATATTATACTGGGCCTCGGCCCATGTTTCCGCTTCTCAACAACTTCTCACGCTCTAGTAATTTAAATAAACACGGTCAAGTATTTCTTCCATCACAACTCTTCTTTTCTTTTCATTTATTTCTTGTCTGGGCTAAACACCTTGGCCCATCCACACGTTAAACCCATACCCGTTCATACTCCTTTCCTCACATCACCGCGAGCTCCATCTTGAAACCATCACGTTCAGTACCTCGTCCCTCATCTTAACGTAACCAATGCTTCATAGAAACAGTGCCCTTCCTTTTGTATTTACAAAGCTGTCACCTGCTGAAGCTACTCCATCCCATCATCCTTAACATACCATCCATCTCCTTCCACAACGACACCCCGACTTCACCTCCCATACGTCGTTCCAATGAAAACAACGAATGCTTCCATCATTTAACCCCCAAAAAGAAACTGCTGTGTTTCAGCCCATCTCGGATTGCTCAGACCTAAACCTTAAACCATATCTCAACACCTTAATTAAAAGTAAAAATGGAATTTACTTTGTTTTATACGGCCCAACTCCATTTCACCAAGGCCCAAACCCCTTTCCTACCAAACCCGGATCCACACCTGAGCCTTATTCCCCGAACCAGAAAATGAAATCTGCGACTTCAACACACATAGCCATTCCGCCTTCTTCATTCCCTCTGTACTCCATCTTCACTACAACGTCACTTACACCACTTCTTCAGTAACACCGATCACAAAAGAACTAGAAACAGCTCATCCCATTTCATACAAGAAAACACTTATCCCATTCACAAGACAAACTTCCTCATTCTAAACCCGTCGGCCTCCACACTCCTGGCCATCACAGCCCTATCTCCACTTCTTTCCTTTCGTTGATTAACAAACCACATGTTCGAACTTCACATCCATCAAATGCAGGAGCTAGGCACTGTTCAATACTCACGTACTGATGCCCCATAGGTATTTGTACCCACTTCATATTCTTTAAACTACTTCCAGTTTTATTCGCATTTCCCCTTCTCGATACCTTCCTCCTGTACGAGAACACCGCTTCTCCCACACGCACATCTACGATATTCAGGCTATATTCCTCGCTCCAGAACACCGCCTTACGCATGAATGAAACCATGCTGCCACGCTTTGTCCACTGTACACACCAACTGGACCGCCTCAAGCTTCTGTTCTTCTCGCACCATAAAAGAAAGGTACTCGATTGAAGAGCAGCTCCTTACAAACCGAAGTATACATGTCTTCAAATTTTCAGATTTTGATTTGGTTTGTTTGAGAATTTAGAGCTTCGGATTTTCCCATTTTTCAGAAGATAGTGTGGCGGCTAAGAATGAATGAACAAGAAGGATGAGAAAAACGAATTAGGTTTTAAGACATCTGCGTGTATTTATATGGTTTCTTCTTTCAATTGTTTGGTCTCCCTCCTCCCACGTTGTAGAAGAACGTGCGGTTGTAAATACAAAGAGGTGGCCTACTTTAAGTCTATAATTAAGTCACACTTTATTTTATTAATTTATATAGTTGCGTATCGCTATGGACAGAAATGAAAACACCATCGTGATGAGCGAGGTGTCCCGACTCCAGAAATATAATAATACCGGTAGATTAACTCGTATTTTGAAACCCCAAAATCGCTGATTAAGGGTGCAAGATACTCCAAATAAAAAGTTGCTTATTTAATTAATTAAAAATTACAGTAAAATTCTAAAAATTAAATTATACCTACGTCTCAAAAGCACCTTGCCTAAATTCAAATCCTATCTCTAGTTATATCGAATAAACCGTTACGGTCGATAAACGATTCTATAGCGACTATTTTAAAATTTGATTTGGACATATCTCGAAATCTACACGACGAAATCCTGATTTTTCTCTTCCACTAGAAAGATATACTCCACCAGCTCCACGCGTTTCTTGTTTCACAGAAATCCGATTTAAAATGAATCTTGTACCTTCAGTTGAAGTTCAAATCACCAAATAGCGAACTACCGCGCCATTTCGAGCTCTATTTTAATTATATTATAATTCTACGTTCTAACGTCGTCGATTAAATAATATATTCGTTATTTAAATAATTAAATAAGTTAATTATTACACCGTCAAATATCCGGGTCATTACATTCTTCCCCACTTAAAATAATTTCGTCCTCGAAATTGCTAAGTTAGAGGACGACCCTATCTACTGGGTTAAATTTTATCTGTTTACCTCTTAACTCCGGTTTCAACTGAACCAATTAATATCGACTAAAATGTTAATTTATTCCGACTACTAAAATTTTCAAAAATTCTGAAAATTTTCTAACGCCTATTTTTTTCCAGAAAATTTCGCCATAACCTCCTTTGTACAGCCCTATCGGTAAAACTCCAACTCGCCTCTCTAGGCTATCTCCAACCCAAAAGAAAATCAAAACGCCAAGCGGCTTGCCAAATCGGCTCATAAAATCCAAACTCATATATAAAATAAACTTGTACCCTTTTGTCGGGTATATCATTATATCCCTACCATCTGCTATCAATTTTGCATATACCATGCCATCCAAATCAAACCCCAATCTGTCTTTATTCTCAACACAATTATTGGCTTGTACTCAAATAAAATTCCATTCAAACTCTAATCTCAAATTTCAATCTCTCGACTTACCAACTCAATTTCATATTCACTTATTTCAAGTTAAATCCCAATTTATAAATCACTTTTACCAGTTCATCTATTTAACTCATAAGTTAATTAAATTTCTGAATTTAAATTCCTGGGTTTATTCAAATCACTTGAAATTATAACAACAATTCAAAATCCTTTGAATTCCTGAATAACCTATTTTGCAAAACAATTTCAAAACAAAATCTATGGTAGTAATCCGTCACTTAGCAACTCGAAAATTACACCGATGATGTATCGATCCATCATCGGAATTATTTCCCAGCGATCAAAGTGAGTTCAATACTATACTCCTTTCAAAACCACTTTTAAACACTTCCCATTTTGAAATCAATCCCAGATATCCTTATCAAAACAAATTTAAAACCTCCCAGGATTTTGAAATTCACATATACTTAATCCAGATTCAATTACAAACACTGGTCTGAATTTCCAGTTTTAAATTTCAATTCTGATTTTAATTTCAGATTTAATTCATCTTATTTCATATACTTTACTTATATGAATTCTGTTTAGTTATCTATAACCATTTCGCCTTTTTATAATCTTATCTGATTATAATAACAACCAACACAACCAATTATACTATGTTAATGTCAAAACATATCATGTTGGTTCATCGTATTCGAGTGTTTAGAAACGCCTATCGATATTGTGGTGCCCCACCATCGACCAGAATTCATAAACTACTCGACCAATAAATCTCCACAATATAAAACAAATTTTTATATCAAATAACAAATACGTTCACTCGTATATATACACTCAACCCAATCTAGGATATTACTAATCCCATCTCTACTGAGTTACGCCACAGAGCCAAGGTAATTCGCTTAACTTAAGCTCTGATACCAACTGTAATGACCCGAAAATCCGGTCCAATTTGAGCTGACTAAATAACACAAGTCCAACCCCAAATTGCACTGAAAATTCAAGAAATCAATAAAAAGAAGATAGAGGGTGAGGATAGATAAGATAGAACTAGTAGAATAGAAGAAGAAGAAGAACATCATCATCAGAGTAAACACGAATCTCACAGCGGAACGAATAAAATATAACATAACTTTTGAAATACAAACAGTTATATATATACAATAGCACTTATCAGAGTACAACACTTACAACAACATCGGAAATAATAATAGCTATAGAATCCTGAAGCCTCCTGCTCCAAGCTCTTCCAGTATATCTGTAAAATCCTGAACTACTTGACTGCCCGTACAAATTTAGGCACCCAAGAGTTTAGGGAAAACAACAAAGTAAACTCCGGGTCAGTCATGGGACTGGTATGAGTAAAATATTTTAAAACAGTTTGAACAAGTAAACGATATCTCATAAGACCACGCCGCATAACGGAACGGGTTTTTCCCTTATGAGAATCCAAAATATCTTTATATCAAAAACCTTTTGATATTATAATAATGTCTATGTACAATTAGATATCAACTAGCAGAAACGCTTTCATCTCACGTTCTACATATATAGTATACAATCAAAATCGCAAGCACGTATTGGGTAATGGATTTCCAACTATGACAAGGTATGGATCCACCTTCCGATCAGTGTACTCTAGGAACGATACACTGGAGTTCAACAAGAACATCTTGCAACTCAGCCACACATGACCGACCACTCATTTCGCTTGAGTGTATCGAATGTACATCACCAACGGTTGGGATCAGCAACCGTTCCCGTAAATATATATGGGACAACATTGATAAATTTAAGAAGCAAATGAATATTCTCTAGATAGGTGATTATACACCCTACTTCGGTGCGACCGACTTAGCCATGCTGCCTGCCCGATTTCTGTCATTTACCGGATGTGAGGCTAGAAGCTACGCTTACTTTCCATTCATTTATAACACGATCACTTTGAATGCCACATTATCAGATCCGTAAATCATTAGTTGGTTTATACAAATATCCTGGATGTTATGCTAAGGGATAAATCCGTTGCAACCATATATATTTATACAGACCAACCCATTCGATCATTGGAAATACTTTGTCAGACATTCGTCCATTTACGTTCGTTCTGGGACTGAACGAAACCGAAGGCACTATTCAGTACATCCATCTTAGTCCATGTTATCTAAGACTTATACAATAGCCCTTGCACTTTACTCCGTCTTCAATTTTCTTTGGCATATTCGCAATGCTTATGCCAATACAGAGTGGTTCTTTGGATAAGAATCCAACCGGTCTCTCCATATCAACAACGTAAATATGGTCAAAACTTGATAGTCTTTGATTTAACTATCAATGAAAACATGTCGGTGTACAAACAACGATCTAAATTCCAAATGGAATTATCGATCCAATCATCAACCATATATATATATATATATATATATATTCTCATATTTCCTTATTTTCTAAAATTAGAAAATATATGTTTTCAACATTGGAAAACATTTCCAATCCTCATTTACGCATCACTACCATTCCACAACTATTAGTCCCTAACTGTAAACTAGTAAGAGAACAATTCTCTAAGTATAAACCCCGAAGGCCGAAACCAACATCAGATCAACACTCAGAAAAATATTCAACTTACCAATCTCTAGTCAGTTTCTAATATTGTTTAACTCTATTGATTAACTCTATCGAATAACTAAATTCGATAAACTCCTTTTGATTAACTCTATCGAATAACTAAGTTCGATAAACTCCTTTTGATTAACTTGTATTCAGTTACTAAATTCGATTAGCTAATATTAGACTATTCTTATTCGATTAACTAATATTAGACTAACTCAAATCAGGTTATTTCTAATTGAATGACTAATATTCAATTACTCTATTTAGATTATCTCTTTTATATCTCATCAATTTCCTTTTTATAACGTTTACCTACCGTTACAAATATTTCCTATTTACAACTTCTATTTACCGTTACAAATATTTTCTATTTACAACTTCTATTTACCGTTACAAATATTCCTTATTTACAACTTCTATTTACCGTTACAAATATTTCTTATTTACAACTTCTATTTACCGTTACAAATATTTCCTATTTACAACTATTTATTTATCTTCTAAATAAATATTTCTTATTTATATTTATTTTCTAAATAAATATTCTCCTTTTCAATTCTATTTATTTTCTAAATAAATATCCCTTTTATAAAACTCTATTAGTTTTATCAACATTTTCCCTTTTATAAAACTCTATTCGTTTTATAAATACTTTCCTTTTATAAAATCCTGTGATTTTATAAAATTCCTTTATTTCAATATACATTGAAATATTCTATTTCACAACTCAGGGTTTCTTATGATATGTAAAATATCGAATAACAATGATTAATATCATTCTAACACACATAATCCAGAACAGATTATATAACACATCATATAACACAATATATGAAAACAGTAAAATAATTGTTGAGGAATCCAGTCGGATTCCTCCAACCTGTCTCCCTGCATCCACAGATGTTACACAGTATAATATATATCATATTTCATTTTGAAATGAAATATCCTACTGTACAGAAAAATATTTGATTAACAGTACATAGATTAACTATAACTACGTTTTCAATCAAATCTATTTAACAGTCCAGTTTAACAATCAATATACAGCAGTCAATAAATAAAGTACAATTTATATTAAAATATTAATTGAGGAGAGTTAGTGAGTTTTACTCACATTGCGCGTTAATCGTTAAATAACGGTTTGCGTCTGCTGATCCGGATCATACAATTTATTTTGTAATAAATTCTAGACGAGCTCCAATCCATTCTGAATCGATTCCAGTGTCTTCGTTTTGATCGAATCATCGTACTCGTGTTCGGTTCTTTCCTTGTTCCTCTTTTAATGAAACATCCGCAAGCGTTCATCGTTCACATTCTTCTCGGTTTCCCTTTTTCAGTTATATTATACTGGGCCTCGGCCCATGTTTCCGCTTCTCAACAACTTCTCACGCTCTAGTAATTTAAATAAACACGGTCAAGTATTTCTTCCATCACAACTCTTCTTTTCTTTTCATTTATTTCTTGTCTGGGCTAAACACCTTGGCCCATCCACACGTTAAACCCATACCCGTTCATACTCCTTTCCTCACATCACCGCGAGCTCCATCTTGAAACCATCACGTTCAGTACCTCGTCCCTCATCTTAACGTAACCAATGCTTCATAGAAACAGTGCCCTTCCTTTTGTATTTACAAAGCTGTCACCTGCTGAAGCTACTCCATCCCATCATCCTTAACATACCATCCATCTCCTTCCACAACGACACCCCGACTTCACCTCCCATACGTCGTTCCAATGAAAACAACGAATGCTTCCATCATTTAACCCCCAAAAAGAAACTGCTGTGTTTCAGCCCATCTCGGATTGCTCAGACCTAAACCTTAAACCATATCTCAACACCTTAATTAAAAGTAAAAATGGAATTTACTTTGTTTTATACGGCCCAACTCCATTTCACCAAGGCCCAAACCCCTTTCCTACCAAACCCGGATCCACACCTGAGCCTTATTCCCCGAACCAGAAAATGAAATCCGCGACTTCAACACACATAGCCATTCCGCCTTCTTCATTCCCTCTGTACTCCATCTTCACTACAACGTCACTTACACCACTTCTTCAGTAACACCGATCACATAAGAACTAGAAACAGCTCATCCCATTTCGTACAAGAAAACACTTATCCCATTCACAAGACCAACTTCCTCATTCTAAACCCGTCGGCCTCCACACTCCTGGCCATCACAGCCCTATCTCCACTTCTTTCCTTTCGTTGATTAACAAACCACATGTTCGAACTTCACATCCATCAAATGCGGGAGCTAGGCACTGTTCAATACTCACGTACTGATGCCCCATAGGTATTTGTACCCACTTCATATTCTTTAAACTACTTCCAGTTTTATTCGCATTTCCCCTTCTCGATACCTTCCTCCTGTACGAGAACACCGCTTCTCCCACACGCACATCTACGATATTCAGGCTATATTCCTCGCTCCAGAACACCGCCTTACGCATGAATGAAACCATGCTGCCACGCTTTGTCCACTGTACACACCAACTGGACCGCCTCAAGCTTCTGTTCTTCTCGCACCATAAAAGAAAGGTACTCGATTGAAGAGCAGCTCCTTACAAACCGAAGTATACATGTCTTCAAATTTTCAGATTTTGATTTGGTTTGTTTGAGAATTTAGAGCTTCGGATTTTCCCATTTTTCAGAAGATAGTGTGGCGGCTAAGAATGAATGAACAAGAAGGATGAGAAAAACGAATTAGGTTTTAAGACATCTGCGTGTATTTATATGGTTTCTTCTTTCAATTGTTTGGTCTCCCTCCTCCCACGTTGTAGAAGAACGTGCGGTTGTAAATACAAAGAGGTGGCCTACTTTAAGTCTATAATTAAGTCACACTTTATTTTATTAATTTATATAGTTGCGTATCGCTATGGACAGAAATGAAAACACCATCGTGATGAGCGAGGTGTCCCGACTCCAGAAATATAATAATACCGGTAGATTAACTCGTATTTTGAAACCCCAAAATCGCTGATTAAGGGTGCAAGATACTCCAAATAAAAAGTTGCTTATTTAATTAATTAAAAATTACAGTAAAATTCTAAAAATTAAATTATACCTACGTCTCAAAAGCACCTTGCCTAAATTCAAATCCTATCTCTAGTTATATCGAATAAACCGTTACGGTCGATAAACGATTCTATAGCGACTATTTTAAAATTTGATTTGGACATATCTCGAAATCTACACGACGAAATCCTGATTTTTCTCTTCCACTAGAAAGATATACTCCACCAGCTCCACGCGTTTCTTGTTTCACAGAAATCCGATTTAAAACGAATCTTGTACCTTCAGTTGAAGTTCAAATCACCAAATAGCGAACTACCGCGCCATTTCGAGCTCTATTTTAATTATATTATAATTCTACGTTCTAACGTCGTCGATTAAATAATATATTCGTTATTTAAATAATTAAATAAGTTAATTATTACACCGTCAAATATCCGGGTCATTACACAGTGGAATACCATACAACTCCAGACTAATCCTGTATAGATTTCTAACTCGATATTTCATCATCAGAGTTATATCGATATTCGATTTATATTTAAATCCTTTTATAAATCGTTATAAATTATAAAGGAATTCCACAACGACTTTTCTAAAATTTGATTTGGACATAAATCAAAATCTACACAACAAAATCCCGATTTTTCTCTCCCGCTAGAAAAATATACTTCACCAGCTCCTAACGTTTCTTGTTTCACAGAAATCCGATTTAAAACGAATCCTGTACATTTAGTTGAAGTTCAAATCGCCAAATCACGAACTACCGCGCCATTTCGAGCTCGATTTTAATTATAATATAATTATACGTTCGACCTGTCGTTCAAATAATATATTCGTTATTCGAATTCAATTCTAAACTAAATTATATATCACAGATGATCCAGTTCACACCATATTGTGAATTCCACTATTTCTGACTGTTTTAGAAATTACATATATTTTTATATTATTTATTTTAATTAAATATTCAGTGTAATTTAATTAAACGACCACTTGAAATCCTAACTCACTTTATAAATAATTAAATAAATTAATTATTATATCGCTGAAAATGTGGGTCGTTACAAATTTGGAATGAATGATTTGAACTTATTGAAATTAATTCAAGTCTAATGGCCCTGAATGAATAAATGAATTGAAATGGAATTGATCTAGTTAGAAACCAATTTTTTAATTGAATATAGAAGTAAGACTTAACCTGGTTAAGTGAAACTGAATAAAATAAACTGGGATTTGGAAATCGAATGGATAATGATAACCAATCAGATATTAATCGATTGGTATAGATAATGAATGCAGACCCGTAAGTATTAGTGATGAATATAATTCAAGTGATTTGGTCGATTGTTAATTGGATTGTTTGAATCAAATTCATAAAACAGGTCAATAAAGGAGTGGAATGAATTGAGTATAATGAATTGGAATAAAATTGGATATGAAATGAAATTGAATTATCTAATCTTGGATTGATTATAAGTGGAGTTAACAAATTGGAGAATGCAGATCAGTCAGTTGATTTGTTTCGAAATTTGAATTGAGCTTCCCAACAAATAGGTAAACCATAATACAGGGTATGTGATTGATTTATACCCCTGAGTGGGGTAGCCATTTGGCTTTTGGTTTTCTTTTGGAAACGTTGAGGCCTAGAATGGCGTTTGTTGTTGTTGTGATCAAGCCGTGTAGAGAAAATGCTGGCAAAATTTTCGAAAATTTTAAGGAGTTTGAATATATTTTGACAACAATTCAAAAATAATTATTTTAAAATAACTTGGTTCAGATCATTCTTCTTAACTTGTAATTTCGGGGACGAAATTCTTTTAAGGGGGAAGAATGTTACGTCCCAGATTTTTGGACATTTATATTGGAATATTTAAATTTATTTTATATATTGTATTAAGAATATAATGGATTTTATATCGAATTTATTTGATAAATTGGAGTTCATATATATATATATATATTATAATAATTAAAAATGAGCTTGAAATGACGCGGCAATTCGTAATATTGAAGTTCGAATTTTAAGTGAATATACATGATCCGATATAAGTTGGAATTCTGTGAAACAAGAATTGTACAGATCGATTTGGTTATATTTTTCTAATGGAAGAGAAAAATGGAAATTTCATCGTATAGATTGCTAGTTACGTCCAAATCAAATTTTCAGAAAGTCGTTATGGAATCTTTTTATAAACCACAACGATAATTTAATATAATTGAATATCTATTTTGAATTTGGACGAGGTCTTTGAGACGTAGTTATAATTTAATTTTTAGAATTTTACTGTAATATTTAAATTGTGAAAATACGCCACTTTTTATTTAGAGTATTTTGCACCCAGTATCAGCATTTTGGGTTTCACAATGTAAGTTAACCTACCGATATTATTATATTTTTGGGATCGCGAGGCATCGCTCATCTCTATGGTATTCTTATTTTTGTCCATAGCAGTCCATAAATAAACGGAATTTCTTTTAATCAGTATCGCATAAACATCTACATTTCTAAACAAATGTTAACGGATGTGCATCCAAGAAACATAGGGTCCGTTCTTTTCTCAAAACGGAAGAGAAAACTAACGGACGCGTCTGACGCATCCGACGCGTCAGACGCGTCCGTTAGTTAAACAGGGTATTATACCCCGTTTCCCCAACGGACCAAAAGTGGTCTGTTGGGGTCTGATGCGTCCGACGCGTCAGATTAATTGACCATTAAATTATTATTTTTAAGTTTTTATTAATTTTTTTAAGTTTTTGTAAACTTTAAAAATTGATAACTTTTGCATAGGAGATCCGTTTGAGACGCGGTTTATTGCGTTGCGATCATATCGAAATGCTCTACGTAATGGAGTTGGTTTGAGCTGAATTGGTGCAACTTATATTTTTTCAATTAATTTATTTATTTGTGTAAATTATTGATATATATTATTTATTAAAAACAAATGATAAATTAATTAACCATTAATTAATTAAATTACAAAATAAAAATAAAATGGTCCGCTTAAATCCTCCGCTTAACGTGCCAAACGCATACTCCACTAACTACAATTCTCCACTTAAATTCTCCGCCAAATACTCCCCTCAAATTCTCCACTTCCGCTTGCAAAGAACCGGCCCTTACACTCAGATCTGTAAATATTTACTCAAACTAACCATACCCTATTCTAGTCTTCATCAAATTTAGTGAAACCCATAACTATTCCTTCTTTTTATGTCATCATCAAATAAAATACATTTCACTACCTACCTCAATTTAGTCAAAACTTATTATGTATCACGTTTCCTACCCACGTCCATAAGAAACCTTTTTCAGTGCCTAACCAATCCTATTTTTCCAACAGCATGCATCCTACGGGGTACCTTCCCATTTATTTATTGATAAACATAGAAATAGACAACACAGAGCAGTCTATCCTATTCATTCCTAGAGCCAACAGTATTTTTCCTACTTGCCAACATGTCTAGTAAAAATGTACAGAACCTAGTGCAGACAGGCTATACCGTGTACGTTCTTTTTCAAAACAACTGTGTATATCTTCTTTTTAACCCTTTCAACTGGAACCACTCTATATTAATTATTATATATTCCTGTAGCCTATCCGTTGCATTTGAAATGAAACTTCACTGACCCTCCCTTTTTGGTTCTAACAGTCTACATGTTTCTGCATCAGTGTAGGCAAATTCTAATTCAACCCACAAATTTAGTTAGTAGCACCCCAATTCGGCAAAAAAATATAATGATCAAAATGCCCTTTTTTCGTTATATTTTTTTTCCAGCTTTTTGAACACCTCGTAGTTGTACTACGTGGTTTTTCGGTGTACCCCGTGGTAACCCTACGTGGTCCATGAATGAACCACGGAGATCATCTACGTGGTACTTTGACGAACCACGTAGGACGGCTATGAGGTACACCGAAAAACAACGTAGTCCCCTTACGTGGAAGGGTAGTTTTGTTTTTTTTTAAAAACGGGGGCTACTAACTAAATTTGGGGGTTTACCAATTATTTCATGATTTGGAGGGCTGCAAACTAAATTTGTGGGTTGAAATAGAATTTTCCTATTTTTATATGCCTTCACCCCAAAGTGACCTGCTCTACCCAACTTCTGAAATGAAACCGAAGTGAAATGTCGCCGCATTCCTATAGCCATCTACACCACAGGGCTAATCCATGTAGGAAACGACATCGTGGTGATCTCTTCATTCAGATGCATGTGTATATATATAGTCTTGCGCCCCTGCTCAATTTTCTTCATCAAGAAAATTGAAAACTCCTCTCTCATTCGAAGTTTTAAAGGGAGCCTTAGCTTTCTTCCGCTGAAAGTGAACACAGTAAACAAATGGAACCCAGTACCTTTAAACATCCTACTGAATAAAAGCAAACGAAAATGGGTTCGTTGTTTGGCGAAAAGCTCACGGTGATGGGTTAGATCGGAGAAGATTTGTGATGCAAAGTTTACTGTAGTTGGGGTTTTTGCAAAAGGGCGTCATCGCTGGTAAGTGACAAGTATGGCGTGAAGACTGCATGGGTTGGGGGGGCCAAGCTCAAAGACAGTGGGGTGTGTTTTCTTGTCAAAACGGATGGCATGTTTTTTGTGTGTCTGGTGGGAGGACTTCGGGATAAGTGGTAGTATTTTAGACAGTAAGAAGAAAAGGAAAAGAGAAGGTTTCAGGCAAGCTCTCGGGAAGATATGTAAACGGAAAAGAAGATCAAGGAAGGAGTTATGTTCCAGGCGTTAATGCGAAGGAGATGATAAAGTGTTGGAGGGATGTAGTGCATTTGGGCCTAGGGCCTTACACATTTAAATAAAACAAGAACAAAAATATAAGAAGGAATAACGCAAAATCAGCAGCAAGAAAAGGGTCGGAGCCGAAATAATTAGCAGAAAGAAAACGAATATATTGCTGCGCAATTAAGGATGGCAAAACACGAGGATCAGGCAGTTAAGAATTTAGCTAACGATGTGTTAAGGTAAATTATTCATTAACCAATTATTAGGGGTGAGCGTTTGGTTGGTTTGGTTTATCCGATTATGAAAATTGTCAATCCAAACTAAAACCGATAAAAATGAAAACCAAACCAATCCAACCAATTTAAGATTGGTTGGTTTGGTTGGATATCTGATTTAACCGAAGTAAAAATAGTTTAGACTTTATGTTCATAATATTAACCATAATTTGAAATACATTATAAATATATGGTTAAAATATTATTATTTATGATTCTTATGCTTCCCAAAAGTAATTCTGATACATATGTGATGATTAAAATTTACTTAAATAACTAAATTAACTTAAAATATTTACTATAATATCGATAATTTTGAAAATATAATAAAAGTTCGATTAATCTGGTTTAACCGATAACCAAACTAAATATTTTTCCAAACCGATTATAAACCAATCTAATTTCAAAACCAAACCAAACCGACCAAAATTAATTGGTTTGGTTGGATTATTTGGTTTAACCAAATAATGCTCACCCCTACCAATTATAGTAGAGTCATAAAATTCGTTATAACTTGTCATTGTGGTAACTAGTTCGTACGTTATCAGAATCACACGAAAATTGAAGTGATGGAATCATGGTAGGGAGCACTATGCTGCTGAGCAGGTTTGAAGTGAATTGAAAACCATCATGATTTCGTTTAATTTTAAATGACTGTTTAAAATTAAATAAAAACAACGCTGGAAACGTCAAATCGTAAATAAAGGTGAGTTAATTCTCACGATTTCTGGAATTCTATGATGTGTTAAATTCATATTAAAATATAATTCATCGTTAATCATTGAAATTGGATGATTTAATGCCTTGATTGCTTATTAAATGATTGTTGACAATTATATTTGTCGTATTGGATGATTTTGATTTAAATAATTATTTCAAATATTATCAGTAATTCAAAGAAGAATAGGTTGGAGGAATCCTGGATTCCTCAAATATTTCGTATGTTGTTTATTATTCCCATATTATCCAAATATTAACTGTTTACCCCCAAACAACATTATATCATGATTGAATGTTGAAGGATGATTATACACTGAACGTTGAATTGAAATTCAACGTTGATGTGATATTTTAATCAATAAACAGTATTGATTAAGTTATTGGCAGCAAATGATTTGAAATGTTGTTTTTAAGATGTTAGTTCATCGTCAGGTGAATTGACGTAATTTCAATTATAAAGTTTATTTTATAATTGAAGTATAGTTTTAAAATTGATTTCTTTTTAAAATAAAAGCCTAAGAATCAAATGAAATTTAAAAATGGGTTGTAGAAATAGTTATATAACATTTAAATAGTGGAAATTTGCGTGAAGGGCTTACTAGTCGGGTCCAATTAGTTTAAAGGATATGACTTTTAAAGAACAAGTTTAAAGGACAAAAGATTTCGCGACTGTTATTTTGAAAATCTGAAACACTAGTCGATCTTCATCAAAATGGCGATTTTCAAAATATTTTCTTGTTTCAAACGAATCGATTGAACAATTCGATTTTATTTCTACATCCATAATTGTATGAATGAATCGATTAAATGAATCTATTAAACGATTCAATTGAATGATTCAACTGAATGATTCGATTGAACGAATCGACTAAACGATTTGATTTTCAAAAGGTTTTCATTTTATGTCATGTGTCGATGAAGTAAAGGAGGATTGTTGTGTTTTGATTATGGATGGTTGGTTTTAGAGTGCACAGAAATGCAAAACAGAGAGAAGATGGGAAGCAAATGGAAATCATATTTAAAACAATAGTTAACAATACTACAAGTGCAATGTAAAATATAATTTTGTGTGGATTGAATGCTGGTGCATTTTTGATTTTGTAACTAATAGTTATAATGTTCACGTAGTTGTTTTCATGTACTATTTTTTATATTTTCAGAAAAAGATAAACACTATTATCTTTTTCAGAGAAGGAAGAACGGCCTATAGTAATGATACAACGGAATACTGGTTGGTTTATGTGATTTAACTGTGAAACTGTCTGCTCATGTATATATTTTTGATACAATGAAATACTAGCTTTAAGTGTTTGTCATGTATATATTTTTATATTTTTCAGATAAAGATAAATACTATTATCTTTTTTAGAAAAGGAAGAACAACTTGCAATAATAATCTAAATCATACTGGCATACTTGAACTTTTTTTTGTATACTGTGTACTACCAAACAATTAAAATTGCGAACAATGCAGAAGTCGTAGCTATTGTTTTTAACATAAAAAGATAATTAAAAAGGAAGAACACCCAACTGCGTAACTTCCCACTGTTCTTTCCAGCTTCTTTATACACAAATTTGCATAGCTCATTTATGGTTTTAACTCTACAAGTTCATAGCCATTCTATTTACAAGCACAACAATAAACAATACGACTGCGACTATCATGGTAGGTCAGCCTCCATATCGCTGCGCCCACTAAATAACGTTTGTTGATCCTCGAATTTATACAAAGTAAATTGAAATATATATCAGCAAGGATGAAATTAGAAAGAAAGAAAAATAATTGATAAAATGATAACATATTTTTTATTTAGTTAGCCTACCATGAATTTTGAGTTATACGCTCTAGTGTTATAATTTATTATGTAACTAAATTTTGGCATATCCTTTGGTACTCATAAACAACTAAAAGCATTCATTATAATTTATTACATAACTAAGTTGTTTGTACAAAAACATAAATGCTTTTATCTTTTTTATGCAAGCTTTAAATCAAGTTCATATTGTATGTAATAATTGTACACGATGAGTAAAACATCAAACTTGTTAAACATGTATCCTTTATTTCAAACATAAGTAGAGCTAAACATGTAATTATCATTTTTAAATCTGAAGTTCAATTTTGAAAAGATAGATGGAACTATCTTTTTTAAATCTGAGATAAATTAAGATATTCTATTAACATTTTAAAATTGTTAATTAAAAAAAATTCAATTTTATAAACAAAAGTTCATTTTTATCAATAGCATTGCATATTTGCAACTAACAATTAACACATGACATATATATTCATTTATCTTTTCTAAATCTGAAATAAAATAAGATATCATACTAAACATTTAAAAACTATTAATTAAAAGAAAGCAATTTTGTTATCAAAAGTTCAGTTTTATCATTAATATCGCATATTTGCAACTAACAATTCACATATGACATTTATATTCATTTATCTTTTTAAATCCCAAATTCAGTTTTGAAAAGATAGATGCAACTATCTTTTTTAAATCAGAAATAAATTAAGATATTCTACTACATTTAACAATTCTTAATTACAAAAATGCAATTTTGTGATCAAAAGGTCTGTTTTACCATTAACATTGCATATTTGCAACTAACAATTAACACATGACATATATATCCATTTATCTTTTTAAATCTGAAGTTCTACTTTGAAAAGATAGATACATTTATCTTTCTTAAATCTGAAATAAAATAAGATATTCTACTAAAGATTTAAAAATTATTAATTGCAAAAATGCAATTTTGTAATCAAAAGGTCAGTTTACCATTAACATTGCATATTTGCAACTAACAATTAACATATGACACATAAATTCATTTATTTATTTTAAATCTGAAGTTCGGTTTGAAAAGAAAGATGCAGCTATCTTTTTTAAGTCAGAAATAAATTAAGATATTATGCTACATTTAAAAATAGTTTATTACAAAAATGCACTTTTGTAATCAAAAGGTCAGTTTTATCATTGACATTGCATATTTGCAACTAACAATTAAAGCATGACATATATTCTCATTTTTTTTTTTGAATTTGAAGTTCAGTTTTGTAAATATAGATGCAACAATCTTTTTTAAATCTTAAATAAATTAAGATTCTACTAAACCTTTAAAAATTGTTAATTACAAAAATGCAATTTTGTAATCAAACATTCAATTTTATCATAAACATTGCATATTTGAAACTAACAATTAACACATGACATATACATTCATTTATCTTTTTTAAATCTGAAGTTCACTTTTGAAAAGATCAATGCATCTATCTTTTTTAAATCTGAAATAAAACAAGGTATTCTATGTAAAAAAATAAACACGTTAATATTTATCATTTAGTAAAATATAAAATAAGATATTCTATGTAACTTATTTCGTATTATAATAAATATGAAAGAAAAAAAGATATTCTATGTAACTTATCTTTTATCTTTTGGTAAAAGATAGATGCAATTATCTTTTTTAAAATACGAAATAAATTATGATATTTTATGTAAAAAAAAATAAACATGTTAATATTTATCATTTAGTAAAAGATAAAATAAAATATTCTAGGTAACTTATCTTTTAATGATTTTAACATAATATATCCAAATCATAAGAAAAACAACAAATATGTTTAAAATGTATCAGGAATTATCAAATAGTACTAAGGTTTAATACGTAACTAAATAATTTAATTCAAAAGATAAACACCTTTATTTTTTTAAGCTGTCAAATAAATTAACATCTACCACTAAATATATATCTATGAACAATTTCATCATCACTATAAATTGATTTATATTACGTATTGTTAACACACTGTGTATATACATATGATTGATAAAACAAAAAATATGTTTTACATGTATTAGTAATTTTCAAACAGTACTAAATTTTAATACGTAATTAAATAATTCAAATCAAAAGATAGACACCTTTATCTATTTAAGTTGTGAAACAAAATAAAATCTACCGCTGAGTATACACGTATAAACAGTTTTATATAGCAAACAAAATCAATTAGTGAATGACTGCTTACTTCAGCTAACAAAAACAATCGATATATAGCAAACAAAAAAACTGAGGAACAACAAACAACAACGATAAACAAGTACTTACTTGTTCAACAACGAACACAAATAGGGTCTTGCAAATAGAGAATAGAAATTGCATCTTAGTTTCGTCACGTGAATAAAGTTGAGGTGATTAACATCAGCAATCGATATCTATTATATTATATGAAATCACAATCTTTCTTCAATGACCCTTCAAATCCAGATTTTCCAAAAAATTCACAGACCGCCACGTGTAAAGCTCTTCAATCCTTGCCATACAACAGAATACCCATGCTAACTCTTAAATGACCACTTAGGACCATTCATTTCCAGTCCGCTAAATATTCCTTCGGCTGCCAGCTGTCCACGTAATACATCCTTTCGTTGATTCTTCCTTGCCCATCCAAAGTAAAAGAGGAAAAGAATTCGTCCAACCCTAATCCAGTGAAATTTCGCTTCATGCCGAATATTCTTCTCCCCTCTAATGGCGATTCTGTTTGGGATCTGCCACCGCTTCTTCTGCCAATCTCCCACCATCCATCCTTCTTCTCCTCGATCTAATCGTTTCCACCAGGGTATATTCTGACCGATTGACCTGCATCTGATTCTGCTCTTAGTCACTTCTCGGTTTTGCTTCACCCGACACTTTGCTTTCGGTTTCTCTTTTCCTTCCCGGTCTTCGTAAAACCTGGTAAAGTATTGCATCTTTCCATTTTATTTAGCAGCATTCTGGCGGCAATGCATTAAATATATCAACCAATCATGTTCAACCAGTAAATCCAATTTTAAATAATTTATACATACGCTCTTTGTACGTTTTCAAATCCTTTTGTTACAGCAAATTTGCGAAAGACATAGTTATTGCAATTTTCCCTGAACGGAAGCTCTAACAGTGTAATTTAATTCTGTTGTTGTGATCTATTTTGTCTAGATACATCTTCTCTGCTTTGAATTTAATAGTTGATTTTCATATAGAAATCTTCTCTTCATCTAGCGATATAGTTTCCCTGCTACAACCTATTCTAGCTGTCCCAGCATGGGAAGTTCAAATGCTTAAATTTAATGACTTATAGAGTGCATTTAGTTTTGCATTAAGCTTTTCCTGTCTCCACTAATCTGTGTAGTCGTTGCTTTTTTTTTTTGGTGGCTACTGTGTCCTAACTCAAAACGATTCGTAGATTTATCCGTCGATTCGATGTTGCTCTTCCTTCGTTAACCTACTTATCTAGCCGGATGGAAGCCCGATTAGAGGTAAAAGTTCTTATTTCTTTTCGGCTTACACAATCTTAACTGTGCTTGATCATCGAACTTGGTACTTGCTAGGTTTTCTGTCTTGGCTTCCTATGTGCATAGTTGTTCATCACGTCTGGTACTCGATTGAGATCATTTCTGCCCAACACTTTATAACTGTGCTTTTCAGTAGATCATAAACTTTTTATGAAATGGATATAGTTGATTTATCATTCTAAAATAGAGATACTTGACTCTTTTTTATTCCACTCTTCTTCTGCACTGCGTGTTTACAAAGTACAAACATACTGCTGAAATATTATATCTATTTGGGAATTAGAACTTCTTATTTTTGATGACCGACTTTTGTTGTTTATTTTTACTTATTTATTTTGTCTTAACCTATGATATAAGTGTACTTGACGATCTTTCTACAAAGTCCTTTCGATTCCATTTTCAACCAAAAAAAAAACGCGGATCTGCCACTTGTGCACACCTATAATCAAACGGCTTTGGTGTCCCCATGCATGCCATCGTGTTTCCTTTCTTCGCTTTCACCCAAAATCATGCCGCTTCCCTTCCTACCGTAGTTATTTTGCCCTCCTATTTTCTCTTTCCATTTTACCCCAAAATCGATCCCCTCCCCTTCCTGCAATAACGAAAAAAATTAGGCCCTCCTTCCGCATCAAAGTCATCCTCTTGCTCAGCCGATTCCTTCAACGTAGGTTGCGCCATCGTGGTTCATTCGCCTCCTTTCCCTTCTGCACACAATGTACGAGCGTCAGAGGGTCCCAGTCTTATGCAGATCCTCTTTTCTGGCAATTACTGTGCTCTTCCTCAGGCCGATTCCTTCTATGCAGACTGCGCCGTAATTAGAGTTAACCATTCGTACTCCTTTTCAGTTTACATGATCTTATTTGCGCTGGATCACCGCGCTTGGTACTTATTACTTATTAGGTTTTCCACATTGTTTTCGTCTGTGCATAGTTGTTCATCCGCATCCACTATGTAGTTGGGCTCATTTCCACCCTGAAGTTTATTCCCGTGCTTTACAGTAGATCAGACACTATACTTATCGTGCCATTCTAAAATATATGTATTTGAATTTTTTTTCCACTCTGTTTTTATTCCACTCTTCTCCTGCACTATGTGCTTAAAACATACTGCTGAAATATTATACTTATTTGGAAATTAGGATTTTTGATTTTTTATGATCGACTTCTGCTGTGGATATCTTTTCTTGCTTAACCTGTGATATAAGTGTACTTTATTGAAATCTTATCACCTTGCTTTTACCTCACGTGATGATTTTGATATAGTTTGTAAAAATTAAAGCCTACCCACCTTTATTTCATTCTCCATCAATTTTTACAATTTGAAATCCCATCGTGTCAGATATTTCGGTTTTAACATAAGCGCAAAAAGTACCGAAAAAGCCGAAGTAAAATATGGGTTCTTATGGGATTAAAAAAACCACTGGGTGTTAGACTCTTAGTTCCATCATTTTTTGATAGAGCAAAGAAAACTAAGCAAAAACTCAACACTTAAATTTGGAAAACGAAAATTGAAAACTAAGGTATGAGTTACGAAATGTATTATGCATTATTGAAATTAATTGAAAACTTAAATAATAAGTAACAAAATAATAGATTCAAATTCAATAATGGTACGAATCTTGTAATGTCCCCTATGTATGCTGAGAAAATTGGTTGCACCTTCATTTGTTCAAATAGTATGTTATTATACAAATTTGGAAAAGGCTATAAATATTAATTTTATAACAATACATTAATTTCTTTTTGCATTCAAAATTATTTACCTAAATTTAATAATTGAATTCAAAGTTATTTTGGAAATTAAAAGTTGTTATAGTTATAATTTTAGTTCAAAGGTTTATATATATAATGTTAGGTTTAAAAAACTTATTATTCTGATGGTTGCATGCACCTACAATGTAATGACATTTGCTGGCTTTGAGCATATTGATACTCAAGGTCCCTTATTTTCAATAATACTCAGAATTTTTAAATTATGATTTTTTAGATGCATATTTCCACTCTATTATTTACATTTTAAAGAAAAACATATGTGTGGTATTTAAGCTATCCTCAAGCTAGGTATATCTTTTGACGCTACTTCATGTAGATAAGTTGTCTAAAATTATTACTTTCAGAAAAAGAATTGATATTTATTTCCCATCCTACTGTATGGGAATGAAGTCAAGATATAGGGGATCATGTATTTTATACTATATGCTCGGTCTCCCTAGACCTTACGCAGAATATTAATTTATTATGTGTCTTCTAACCATTATATAGCTTACACACTTGGAAGCATAAATTTATTGCACAAACTTCACATTTCCAAGCATATGGCTGAAATCAACCAAGACCGTTTTTCCTCGAACATTAAATAAGAAATATGTAACTTAAGTAGAATTGATTAATTTAATTTTGCGTGTAAGTTTTACAGGAAATAGACTACTCTTACGTCGACGTACGGTAGTAAAGTAAAATATCAAGTTTTAAATTAAACTTTGGCACATTGGACATCGCATCTTGGACTTTTTACTTTGGAACTATCCATGTACATTTTTCACTATGTTGAATATGTTCAATTTTCCCCCCTATGCATTCTTTCACATGTTGCTACTACCAACTATTTTTTCGATCAAACTTTACAGTTAAGTTTTAAAGGAAATAGGCTAATCAGACATTGGAGTATATTAGTAAATTAAAACATCAGGTTTTCAACTAAATTTTAGTTTCCTGAAAATCATGTAAGGCATGCTCCGGAATTTTTACTTCGGCACAATCAATGTACATTTCCCCCACATAGTTCACATGATTCATGCACTTTTCAGTTTTTCCCTCGATTAATGGATCAGCACAGATATTTGGTTACTTCATCTCCGTCAATTTTGAAAATTTGAAATTCCATATGTGTTGCTTTGCATTTTGCTATACAATTCTTTTTTGGACCAAATTTTGTCCTTAAGTTTTAAAGGAGATATACTGTTCATATGTTGGAGTATATCGGTATAGTAAAATATCAAGTTTTAAAGTAATTACTCGGCTCATGAAAGTCGTTGGTGTCGTACGTTGGAATTATGACTTTGGAACAATCTATGTACACTTTCTCGCTGCGTGCTTCGTATTTCGCTTCTACAACCCTTTTTTTACCAACCATTACGCTTAAGTTTTAAAGGAAATAGACTAATCATATGTCAAAGTAAGTTAGTAACGTAAAAATACCAGTTTTAAAGTAAATTTTGGCTTCGTGGAAATCATGTACGTCTTACATAGTATTTTTACTTTAGAATAATCCATGTGCATTTTTCCTATCACAAGCTTCACACTTTTCCCTTTTTCCCTAAATTAGTGGACCTATATGGATATCTGGTTACTTCAACTTCAGATCCAGTCCATCCTACGCTAATTGAATTTGACCATTCTTCCTTTGCTTTTAAAAGGTACGGTTTAGATTATGCTTGCTTCTTGATGAGTAGGCTACTGTAATGGTTAGTTCAAGAATTCAGTTTATAAATCGCTTTGCTCGCACTACTCTTAGAACCCTGTAGCTGACTGATTACAACTTACCATCGTATACAGTTTCTTCTCCCAGTCCTCGGTTTTCATTATCGACTGCATGGCTCAATTGTATAATCAACCAAGTTGCGTAGTCAACAGATCCTATTTTTTGCGGATAGGTTATTTATTATCTGTTTTGTAGTTTTTCCCCCTTGAACATAGTGCCACCATTTTTTTCTTTGCTACTTTTTAACTGATTTATTTGACTGCATGATGAGAAAAAGCATGCAAGCTTCTTGAGTAGTGCCTATTTTGAGTGCCATAGTAGTTGATAGATTAAAATACGACTTCCAATGTGCTCTTACATGGTTGTATTGAGGTACTGCATTGCTTAATGATTCTAGGCAAAAAATTCAAGCTTGCTTATGCGTTTGCTAAATAACATTACACATATATTTTTGCCACTTCCTACCAATTGCTAATAGACATACCGACTATAATACTAATTATAAACAACTAAATGCATAAAGAGGTTCGCAACATTACAATTATGGACATCAAAAAAACTTTAAATCCATGTTTTTTCTGGTATTTTGTTAACAACGTCAAAAGTTCTCTATGCATTTTATTTTCAAATATAACCTATGTTACTTCACTCCACCGCGATATAAAATAAATGTGTATATGTAAGAACTTGTCTTATTGTTCAGAAATTTTGTGTTATTGAAATTATATTTGAACATTTTGCAACTATGTTAAATATTGTCTATCAAACTTATTTGTAAGAACTTAATTCATTGATGGACTCAAAATGTCGTTTGGACAATATAAAGTCCATCCTCGATATTCAATGGTTTGTTGTTAAACAACAAATTTAGCAAGTTTAAGTTTTGCAGGATTGAAAATTTTGCACATCCTACTTCAGCACATTGGTGTATGAAATTTCAGATCTCTCACTTGATGATTTTATTGCTTAATTATACGTGTTATGGTTTATACTGTTACTTTGGTCTTTCAAGTTGCTTTCATGGAAATGATTTTCCCCCCTTTTTAACTTAGCTGGAAATGAAAGCAAGGTGATATGCTCCTTTTCTTTTTTTTTGACCTACATGCAGATTGTGGAGAACCAAGTAAATTGGCGTTATGTTAACATTAAGGATTTTATCCAAATTGGAGGGAATCGAGATGGTACTAAGTTTGTTTTTGCTAATTTCCTCTATGCATTAGATTATTTAAGTTTGGAAAAACCATGTAGTATTTAATATTTTGAAAATAAAGTCATTGAGCAACAAGGATAAGTATATAATAATAATTTTGTTAGAAAATTTTATTTTGCCTAGCTTTTAGCATGCACAATCCTTCATCTTTTACTCAATATATTTCCTAATATTCAATATGGAATTTGTATAATATTTTAATTCTGTGCTTTAAAGATTGCATATTACAATTATAGCATATTGTTTGCACATTTATATTTTCATTAACTTCTAATTAAGACTTTAATATTGTACATATACCCGCATAATAGGCCGTGTGAATCTGTCATCGCTCTGCTAGAAGAATTGTTATGATAAGACTGAAGATTATTATTTGTAGATATTTGTAACGAATACTTGATTGGGAGGAACTGTGTAGGAATTGAATGTATGGAACGCCTGACTTCTTGATCCCTTGACTTAAATATGGGTTACTGACCATACATTATTTTTTGGCATCTTACTTAAAGTGGTTCATCATATTAGGATATCAAATGTGTGTTTAATTGAGTAGAACATATTTGTTTTAATCCTAATAAGAATTGCAAATGAGTTGTTTTCTGTCTTATTCCAATCCTTTTAATATGTTCCATTTTTTGTTAATCGTTTTGTTTAGTGAATGACCATATATTGCTTTGAGTCTTATTTCTATTGCTTCAATCCATAGAAAATATTATCATGTTATAACTATAATAGTCTCATATTTCTTTTTCTGTTCCACTCTATATCTCTATATTGTTTAAAATGGTTGTATATATTTATAATTTTATAGGGAGCCATAGAGATGGGCTTTATCCGTGCAGCCAGGACTGGGGGATGATGCAAAGGGTTCATTCACATTGATGGTTAATAACGCTTATGTTTCTTAGTGCACACATATATGTACAGTTCGTGTGGTCCAGCTTTATTTGTGTATTAAGAGAAATGTAAGTACTGAAAAAAATTAATGGCATGTGTTCGTATTCTCTGGATTTTACAAAATTTATATAATATAATAATCAGACATGCAAGTATCTTTATAATAATGCATTGGACTGACTACATTTAGGTGAGCTAATTTTGTTTGTAATAGTTGGATTTTTAATGCTCAGATGTTTACCACTGTTTTATGAGCATGAAGTATGATTGAAGTTAAGAGAAAACAAACTCGCAGAAAAATAAATTTTGCCTTTTACGAGCACGATGCATGATTGAAGTTAGAGAAAAGAAACTGCCAGAAAAATAAATCTTGCATTAAGAACCAATTAATCATAACAGAGTTGTATGAGTATGTGTAATGATCTTTTTTGAATGGTTTTGTTTCCAGTACGAAGGTTGTTTTTTAAATTTCCTTTAGGTGTAACGATGAATGTTGTCCAAATTAGAGCAGTTGATATCAAAGCAGATATTTTAAATTGTGTAACGTGTTTTGAAGTTAAGAAGTCTAATTTTTCACCAAGGCAATGGTAAACGTCTTAAAACAACTAAAATGTAAATTGGTTTTCCATAAAAAGAATTTAATAATAACAAGCATTACACAATGCGCTTCACGCTCGATTTTTTTTCATCTAAACATGCATGCTATTAAATTTTAATTGAAAATTTTAATATGAATTATCGATTGACTTGGTTTTAGTTGAAGGACAACAGTTGTTGAGCAGGTTCAAGTATACAAAACTTTAAATTATAATTAATGCGACAATACATTTAGATATATCTAGATGTCATTTAAATATATTTTTTGACAAGGTTGTGTTGATATTGATTTACAATGATAATTGACTGCATTTGTACAAAATAGAAAGAAAGATAATTATGTCCAAAATTGTTTTAACGATAACAGTGGGCTGCAATTACAATGATTGTAATTAGGTCCGCAGATGACATTGCCATGTTGACCGCAAACATTACCACCGTATCTGAATTTCGTTGTTTCAACTGCTTCAGTGTTGCTGCTTCACCTATCTCTCACATTCAATTTCACTGTTCTGTTTGCATCTAAAACAAATCACACATATAAATTACTTTTTCAATCGACAAAAATCAAATACACAAAATTGTATGTGGTCCGTGTGCGTAGCACGGGTTCGCACTAGTATAACAAATAGCAGAAATAAACAAAATACTTAGCTGTTCAGCTGAGAAAAGTTATGCGGTTGGATTTCTTCAGCCAATCGACAAATCGACTGAGGCGATTTTGTTTCGAAAGTATATTAGCAGCAGATTTGATTTCGAAAGTATGAAGATGAAGAAGAAAGCAGATTTGAAATCGATTTAGGATATATATTTTTTAGCGTCGAGAATGCATACGAAATGAGCAGATAAAATTTTGTCCTTAAAAATAATTATTTTAAACCCATGTCCTTAAAATTAATTGGTTGAGGGAAGTAAGCCCTTATTGTAAAATGCCCCATTTAAATAAGTGTATGAGCCAAAATTGAACCTATGGGTTGTTGTTTTGAAAATAACTATTTAAATAAAACAATTAAGCAATATAATTAGATTAATTATATTAATCTAATGAGAATGGTAATCGTAACCAGTTAATAAATAACTGATATTTAAGTTGACGAAGACAACTATTTAATTAGGGTTGATAATTTCATTAATCGTTCTTCGATTAATGTAATGAAAATGGTTAACAACTAATTATTCTTATTAATTATCTTTTTATTTAATAATATTTAAAGTTCTTGTTTATTTGTAATTCATTAATGAAGTATTTATCGATTGATAATATCAGCAAGTGGTTAGCAGATCTATTTTAATGAAGTAAACTATTCCACTTCAGTTAATAATGGAATATATTAATTATTGTGGTTAATAATAATTAAAGTGAATTACTTCTTATATAGAAGTAAATTAAGAAGTGAACGAGTTTAAAAAGGAATTTGCAATAAAGCGATGCATACCAAATTTACAAAATAAGCTGTTAAGCTAATGTGTCATTTAGGTAAATGTACGTAATAACTAAATTAAGTACAAGCGAAGATATTGTAAGAAGTTTTCAAATTATAAAAGTAAATGTCATATAAGTTTTAAATAAGATCTTGTTTACTAAATTATTAAAATGAGCAAACAAAGATTAATTGGAAGTGATTTACAAAAAAAGAAGATTGACAGATTTACATAGGAAAAGTATATAAATAGATGCTAGGAAGAAACCGAGTTTGAGACAAAGTTGATAAAGAATTTAAACTTGGGAAATGATTTTAAATAAGTTTTACTGAAGGAAATGGATTAAGTAAACCATTATAATTGGAATAAGATTTAGGGTTATGAAAAAGTAAGAGGCTTGGTTAAATTTTTGTAAATGAGTTTTTAAACGAATCCAATTGTCAATGAGTTATATTACAAAGGATTAAAGAAAAAGGGTTTGCGTTAGTTAACTTTACTTGAATAACAAGTAAAAGCGTTTTATTTTGAAAATAAATATGCCAGTTGAAAAAAATTGGTTATTAAAAACCATATTTGTAAGAAGATAGAAAATGGAAATGATAGGTTGGGTGTTTCAAACTTTTATCTATTCTGAGATAAGAACGTTGTAACAACCCAGGAAATACGAGCCAATTTAAAAAATTTAAATTGGTTATTTCAAAGGAATTTGAACAATTGAAATAGAATATTTCAATAAAATAGTGAATTAGAAATAGTGAGGCAGTTTGAAAATTTGAATTCAAACTTTGACTGGCTGCATCGGGTGCAAAATATAACGGATTTTAGTGAAACCAAAAATATTTAAATCGGTTTATGAATATCTTTCGAGTGAATCTGAAAAATCGAAGTTTCATAGCGGGAATCAAAAGTTATGGCCAAATGAATTTTCAGAAAGGTCGCTATATAGAATATATAGTCCTTGAAAATAGATATTTTGCAAACGACCTCGGAATTCGACGAAACCTCTTTTGTTGGATCTGGAATGTCAAACTATTACTAGGTTTCAAATTTCGTAATTTTTGAAGCTAGTATGTGAGCGGGGCAAAAGAAAATGTGTTTGATCAATTTCTATTAAATTGGATCGACCAGAAAATGACCATTTTTCAAACGATCTCAGAATTCGACGAAACTAATTTGTTAGGACTACAGCATCAAAACAAAGCTAGATTTATTTTTCTGGAATTTTTCGAATAAGTTTATGGCCCTGGCAAATTGAAATGTACATTCAGATTAAATATTAAATGTTATATACTTTAATTTGAAAAATAACTGACTATAACAGTCGAATTGGCCTACGAAACATATCCCATTGTGTCCGGGATGGGGGTATTTAGCTAAGGGCGACAGTCGTTGGTTTGAATTGGTGTATGTGCGGAGAAACACTATTTTAAAATCTAATAAAACATCGGCCAATCAGAATTCTCCTTTCATAATTAAAATAAAAAAAAATATCTCAAAACCCCCGTAATCCTCAACTTCGACGGTGACGCAGCTTCCTCCCTTCCCTGGCGATTTCCGATCGCCACAGCCCGAACCAGCCCCCACTCCAGATAAGTCTTTTGCTCGTCTCACCCTCTTCTTCAAATAAACCCCGACTGCACCACCTATCATCGCCCCAATCGAGAGAATCACCTCTCCAAAGCTCCGTTCTTTGAAGCGCCGCCCTGCCCTATCCCAACCACCGAGTTCGACGTGGTGCACCTACGTGGAAAGCTCTCTCCAAGGCCGACATCGTAGTACCTTCCGATCTTCTTCAAGTGTAACGGTTGGAGCGAAATTTGTAAACCTAGTTTTGAAGGTTCTGAAAGGTATACGGCCTTTACTTTTGAAACTGAAAATAACACCTTTAAGTGTTGCAAACTTTGAAAAATCATATCTTTGTCGTGTGTTGACGAAATTCGATGAAACAGGAAACATCGTGACCGCGAGGAGGCTCTCTACCAAAAGAAGAGACCGCGGATTTTTCTGAGTTCGCTAGGATTTTTAGCACCTCGACAACCAATGTGAGATTTCTAATTGAAATGTGTGAATGGAAATGTCATGTATAAATTATATAAGTGAAATATAAATTATACACATGTTGTGTACCTCATGTACATGCGTTGTGTAAGCTATATGAGCGAAGTGTGAATTACACATTCATTGTATAAATGATATATGTGATGAAATGTAAGTGAAATATAAAAATAATATATATATATATATATATATATATATATATATATATACTCCCCTTGTCCACAAACCATGGGCGATATTTATTGTTTGTGAATTGGTGTGAAAATTTTGGTGAATAATGCGAATGGTTGAGAATAATTGTTTGTGGTTGATATTGTTAGGTTGTGGTTGAAAAATACCCATTGGTGATTGAAACAAATTTGAAATAATTGTTAAAATGAAAATAAAACATGCCGCCTGCGTGCGAACTAGATGCATGAAATCCCCATTGTCAAAAACCCCGAGGTTTTAAGGTAGAGCAAGGAGCCGTACTCAGGACGGTGCCGGTTTTAACTACCTTGCTGTTATGCTGCCGAAATTTTGAATAATATTCATGTGTTAGAATTATTTTCATATGTTGGAATTATTTTCATGTGTTGAAACTATATCCATGTGTGGAAATGCTCATGTGTTGAGAAGTAATGTGTGAAAATTAAATTCATGTGTTGAATGAATAAAGTGTTTAAACAATAAAAATCACATTTTATAATATATATGAAGTATGTAAAATATTCGCGTTATAAATAAATTGTTTCAACAATAAAAATTTCATCTTTCTTATATGAACAAACTATATAAAATATCCATGTGTGGAAATGCTCATGGTTGAGAAGTGCTTGTGTTGAAAAGGTTTGTATGTTGAATAAAAAGATCGAACAATAAAAATTACATTTTTATTGAAATTATGTAGTGTTAAAAACATTCATGCGTTGAAATATATTTTAGTTCGCGAAAAATATCATTTTTGAAATGTGAAGTGTTAAAAATAACCACTTGATCAAATAAATATGCATGAGTTGAAATATTCGTTAATTAGCTAATGATATGATTTTTGCTTGTTTATGCAACATTAGAATGAATGGTGACTTTAAACCAAAATAATCAAATATGAAGTTGAATGGAAAATGATAAGTGATAAGAATTGCACATATGTACATGCATATTTATTGAACAGGTTATAGCAAGGAGGCTAGAGAAGAGGAATAAAATTATGTGCCCGACAAATAGGTACATGTTTATTGTTTTGCTTGGGTGATGATTTTATGAGCCTATTGGCTAGCCGCTTGGCTTTTTCTTTTTCTTTCTGAGATGAGACACCCGTGTGGCTATTTGGGAATTTTCCCAGCCCCTCCCGTACAAAGGAGGTTATGGCGAAATTTTCCAAAATTTTGAAGGCGTTACTGAAATATTTGAAGTGAAAACGATATAGAAATCGTCGAATGAACTAAATATATATATATATATATATATATAATTGAACCTAATCGTGGCCGTGCAGTTCGTGTTTTGGAACCGTGATTTCAAACGACTAGTGCGGGAAATCCGACCATCGGATTTTCCCGAAACCGCAATCATTTGGTTCGCCTTAGAAATATCTTCCAACGGCACCAACTTTGTATAGATCCGACGGTTGGATTCTCTGGAATGTTTAATTCAAATATGAAGAAAAACAACGCCAGAATCGATTATATTTATATATAAATATAATTAAATTAAATCGAATAACGACGCTGCAGTTCGTATTTTGAAATCGTAACTTCAGACGACTAGTGTGGGAAATCTGACCGTTGCATTTTCCCAAAGCTGAAACCTTTGGGTTCGTTTTGAAAAGATCTTTATAATGAAATAAAATTTGTGAAGTTCCAATGGTTAGATTTTCAGATACGTGTAAAACAAATTTAGTGAAAAACAGCGTTAGTGCCTCGGCACGACCTGTAACTTCGTTTAATTAAATGTGGCCGTTTTTAAATGAATAGAAATGACGATATATCGTTATAAAATATTATAAACGATATAGAGTGGAAATAAACTAATTTTGCTGTGTTTGCTTGATATGTGATGGTTGAATGTATTTAACATGAAATTTATACTAAGGAACTAAAATGTAAATGTTGAGTAATTTAACCATGTGAAGAATAGATTTGAAAATCTAAATATCCGTGGATTATTTGAAAAGACCGAGTTAATTCTCATTTCAAATAATCGATCGACGGTGAGAAGTCGAAGAGGTGAAGACGGTTCAAGACCGACGATCTTCACATTGGATGGATGGGCGCTACGGATGCTCGTGATTGGAGTAGCTACCTTGAAGGAGATGAAGTAGTAGCTGTCCAGACGTATTATTGATTGTGCGGATATGCGAGGAATATGGTGCCTCTGGTTTCGTTCAAACCCAGAATGAACTTGTAAATGGATTGTGTGTCTGACATTGGATTTTGTTCTGTGCTGATTGATCTCTGTTAAATATATATCTGTTTGGCGGCGGAGAATTTATTCTCTTGCTTAATGCCCTTCTCTGAGACGTACGAGCTTAGAGGTTATATATCGATGAAAATCAGTCACACGGAGTGAATTGCCTGTGTGGCATGCCTAAGTGGCATATGATCAAGGCTTCTGTTGCAAAGCAAAGTCTTGTTGTTGATGATCAAAGCATGGTCTGTGTGATGTAGCTTTGTGTATAACGTGGAATTGCGAGCCTCACACCTCGGTATGAGTCAAAAACGGGATAGTGACCGCATGGAGAGCCCGACGTTTCTTTCTAGCTATGGTGGTGTTAGTGACATACCAGCCCTGACATTTATATCTACTTTTCACCTGTGTGATTGTTGGAATGCGAGGCTCCTCGATTATAGGTCTGTAAGGACCGGGAAACGTGTGTTCAGGAATAACTAATCGTCAAAAGTAAGAGAGGACCGGCCCTGAAGATCCAGGGATTGCTGTGTGCGGTCCTGGGACATTTGCTAGAGTGTCTCGAACGGAGAGGAGCTTGCCTCTTGCCTCGAATCATGATGGATTCCAATTTCCGATACGAAATTGCGGATGTGATTGTATTACTAGTATGGCGACATAGTAGATGGTAGCTATGCTGCCTAGGATTGATATTTATGATTGAGTTTGCTTTTGAAAACATATATACACTAGTAATAATATCAAACACTTTTGTTTTATACGTATGAAGCATTTTTGGCCATTATAAGGTAAAACTTTATCCTCTGGCTTGCGTTGCATTGTGTGATGGGACTGAGTCTTATAATGGCTTCATTTTTATAAAAAGCATTGCGATGATTTAATCATTTACTTTATTTCATGCACTAGCACTCATTGGAGTAAACCTGTTCCGCGAAAGTGGCGTGGTCCTTTGATTTGCCGTATTATTGTTGTTTAATAAGTTAAGATTTCTCATACCAGTCCCATGACTGACTCGTAGTTTATTTTACCTTGCAAACTCGGGTGCCCTCATTTTCACACGGGCATCCTAGTTACAGGTAGCTGACATATTTTGGCTTGGCACCGCAGTAGAGGTGCACTTTTGGGCATGGCGAGGCTTGACTACATTGTGATGATTGTGACTTTTCCGCCATTATTGTATATGTATTATGATTCTGCCACAGGCGATGTAGACTGATTATGTAGTTATGCACTGAGTAGATCCTGCACTGTGCTCTCTGATGTGGTGATATATATATATATATGATTCCGCTATCGTATTTGTGTAAATTATTCTATTTCTTGTTTATGCTATTATCTGTACTCTGCTGATGATGATTAATGTGTTATGTTCCAATGATTATCCTTAACACCGTGGTACAGGGTTTTGGGGTTGTCACAAACGTTGTCAGTCAAGGTCTGAGAGGTAACTAAAATACCCCCAACTTGAACAGTTTCACTGTTATCGAGGAATGTTATTAGTTTGAAACAATAGGAGTGTTGAAATTTGATTATTATTTCTACAAGAGAGATATTATGACATCATTGGCAAGATTTTAAAATGTTAATTAGAATTGGTTAATTTTAATAAACCAATATATACTTAACATTGTTTAACTCGAGTTTGAATTAGAGAAATTTATCGTTAACTTTAAGGCTAAAGTTAATATAAGGGATTTGGTGAATATATAGTGATGATTTTGAAATAAGAGAAATGAAAATGTAGTTTGGTAAATAAAGATATGTTATGTTTTTAACATAACAAAAACAAATTAGATTTGAGATAATAAGAACATAAAATCGATTTTTAAAGATCGATAAAATCGTCTAATATATAAATCAAAGCTGCCAATATACTTAACCGTAATGTGTGAGTTAATAGTTAACCCGACTATCAATGAATATGTTATTGGACCTTTTGATGTGTTGTTTCGAAGAAACCAGGATGGGAACTAGATCCAAAACCACTTCGACCCAACGTTGCGTATAGGACTAACTGGCAGCAGATGAAGCTGGAGCATTGAAGACCGTAGATCATCATAAAACGAAAGAACTACTTATAATCTCTGGTTGGCCCCTTGAGATACACTGTAATTCTATCGTGGTTGGAATATATAGGTTGCGAGGACTTCTCATTACTGATCATTGGGGTGATTCCTATATAAGGATGAAGTAGTAGGGTGCCTTTGGTCCATCCTGCTCATGGATGACGTGACGATATGGAATTCAAAACGAATGGTGACCAGATGTATAAAAAGAAGATTTATAACCTTAAGCCTCACGACCAGCAAATGACAAAAATCGGGCAGGCAGCATGGCTATGTGGGTCACACCTATTAGGGTGTATTGTCACCATCTAGAGAATATTCATATTTGTTACTTCTTTTAATTTTTGTATCTCCCAGGAAAAAGGTAGCTATGCAGCCGTAAGATGACAATATATTCGATACACTCAAGACAAATGAGTGGTCGGTCATGTATGGGCCGGGTTGCAAGACATTCTTGTTGAACCCAGTGTATGCCTCTCTAGAGATACACTATCGGCAGGTGGTTCCATACCTTTTCATAATCGGTATCCAGTCTCCAATAATTTTCTGCGGTTTTGATTGTATACTATATATGCAGAGCGTGAGATGCAAGCGTTCTGCTAGATTGATGTTTATTTGTGATTTGATAGACACTATTATAATATTAGAGAAGATATTGATTTCAAAAATGTTTTGGGTCATAGTAAGGTAAAAACCATCTGTGTTTATGTGCGAACTGGTCTTACTATTATCCTTTGTTTCAAAAAGGATTTCTAAAGTTAAACAAGTTGTTTGCCATATGTGTTTACCACTGAAAGTATTCCAGACTGATCCGGGTGTTTTTGCTTTGCTTCAAAATGTGCTCGTGTAAGACTGGACATATTTACAGGTCAGATTCCACTTTGGAGTTCAGAAGATGGAAGCAGAAGGCTTCACCGTTAATTATGTAGAGTTTATATCCGTTTTGTCTGATATATGATGTACTCTGATGATTGGTATGCGTACAGATTCTTTTTGTATAAAAAGATTTGATATATTATATTTTGTTTGTTCCGCTGTGAGACTTTGATGTTGATCTCCTTATCCTTCTATTCTAATTTTTTTTTCCTTCTTTTCTCATCCTCTAATTTCTTTCTATTAACGTTCCGGTATTTTCGGTGCTTGAATGTCGACATGGTGTTTTGTGTTGATTTTCGGGGTCAAAAATTCCTGATCGTTACATATGACCTCACTTGGTCCGCACGTAGCTCCTGTTTTAGCCACATCAAGCTGACTTAAGGTAGTCAAGATCTAGTTATTAATATGAAATAAAATAAAATGGAGTCATTCGCCAAATCATCCCCTTCATTCTGGAAGTCTGCTGCGTATACAGTTATTAAAGTGGTTCTTGGTATTGGTAGATACTAAGACAATAGCCGATCATGGTCTCTTTAACAGCCAATCGTTTACATTTTTCACACCGTAGTCCTTATATCATAAATTACTTTGTAAAATAGTTTATACGAAATCTCATATTCGAATTTGAAATCAAAATTAAATATATTACTTCTAGTATATAAAATTCTAAAACCCATTCACTTAAATCGAATTGATTTTGAAATTCATATTGTAAATATCTCGTAATATAGTATAAAACAATACTATTTAACTTCGAGGATATTTTAGTTCGATTTATATTCGAAAATTCAAGTTTCAAACTATTCAACAATTTGCTTTACGTCGATTCAAAAACTCAACATTTGGTTCGAGTTCAAACTATACGATTCAAGTCAAAACTCACATTTCAATTTAAACAAAGTATATTCATGCCATACGATTCTAAATCATTATTTATAAATTTACCAATTTGTATAATCTAATTTTCCTTTATATTGATTCAATTAAGTCAATTCGAAAATCCAAACACTTAGGTTCAAATCTAGTTTATATAATTCAAATCAAAATCTTATGTTTCAATTTAAACCAAATCATATAATATCTTAACTCAAATTGAACTACTCAAATTCATTAATTGAAATTTAGTTGAAGCCTTATATTCAATTCAAACAATTTATAAGATTTAAAACCATTCTTATAAATTAATTCAACAAATTTTCCAACTCAAAACCAAACGATTTATAAAATCAATTATATATAAAATTTATATATATTCATATTAACAATTTTGTCGCTGAAGAAATAGAATTTCATTTCATGTCAAATATGATTCAAATTAGACATCAATTTACAAAGTTTGAGTTTATTTCCTATATAAGTTCATATTTTAAATCCAATTAAAATTCGCATTCAGTTGATAAAAATCAAATTTGTTCCTAAATTAGGAAGTTCAATTTCGAAATAGCTTCACAATTCAAGTTCATCTCTTGTAAGTTCAAGCCAGTTCGAATACAAATTCATTTCATTTTTACCTAATTCAAACTCATCTCTACTAAAAGTTCATACCAATTCGAATTCGTAACTTAATATGATTTCATTCATTATTCAAATATCGTTATATAAATTTACATCTTTAAACTTCGAATTTAAATCGCGAAAACTAACTTATCCAACTCTTCGTTTATTATTATAGTTTATAAAATATATATATAAGAAAAATTAACTTCGAATATATATATATAAGTTTATAAAATTCAAAATTTAATTAGAAAATTTATTATAAACATATATAATTTAAAATAATATAAAATATATTTAAAGAATTTTTGTAATAATAAAATAAAATTAAAATACTTGAATAAATTATATAGTTTGAAATAAATAAAATTATAAGTAAAATCTTAAATGCAAATTTAAATCTTTATTTACACATAAAATCATTTTAAACAAATAATTTTAAAATTTACAAAATATACGTAAAAAAACTTTAAAATATAATTATATAAAAATAAAATCTTAAGTTAAATTCAAATTCCAAATTATTTTACTTTGAAAACACGACCAACGGTGTCCATATATAGTTTTCTACCCTATGGTCAAGTGATACGGATATTTATCATTTCAATTCGCAATTTACAAAATTTCTATGGGTATATCATTTCAAACCGCGATCCCAAATTCTGTAAAAATCGTTCTGGTCTATCATTTCAACATATAACAATTTTTCCCTATTTTAATGTCCATTCGGATATGTATCATTTCAACCCTTAGTGATTTTTCCTAAACTAGGGGTATCAACAATCACAAACAACAATCATGTAGCAAGAATCATAACATACATATCATCAGTGAAACTACATGTCATATTAATATATCGTGTCACATATAAAATGTGCATATATATCAGATCAAACAATTCTATCAGCATTCCTATACATTTCATATAAAAGTTCATTATTGATCTAACATTAATGAAATAAATGCGAGTTGGGTGTGAGATAAACTCACCTTTCGTGGTACAAAACGGAAACATTAGACGGACTGATAAAGAATGAGACGATGACTTCTAGCACGACTTAGAATGGATTAAACAACGGAGGCCACTCAAAAATTTTATTTTGTGAGAGGCGGTTATGGGATCTTCAATAAATCAATACAACTTTTTGGGTTTTGGAACGGTATGGTACTAGGCTTGGAATGGTTCCGGAACTCAACACCCTACTCAACTCAAAAATAAATACAACAAATCCTCTTTTCAAAGCATTATATATATATATATACACACACACGGATGTAAATGGTAAAAATATAATATATAATATGTATATATATTCGACGCGCACCAAAATAAAATATTTTATAAATTATATTATGTACTTAAAATCATTAGTGTATATATTTATATACACAAAATATATAACTCACGTACATACAAAAGTACAATACTTACACAATATACACCTCTTATTAAATATACACACCATTACAAAGCTCCATACACAAACACTAACACACACGCACAGATACACAAACTCACGCCTAGCAAATCCCAGCATAACTACACACACGTTAACACACACGCTCATGCACTATAAAATATACACACATACACCTGCTAATTCATGCCAACACGCACGAAACATTCACCTCAACGCAAGCACACACACACACACACTACACTAAACACAACACGCGGTGAGAGAGGGAGTCGGCTTCGGGCGTATGGCTTTTGGACGGGAGAGGGGGGCTTTCGGGTCTGGGCAATTGGCCTTCAGGGCAGAGTTCAGGTTGAAGGAGGCGAGGTAAAGAGGTTTGGACTTCGAAGCAGAGGAGCAAGAAGGCGTAGGTGGACTAGGTGAGCTCGTGGCTGCTAGGAGGGCAGAGTGGGTCCGGGCGCAGTCTCGAGACTGAGGAAAGGGGCGTGGGTCCAGGAAAGAGGATGGAGGCTTGGGAGGAGCGGACGAGAAAAGGCGGAGTCGATATAGGTGGAGGCAGATCGAGATAGGAAAGAAGATGGGGAGGGAAAGAGAGAGACGACTTAGGAAAGAAAATAGAAAAACAACAGCTTGTTTTTCTCTCTTGTCCTTTGTGTATATATATATATATATTTACATATATATATATATATATATATATATATATATATACACAAAGATGTAAAAAATAAAAGGATGTAAATCAATAACTTTCAGAGTGGACACGTTTTTGGAAATGGGAACAGGCAGGAGACTTTTGGAAAAGAGAACAGCATTAATTCAAAATGTTGGAACGCCAACTAATGTTTGACCAAAACAAAGCGTTTTACGTTTTGAACATTACAAAAAAAACGATATAAGTTTTAATTTCAAAATGAACGCATATGCAACGAACAATTGTGAATATATATATATATATATATATAACACAAATGTTTTGAAAATAAAAGTAAACGAATGGATTGAAATGAACGAACGTAAGTATTAGATGAATCTGGCAGTTTAAGTTCAAACGGAACAAATAGTTTAGAGAATATATATTCAATGAGGATTGAACGATATTTGAAACAAGAATCGATCAATACAAAATGGCAGATAAATCTGAGAAATAATTTGAAATAAGATCAAAGATAAATATTATAAACAAAATATATACTAATACGAGTTTAAATATTTGAATAAAAATATTAAGAAATAAAATTCCAAATCCAAATAATAAACTCGATATAATTAAACAAATAAGAATTAGAAATAGGAAATACCGATTTGAATTAATAAATCATACTTAAATCGAAATCAAATTCATTTGTAATTTTTTTAGATAATTTAGTTTTAAAACATAAATCAAAATAGTTATTTTAATAAAATACAAACAAATAGACTCTTAAACAAATAAATTAAAATAAGAATTAAAATTTAAATTAAATAATTTAAATAAAATACACTTAAAATACCGGGTTGTTACAGAGCGTCAATTGTTTGATTGAAGCTCATATGAAAATAAAATGCACATTAGATGTCATTTTGGATGTTGATATTTGTTTGCAGCTATCGTTGGATATAGATGATGAATGTAATCCATGTAAATTTGTTTATATGGATATTGGTTGAGATTTTATTTCAATCCGAAATAAATATGAATACATTTATAATGTAATATTCAGTGAAATTTGAAGTTGATTTTGATGTCCGATTTTGGATGAACTCGTAAATATAAAAGTTTGAAGCCGAGTTAAGTATATAAACACAATTTTGACTCGAACGGATTTTATATCGATTTTATTCTTTTTTAAAAATTAATATCAAGAAGATTGAATTTCAAAATATATTATTTTGGAAATATTAACCTTTTCAGATTATAATAAGATACAATGTTCAAGTTTAATTTAAATTGGTAATGGAACTAAAATCGTTTTAAAAGGTTTGTATAAACGTTTTATAAAATACGTTTTTAAATAGAAATCAACGATATTATATATATATATATATATATTTAAATGGTTTGAATAGAACACGCCGCACAACGACCATTCATGAATTTTCAACTATTGACTTGAAATGGACGTAACAGGAGATTTGGCGATCGGATTCTCCTAAATCCGGAACCGTTAGGTTTGTCTCGAAAAGATCTTTCCAACGAATATAAGATATTTAAATTTAAATGGTTAGATTTTAAAATATGTCCAAATCAGTTTTGAGAAAAGGTCGTTATGGATGCAGTTCGGTGGCCAATATTGAAAACCGACTGTAAGGCCTTATTAAAATAATTAAACATATGAATAAATTATGTAAATTCATAATAAATGATTTCGAAAGATTTTGGATGAGATAATTCTACACTTGAAAGATAAAAGGTATTTTTATCTAAATGAACTAGTTAATAACTAGAATAGTAATCCAATGATCTTTAGAAATGGTGAATTGGATTTGGGTTTGATGTGAATGGTATCTTCATTATTACCTTTTCTAAACCCAGTTATGAATGGAATAAATCTTTTCATTAAAGTTTGGAGAAAGTTTTCTAGTTTATTTTAATTAAATTGGAATTGAATGGAATTCGATTAATAATAATCTAGATGAGTTTCTGTTAAGGAAGCGTTTACTATTTATGGAATTTAAAAGGCCTTGCCATTATTACACTTATAGTATTGGTCAGAAATGTAAATATATATCGATTATAAATTGTTTAGAATATCTTGAAGATTCCATATTAATGGAAGATGATTTTGGGTTTATTGCAAGCATTTTTTTAACTAACATTTGTTCTTTAACCCAAGTAAAGGCAAGATAAATTTCCAGAAGTTGAATAATCATTAAACAATGATTCTGGGGATTAAAACTGAACTAGAGTTTTAATTAATCTTTAATTAGATTGAGACATAAAAAGGGTTAATTAAATTTATCAAACAAGAGAAATGATCGAGAACGAGTACTACCAGTTTTACTCCATGTGATAGTTAAATCATTAATTAGATTTGAAACGATAAATGGTAACTAAATTTATCGATAACACTATGGGTGTTAATATGGAGTACCACCAGTTATTCTCTATGAGATTAATAGGTTGGGGTTGTGTAACAACCCGTATCCTACGCATCGGAGGGTCATAGAATATTCATTTCTTTCTCGTATGAGGTTGTATGGTTATGAAGAGTTGGGAAACGACTATTGAGGTCATTTCCCATGTTCATGATTTTTGTCGATTTTTAAATGACCGTTTTACCCCTAGCTGATCTTGTTTCGGCCATAACTTTTGATTGGAAAGGAAATTTGACCTGAAACCACTTCCATTAGATTCTTTTGATGGTTCACCTTTCCGTACATGGCCATAATAGCTACACGGACTTACCATTTGGGAGATATGGCTGAAATAAGGTTTGGAAGGTGAAAAACTGCTTAACCGGGTCAAATAGGGTGATTAGTGAATGGGCCCATAACCCATTTCGGGATTAGGGTTATGGGGAGGCTGAAAAGAGTTAGCATTTCATTCCATTTCAGTTTTCTAGCCTCCACTTACCTCTTAGAAACCCTAAAAATGGCCTCCAACCTCAAAATCACCTCCAAATCACTTTCTAATCAAGGATTAAGCTTAGCAACATCAAATCAAGGGAGATTTTCACCAACTCAAGATTAGAGCTGCTTTTTAGCATTGGTATTTGCGCCACATCAGAGATTTATTTCAGATCTAAGGTTTATTTGTGGCTGAGGTGAGTGATTTGCATAGTTCCTCACTAATTATGGTTAATTAAGGGTAATTAGTGATGATTAGCGAATTTATACACTAATAAATTCGGGAAAAATATTTATAAATTCTAAAATGATGTTTTAGACCTCTGTTAGAAATTTGGGTTAATTTGATTAAGTTTTACTAATCATATCATTAGTTTTTCTTAAGCACGCTTAAGGGAGAATATGGGGTTTTGGCTATTTTGATCCGTTTTAACCTATCATATTGATGTTTTGCTGTTTGAGGTCACTTCTACTTGTTGCTATGACTATATGATATGTTTTGTGATTGATTAGAATAGATAGAATGGTGGAAAACGCCGTCGAGTGGCGTAAACAGTTGCTCGAAAGAAGTGCAGGAATTTGGCCGATCCGGATCGGATCGAAGAAAAGAGCCTGAATCGAACCGCCCCCCCAAGTTGTTGTATTCACGAGACGATCTGGACCCGAACCCCGACCCGATCAGCCCTTGTGTGCCACTCCGACCCAAACCAATACATTATGGAGTAGCTCGAGAGGCTCGAACTGACCTGGAGCGCTTGGGGAGAAGGATCTGAACCGATGGGAGGAAGTCGTCCGATCCGAACCGATGGAGGAAATCATCCGATCCGAAACAATGGGGAAGGCTATCCGATCCGAACTGATGGGTGAAGGCTATCCGATCCGAACCGATCTGAAGAGGGTACTATGAATTGAGATGAACCCGAGCCTATATGATAATCATGAACTAATTAAAAACCGATCCGATGATGACCAATAACCCGAGATGCAAAGGTAGTCCAAATGGAAGTTAGAGCTCAGGATCCAGTTGGGAACCAATGAGTTCACTTCATGATTAGGCTTTGCTGCGAGATGTGTGCTAAGGAGTTGTCGACGTTCATAACTTCGATTCACCATTGAAAAGGGATGATGGGCTACGTATCAGTGCAGTAGAGTCATCACAACTCGAGGGGCAAAGTGATCGTAGCAGAACTACGTATCAGTGCAGTAGAGTCATCATGACTCGAGGGGCAAAATGATCGTAGTAAGACTATGAGCCAGTGCAGTGGAGCCATTGTGACTCCATGTGGCAGAGTGGAAATATTAAAGGATTAGTAAGGCTATGAGCCAGTGCAGTGGGGTGTGTACGACTCCATGGGGCAAAGTGGACATAGCGAAGGATTACTGGCTATGGATCAGTGTAGTGAAGCCGTTATGACTTCATGGGGCAGAGTGATCATAGCAAAGTATTGGGTGATCGAAGTAGTGGATATCGTATACTTTACGCACTGAGTGAGAGATGTGAGGATGGTTGCTATGTTTGATTGTTTGCCATCACTATGACATTCACACCCACACCCCCGTTATCTTTACACCATTTGTTTAGTGGCACCTCAGAGTGTTGTATAGTATGCAGTGCTAACTCTTTGGTTGCAGATCCAGGTTCAGGTATGGTTTAGTATACCTGTTATTATTCTATTTAGCTGCTTATCGCTCATACCAGACTTTTGGTCTGACCAAGAGTTTTATGTCTCTTCTTATTACTCTGGGTGCTCTCACAAGCAGACTAGAGACAGGTTAGCTGGTTATGCACGAGTAGCTAATTCAGAGGCGAGCAGGAGGCTTCCACGTATGATATATATAGATAGATATTCTCCCTGTGTCGTTGGTGGTCACTACTTGGGCATTAGTAGTGCACCTCCTTTATCTTGCTCTTACCTTTAGAGACAGTTTGAAAAGTTGTAATAACGATGATGTGAAACATAAGCTGTATTTGGATTTGCTGCTGCTATGATAGTTTTTTTCAGCTTATGCAATGTCTCACCTATTTTATGTCAAGTATGTTGTTATTATATTTTGTTCTACGCGCTGTGAGACATTCTACAGGTCCCTTGTTGATTCTTCGTCTTCTTTTTTTCCTTTTGACGACCGTTCCGTTGTAACTCGACATGTGTACAACGCACTTTTGGAGTAAATGTCGGTTGGTGCGGGGCGGGCCGTCACATTTGGTATTAGAGCTCTTGGTTGCGTAGTTAACCTAGGAAAAGACGCTAGGGAGAGATAGTACGTATATGAGAGTGCGTATTTGTGATTACTTTGGTTTTTAAAAGCTATATATATATATACACACACTATTAGTATAGCTAAAGATGAAGTCGCACTGCACTAGCAACACTATGGAGATGGTTAATAGTTTTCTCTTTACAGATTGAATGATGAGCCGATACACAAGAGGTGCTAGTAGAGGAGCCAATAATGGGAATGTTACTGACATAAGGGTGATGTTTTCTAACCTCATGGGAGAAATGCTTAGGGATGTGCAGGGGGCAGCTCCCAATGCCGGTAATGGTGGTGGTCCAATAGTGCAGGCGCCTAGGGCCGATTTTGCCAAGCTGTGCAAGGATTACACTAGCCTTAGTAGGAAGCCGTTCCACGGAACGGAGTCGACCACGGAAGTTCGGGATTGGTTGGATAGCTGTGATCATATCTTCGACGACTTGGGTATTGAGGATGCGATGAAGAGAAAGCTAGTGTCTCGTCGGCTGCAAGGGAGAGCGATGAATTGGTGAAATGCTATTAAGACAGCCACTCCAGAGGATCAGGTTACTTGGGATCAGTTTAAGGCTCGCTTTAGCGACAAGTTTATCCCAGTTGCTCAGAAGTCGGAATTGTTTAGGAAGTTCTTGTAGCTTAAGAAGAATGGTAGGGCAGTCTCGGACTATATTGCTGAGTTCGACACTTTGTCGAAGTATGGATTATCCCTTATTGATACTCCTGAGAAGAAGAATGAGAAGTTCATCACTGGTTTGGAAGGATACTTGGGAGAAAGGCTTATCAACCACATCGATGAGACTTTTGAATCGATTGTGGGGAAAGCTTTGAGATCAGAGAGTCTTTACCCTAAGTCAAAGATTGAGGTTGCTTCTGCAGAAGGGCTGAAGCCGCAAGCAGGCGGTGGAGGCAAGAATAACACTCAGAACAAGAGAAAGCAGAACTAAACTAAGGATGGCCTGAAAAAGAGCAAGAAAGATGTTGAGTGCTTCAGCTATGGTAAGAAGGGTCATTATGCCAAAGAGTGTCGGGCCAAGCCAGCGGATAGGAAGTGCTACAACTGTGGCCAAGTGGGACATCATAAGGATAAATGTCCACAACCTCTTAAAGAGAAGAAGATTGTGAAAGCATATGCTATTAATGTTGTTCCTTCTTCGTCGAATGCCCCAACTACGGCGGAGAAAGGAAAGAATATCATCATTCAAGGTATTCTTTCTATTCATGATGTACTTGTTCGAGTTTTGTTTGATACTGGGGCTTCCCGTTCCTTCATATCTAGTGACCTGGTAGATAGGTTGGGACTGGAACCCGAGATAGTCAATAGACCGTTGGTTGTGACGAACCCGATTGGTGGTTCAACTAACCTTAGTATGATTTGCCGAAATTTGGTCTTATTGAGTCATGGATGTATGTTTGTTTGTGATTGCTTTGTTTTGGGTTCTACTGGGTATGGCATTATATTGGGGGTTAACTGGATCCAAAGATACGGGGTGGTGGTAGACTGTGAGGGCTTTTTGTTGATAGTTAGGGCGGATGATGGGCGGAGTGTAGTGTTTTGTAGTCCACCTAGTGATGGGGTAATGGCTAGTTTTATAAATTCCCTCGACATCCCGCATAATGAGTTGTCAGATGTGCCCGTGGTTGGCCAGTATCTGGACGTCTTCGAGGAAGTGACCGGACTTCCACCACACCGAGAGATTGAGTTCCGTATTGATTTACTGAAAGATGCCAGATCTATAGTGATGCCACTTCTTCGTATGGCACCAAGGGAGCAGCAAGAGCTTGGGGGTGCAAGTAAGCAATCTTTTGAAGAAGGGGTTTATTAGAAGAAGTGTCTCTGAGTGGGGAGCACCAGTTGGGTTTGCCACTAAGGCAGATGGTTACCTTCGTTTGTGTGTGGACTATCGCGAGTTGAATAAGGTGACGAGGAAGAATAAGTATCCTCTACCACAAATAGATGATTTGTTTGATCAACTAGAAGGAGCAAACGTGTTCTCCCAGTTGGACCTCGCGACATGATTTCATCAGCTTCGAGTAGCGGGTGAGAGTGTTCCGAAAACGGCATTTAGGACGCCGTCTGGATTCTATGAGTGGTTGGTCATGCCATTTGGGTTGACCAATGCACCAACATACTTCGTGGATCATATGAATCGAGTATTCAGAGATCAGTTGAATAAGTTCATTCTTGTGTTCGTAGACGACATCATTGTTTACTCGAGGACAGAGGAAGAACACAAGGGACATTTGAGGATAGTGATGAAGGTGTCGAGAAAACACCAATTGAAAGCGAAATTTTCTAAGTGTCACTTTTGGAGAAGGGAAGTGAGATTCTTGGGCCATGTTGTTTCAGAGAACGGTATTACTGTGGACCCTGCGACGGTGGCTACGGTACAGGACTGGTCTACGCCCAAGAATGCAACAGACGTGAGAAGCTTCTTAGGGTTAGCTGGATATTATCATAAGTTTATCCAGGATTTCTCCAAAATAGTAGCATCGTTGACTCAATTGACTAAGAAGAATCAAGCCTTCGTCCGGGACGGAGTGTGTGAGAATGCCTTCAAGGGTCTAAAAGAAAAGTTGGCGCGTGCGCCAGTATTAGTCATTCCTAAAGGGAATGAAGAAATGACGGTATACACGGATGCTTGTGGTACCGGACTAGGTGCTGTACTGATGCAAGGAGGTAGGGTTGTAGCTCATGCTAGTCGGCAACTAAAGCCGCATGAGAAAAAGTATCCTACCCATGATTTTGGAGCTGGCAGTGATCGTGTTCGTGTTGAAGATGTGGAGACATTATCTCTTCGGAGAAAGATTTGAGTTGTTTACCGATCATAAATCGTTAAAGTATCTCTTCTCTCAAAAGGATCTAAATCTCCGACAGCAGGGATGGTTAGAGTTCTTGGCTTCGTATGATTTTGATATCGCATATACACATGGGAAAGGCAATGCGGTAGCCGATGCCTTGAGTAGGAGACATGCCAGCATAGGTGCTATGTTTCTTGAATGGAAGCAACTGGAGAATATCGTAGGGTATGATTTCATACTAAAGTGCGAATTGGATCCAGAGATGTTAGCTAGTTTGATGATTAGACCCACTTTGATTGAGCGGATTGGTTCCATTCAGAGGGACGATCCTAATCTATTGGGAATCATCTCCAAGTTAGGGATGATTATCGACAGTGAGGAGATGAATTTGTATGGGCTTTATCGAGAAGGGTGGCTTCGAAAGAATGGAAGACTAGTTGTACCCAACATGAATGGTTTGAGAGATGAGGTGCTTAGGGAATGTCATCACTCAAAACTGACTATACACCCTGGATGTGATAAGATGTATCGAGACATGAAGCAGGCTTACTACTGGGAAGGAATGAAAAGAGACGTTGGGATGTTTATATCCAAGTGTATGAGTTGCCAGCTAGTTAAAGTCGAACAAAAGAATCCTAGTGGTTTGTTGCAACCATTAGAAATTCCCGAATGGAAATAGGAGCAAGTCTCGACGGATTTCATTGATGGTTTACCATGGACTAAATCCGGACATGATAGCATTTGGGTAACTGTGGATCAATTGAATAAGAGTGCAAGATTTATGCCAGTCAAATCGACTAGAACGGCAGCTAATTTAGCAGAACTGTATATGAAGTGGGTAGTGAGATTTCATGGAGTACCTAAAAGCATTATGAGTGACCAAGACCCATTGTTTACTAGTGGGTTTTGGACGAGCTTACAAGAGGCTCTAGGGTCGGAATTATATCTCAATACCGCGTATCATCCTCAAACCGACAGTCAGACAGAGAGGGTGAATCGTATATTGGAAGATCTCTTGAGAGCTTGTATATTGGATTTTGGTGGATCATGGGATGACCATTTGCATCTAGTAGAGTTTGCATACAATAATAGCAACCAATCTAGTATCGGTATGGCTCCATATGAAGCTTTGTACGGAAGACCGTGCAACTCACCATCATGTTGGATAGAGACGGGTGAGAAGTTTGTGCTTGGACCAGATGTGGTAAGGGAAACTTCAGATAAGATTAAGATCATTCAACAACGTATGAAGGCTGCCTAGGATAGGTAGAAGAGTTATGCTGACAAGAGGAGAAGAGACTTGAAATTCTCCGTTGGTGACTTGGTGTTTGTCAACGTTTCTCCATTGAAGAGCATGATACGATTTGGCAGGAGAGGCAAGTTGGCACGAAGATTTGTTGGCCCATTCCCAGTTCTCGAACAAGTGGGGAATTTGGCATATAGAATTGAATTACCAGAGAAGATGGCAGGAGTTCAGAACGTATTTCATGTTTCCCAGCTAAGGAAGTTCGTGCACGACCCAGATATGACTATTTCACCTGATCAGTTAGAGGACTTCGAAGTGGAACCCGAGGCGGTTGGGAACCGCAGGCCAATTCGTATTGTCGAGTAGGATATGAAGCCACTTCGAAGGAAGGTGGTGCAGTTAGTCAAGGTTCAGTGGGGCGAGAACGAGAATGACTGTACTTGGGAGACAGAGGAAAGCATTAGGAAGACGTATCCAGAACTCTTTGCCCGGTAAGGTTTACTTTGCAGTTTAGTTATTCCGCATGCTAGGATAGACTTGTTTTGCTTGTTTTGCATGTTTGATTGTTGTACAATGGTTGATAGGCATGAGGGACCCTTTGTGTGTTTTAGTTAGGGAATTTCGGGGGTGAAATTTCTTAAGGAGGGGGGAATGTAACAACCCGTATTTTATGCATCGAAGGATCTTAGAATATTTATTTCTTTCTTACATGAGGTCGTATGGTCATGAAGAGTTGGGAAACGACTATTGAGGTTATTTCCCATGTTCTTGATTTTTGTCGATTTTTAAATGACCGTTTTGCCCCTAACTGATCTTGTTTCGACCATAACTTTTGATTGGAAAGGAATTTTGACCTGAAACCAGTTCCATTAGATTTGTTTGATGGTTTAGCTTTCCGTAGAGTGGTCATACTAGCTAAACGGACTTAACGTTTGGGAGATATGGCTGAAATAATGTTTGGAAGGTGAAAAACTGCTTAACCGGGCCAAATAGGATGATTAGTGAATGGGCCCATAACCCATTTCGGGATTAGGGTTATGGGAAGGCTGAAAAGAGTTAGTGTTTCATTCCATTTCAGTTTTCTAGCCTCCACTTACCTCTTAGAAACCCTAAAAATGGCCTCCAACCACTCCAAATCACTTTCTAATCAAGGATTAAGCTTAGAAACATCAATTCAAGGGAGATTTTCACCAAATCAAGATTAGAGCTGTTGTTTAACATTGGTATTCGCGCCATATCAGAGATTTATTTCAGATCTAAGGTTCATTTGTGGTTAAGGTGAGTGATTTGCATAGTCCCTCACTAATAATGGTTAATTAAGGGTAATTAGTGATGATTGGCGAATTTATATACTAATAAATTTTGGAAAAATATTATAAATTCTAAAATGATGTTTTAGACCGCTATTAGTGTTAGAACAAAAAGTAGTTCTAACACCCAAATTGACTAAAATTAAAATGAAATGAGATCGAAAATAAAAAAGAGACACAGGATTTATAGTGGTTCGGCGTTAAAAATCCTACGTCCACTTTATATCACTTTGCTTGATGATGTAGATGAAAATACAATGAGAAATCCACTCAATTTCACTCACTTTTCACATACATTCACTTAGTTATCTCAAAATATACTTTGAATGATGATTTTGAATTGTTTGGAGTGCTGGAATTCGGTTCTCAAAGATGTTTGAACTCATTGAGTGCCAAAAGATCCTTTCAAATGACCCTTGGGGGTCTATTTATAGGTGGAAACTTCTCCAGAATTCGGTTCAGATCGGGTGCACGTGTCCTCCATTCCATGAATTTCGGGATCGGATGAGTTCTGGTGTTGCCAGCACATCGAGTTAGTGGCCATCGTGGGTAGAAAGTGGGTGTAACTGTCCCGAATATTCAGGAGATCGTGGAGTGAAGTAGCAGGGTACACTGGGTTTGGTTCGGATAGGCTAGTAGATGGGGTTCGTATCAGATCGTCCCAACCGATTCGATCCGGTTTGAATTTTGCCTTTCCTCACTTTGTATTGCTTTGCTTTTCTTTGACTACGCCCGATCCGACCCAGCTTGATCTTTTAGCTTTGTGTTGCTTCTATTCTTACCTCTGTAATTCCGATCCGAACCGGATGTGTAACAAAGTGTCTTCTGTTTACTTGATCTTCTGACTTCTTGACTTTGTATGGCCTAGTTTACAAAGTAGGCTAACATTTTTCCCCCTCAATGGATGCTTCTATTGAAGACGAAGCTTGCTTTGATGTTATCTGTACATCAATCTTTCATTTTGAATCATTGAGAAGTCGTTTCCACTGATCCATAAAGATACGTTGTCTCAGAAAGTTGTGTCTCTTGATGCCTATATATATGTTGCATAGTGTGTGGATCCCTTTCTTTATTTTCAAACAATTTGGAGAATTCTTGTTAACATCTAGTTATTCTTCTAGGTGATTTCCTTCTTGATTTCTTTTGAGTTCAATTTATACGTCAAGCTATTGCATTCAATCCATTCGGTCCGGATCCCGACCCATGCAGTCTCTTCTTTCTATTTGTTTAACACTGGGCTAGCAAGCCAAAAAATGAGTTGGTGGGCTATGATCCTGTCCAAGCGGGAAAAGAGGAAAGGGATACGAATGGTTACCACATACATACTTATATAAACCCAACCTCCTTCTTCTTTTCACTTTCTTTTTCTTTCATTGCGTTCATTTAATAGGTCTCGCTCCGAAACCCCAGGTCCCAAAAAGACAGATCTTACAATTCTCACGTTGATCTTCAAATTAAACACCTTGATAGTTTTAAATCCTCGATTAACTTCATAATAACTTGTTCCAATTGAAATTTGCGGAAAATTTGAATGATTCGAGTGTGGTTATTGCTCGGCTTCGACGCCGCGACTCCCTTCTCCCTCGCCGTCGTAGTTGGTGGCTCCGCCATCACCTCGAAGCGCTGGGAGGTGGAAGATGGTACCTGTTCAGTTCTAACTAGGGTTTTGGAGATGGGATTGAGTTCAGTTGTGACTGAGGAGGAAGAGGAAGACGAAGGGCATATGGAGTCGGTTCGGGCAAGGAAGCATAGGAGATGGAGGAGAAGAAAGGAGTGAGTGGTTCACAAGATCGGATCGGGTCGGAACAGAGGGAAGGCGAGGCTTACTCCATCAGGTCGGGTCGGAGCAAGAAGCAAAAAAGAAAAACGAGGCTTATTTGACCGGATCGGGTTGGAAGGTAGAACAAAAGAGAAAAGGGGGTTGACATTCAAATTTATTTGGTCCTCTCCAAAAGCATGCTCCCGAAACGATCCAGTTGGATGTTAACTTCTGACCGAAGCACTACTTTGCATCCGATCTGATCCCATCATGTGTACTCGAACCGAACCGAGGCCACCAAACTTAAAGCACAATACTTTGTCCATTTGGCTAAAATGAATATTTGACATAACTTCCACCTTTATGAACAGTTAGGACAGTGCCCTGCGAATATACATGAACATCAAGAACTGCTCTAAACATCGTTACTTTTCCAAGATTTTGCATTACACTTTTGAGTGTTAACTTTACATCTTCTGCACACACCATTCACACTTTAGTTCACACACGTGCACAGGGGGACATGGGCTAATTTACTCTAACTTCTGTTATTACTTCTTCGATAGTTCAGTGATCATGGCCAAGAGACATTCTTCTAGACTGGCAGAAAAGAAAGAGGTCCCGGAGACATCCAACAAAGTTACTCTTGACAACATATCTTCTTCCTCGAACCCTGAATGGGGTGACGAGAGATCAGATTATGAAGTGAGGGAACAAAACAGCAGAACGTCTTCTGACAGCGAAGTTTCCCTGGGTTACGAAGAGGAAGGAGGGGTTGGAGATACCCGAGCTCCGGATGAATTTGAATCTGCCGTCATATTGGAATCACCTCAAGATTCTATGGAATCGACAGTTGAGTATGACAGGCTCCTTCGAATATGCTTGAAGTACGAGATACATAAAAAAGATACTCTGGTGCCGTCTAAAACCGACCGTCCTCATAATCCTCCGGAGGGATTCATGGCGATCACTCGATTGATGTGCATGGTCGGGGCTATTCCACCATTTTCTCCCTTTGTCGTCGACTTTCTAAGACAGATGCGGATTGCCCCCATGCAGCTGCATCCCAACTCCTATGCTTACCTGCATACCTTATATGTAGCATACCGCGAGATCTTAGGCATAGAGCTCACTTTTGACGATGTTCATTTCTTTTATAAATTGAAGCACCGGACTCGAGAAACTCCTTCTTTCTCTTACTTCGAGTCTGTCCATAAAAGGAAGATAATTTCAGCGCCATCCAGTAGCAAGGCCGGCGAATCCAAGCTTGAATGGTTTTATATAAGCCAACAGCCGGGGTGTGCTAGGAGATGGACAAAATCGAGTAAGGCACTGGTTTTCTAAACCTCGACTCTGAATGTCCACGCCAGCACACTAATCCGTTTTCTTTTTGTTTGCAGTTGACAATCCAAAACAGATATCGGGTCAAGTGTTCTTTGATCGAATGCATCGGCTCCTTAATGGTGATCAAAAGTTTTTAACTATCGACGAGGTCCTTAAGGACTAATATCTCCATCACCAAAGGCTGCTATCCATTACACGTAGCATTGGTCATGGGTCAGGTCCATATGTATATATCCCTCCGGTGGATGTAATTCCAGAAATGGGCGAGAGCTCGAAAGGTCCCACCATGACGCTTCAAACTTCACGTTCTCCAAGTTCGACTCAAGACGATGAGTTGGCTAATTTACCTAAAAAGCACCGAGAGGGGTACATCACTCCTGGGGATGTTGTTTCTCTTGAGAAATCACCATCTTCTAAAGAACAGCCAACCGGCGCTTCCCTAAGAGATTCCCCTATTGTCGACGATCCCACATTTCAGGGCTTGGAAGATCTCCCACTTCCTGACACTATTTACACTTTTGAGGATTTTGGCACAAATCCTTTAGTTTTTACTTCTTCGGAGGAGGTCACTCCTGTTAAGGCCAAAGAGCCCTCTCGCACTGGCTTAGCATCAGACTCTGGTTTGTCGGAGGGGGAACACCACTTAGGATGTACTTAACACAATTGCACCCCACTTCACAGCACTTACGTCTTATGAGAATACTGATTCTGAACTCTACTTACATTATTGTACAGGTACAATGTCTCGCGCTTACTATGACATCAGGAAACTACACCGCAGCATGATCAGACCCCCTCATGACGTTGAGTATGATCATCGCGAAAGCCGCGGTAGGGAGGATAGAAGGCCCTATGATTCTTATCAGTCGCGGTCCTCGCGCTCTCGCGCTCTCGCTCTCCCGTTCGGTCAGATTCAGAGCGATATAAGGGATACCAAGGCCGTCGTGAAGATGACAGGCCGCAGTCAAAAGACCCAATTTCTTCTTAAGAAAAGCGCAGTATGGAAAGGAGCCCGTCGAAAGATTCCGACTTATGAAGCAAGTGCAAGGTTTCTGCTAAACGGCCTAGAAGGGATGAGGAGGCCATTGAGCCTTCCACATATAAGGATACCGAGCTGACATTCCCTGCACCTCCACCGTTGGATGCTGAAACTGCAATTAAGCGGGCGTATCTGGAGGAGCAATTTCTCGATCACTACTTTGAAAACTTAACTTTCTTACCTGCTCTTGAGCCTATTTCCCCAAGGTGGGCAGATGAGGCCAAAGCAAAAATAGACACGGTCGAGAAACAATATTCAGAGATGTTCAAGTATTCGCGCAACCTTTCCAGAATCATATGAACTATAATCACGAATACTAACTCGATGTAGAAGACCGCAGAAGATTTTGCAAGGGCCTTAAAATTTTTAGGAAAAGACCTCGAGGATACACAGGCTCAACTTGCTATGGTTGAACGGGAAGCATCAATTTGAAGATTTACCAAAACGCTATCATGACTTGCTCGAGTCCCATACTCAAGAGCGTTCGGAGCTGAAAAAGAAAGCGGAAGATGCCAAGGCAGATGTCGCCAAAATGCAACTTGCTTATGCTGACCATGAGCGAGAAAAGGCCGAGTTGGCGAAGAAGAACGCCGAATTGTAAAAGAAAAATGCTGACTTAGCTTCCAAGTTGATGGAGGCCGAGACCAGGGCTGCCCTGGCGGAGGGAAATGTTGAGAGCTTCATTAAATCGGTCGAAGAGTCTCGCAAGCAGCTGGCGGAGGCCTAAGAGGATGTGCAGGGCTTTGGTGAATTACCGATTGAATTTTTTGCACATGTAATCCACCACCGAAACAACTCTTGGATCGATGATTATCCGACTACCTTGGTTCATGTATGGAGCCAAATTGTTGAATGGGAAAAAGAAGAACTCAAGGTAGATTCCATCGATGAGGACAAACTTATGGAAAAGTATCTAAGAGATGACGAGCCGGCGAGTCTAGCCGAGGGGCGCCACTTGATTGCTGCCGCCATGGATGAGGAAAAGCGAAAGGCTAAACAAAAAAACATCTTGGAGGCTGGTTCTTCTTCCACTGCCACTAAAACTCCTGAAGTAGAGGGATACGAACCCGAAAACCCAGCGATCCCTCATACATCTCTTTCATCTCCTATTCATGAATCAGCTTCTGAGGTGGCAGCTACTCCAGCTGAAAAATTGTCGAAAGGTATTCCTATCTTTTCACCAAAATTCGTCAAAGTTGTCCCCACTTTCCATCGCATAGTCGGACAATCAATGAAGGACCATTTATTTTCTCCCGAGTTGATAACTGTTGCTTCTCATTCCGCAGGTGCTGAACAGTCCAAGAAGGTAGATGTGCCCCAGGGAACCATTACCGAAACAATGTCAGCGTAGAAGGATGAAGGAGACAAGGTTAAGGTTGATGCTCCTCACGACGGCGAGATGATAGACGCCTTAAAGGATGATGGTGGCGATGAGGGACATGAGGAAGACCCTGAGGTGGCTATAGTTGGCGAGTCAAAAAGCGTCGATGACATTACTTTAGCAGCATTGAAAGCCGAACAAGAAAAACGCATGCAGCTTAAAGTTGAAGACCTTGACCCCGAAAGCCTTAAGCCTCTCGCAGTAGTGGATGCTGGATCAAGGTTAGTTGTTAAGCTTTCGACTAGATCTATTACAGAAGAACTTGCTAAAATGTCTTCTCTTGATTCCAGCGTTCCGACTCCCGTAAAAAAATCAATCGATTCTAGCACTTCAGTCTCAGGGAAGAAAAAACCAAGGCGCATCTTAACTGATGCTGAAAAAGAGGCGAAGGATGCTCAAAAGGCTGCTAAAAAATCCAAGTCCACTTCAAAGCCTAAGTGATGGGGTGTTCTTCTTTATTTTAGTGTTTTCCTGTACAAATTCGTACATTTGTAAATAAGAATAATTCATTTCCTGCAATGCCTGTTAGTCGTCAGTTCATTACTTATGTAAAAATGCACGTCCTACTAAAGTCGTATAATGGAGTCATAGTGGGGGAGAATATGTGTGTACATATATGCCCCTAGTCAGTCTTGAAAAACTATTCAAGATTAAATTAAAAAGTCCAAATGTCCCCGATTCTCTGAAGGGGGTTACATTCCTTTTGTCATTGATGCCTTTTCTTTTCTGGCATCATTTATACTCTCCTGTCTTATATTCAGGTTAGAGTTCTTGCTGAGGCGGTCTCTCATCAGGGTGCACCTTGACGCCTCAGAGGACGTCGTCTTCCCATCCTTTATACTCTCTCTCGATTCTTGAGAGTTAGAGTTAAGAATGTTGTCTTCCCATTCTTTTATGTCTTATTGTACAAACAGTCGTTGTGTTTGTTCGTGCATATAAGCCATCTTCAACTTTTCGGATTTTAATTCAACATCTCGTATTCCGCAGTCACAATAGAATAATAGTTGAAGATATAAATAATGCAGGAAAGTAAATGGCACACGATATTTTTATAATGGTTCGGCTAAGTCGTAGCCTACATCCACTTTATAGTTCTTTGTTCGTATCAACAGACTTTTCTAAGGCAAGTCGTGCCTTTTTACGGAGTTCATAAGAAAAACAAAAGAAAATACAACATCCCTAATTCAAGTATCGCATCAAGTGTTGGGCATTCCAAGCCCTAGGCACTTCTTCGCCATCTACGGTCGTTAACTTGAGGGCTCCTGTCTCAAGCTTCCGTTGGATGACGAATGGTCCTTCCCACTTTGGACTGAGGAGAGGAAGGGATGGAAAAACTCGCTTTAGCACCAAATCTCCTGGTTCAAAGGTTCTAAAACGAACTTTTTTGTCATAATAGCGAGCCATCTGACGTCGTTGTCTCGACGCACACAAGTCTGTCTCGTCCCTTTTCTCTTCGATTTCATCAAGGGACTCGAGGAGGAGTGCCCGATTCGTCATCGGGTCATAATATGTCACCCTGTGAGAGGGAACTTCAAGCTCTACCGGGATTACTGCTTCTGAGCCAAATGAAAGAGAGAAAGGAGTATGACCGGTTGTTGTCTTAAACGTTGTCCGGTATGCTCACAAAGCCAAGGGCAATTCATCCACCCATTTTTCTTTTGCACGTTCCAATCATTTCTTGAGGATGGACTTTATGGCTTTATTTATTGCTTCTACTTGCCCATTCGACTGTGGATGGGCGACAGCAGTATACCGCTTGTCGATCATGTATTTTTGGCAGAAATTTCTGAATTCGGCACCATCGAACTGGGTTCCATTATCAGTTATAATGGTCCTAGGAATCCCAAATCGGCATATGATATTTCTAACAACGAAACTTATCACCTTCCTCGCCGTAATCTTGGTTAGGGGCTCAGCTTCTACCAACTTCGTAAAATAGTCCACATCAACTATTGCATATTTCGCCCCTCCTTTAACAATCGGTAGAACTCCGATGATGTCAATTCCCCACATGGCAAACGGACTCACCATCGACTTGAGCTGGATCGGTGGTGCTCTGGGGATCTTGGCGAATCTTTGGCATTTGTCGCAGCATCGTGAGTAATCAGCTGCATCTTTATTAATAGTGGGCCAGAAATACCCATACCGCAATACCTTTCTTGCTAAGATCTGACCTCCCGTATAATCTCCACACTCACCTTCGTGTACTTCTCTTAGTACACGCTTGATGTCGTCGTGCGCTATACATCGTAACAGGGGCATAGAAAATCCTTGCCGATAAAGAGTATGATCTTGAAGGATGTATCTGGTATCTTTGCGAACTATGGCTCGCCTCTCGCTCTTCTTTAGCGGGAGTACTCCATTTCTAAGGAAATTCTTGATGGGGGTCATCCATGACTCCCTCTCCGGTTCTGCTTCGAAAGCTAATTCAATTTCCATCGACTCAAAGCTTGGCGATCCCAACGTTTCAATTGAAACCATTTCGGTTTCCTCCGGATTGTCGAAACTAGCCAGCTTTGCTAGCTGGTCTGCCTTCTGGTTTTCAGCTCTTGGGATATGCATTATGTTATACCGTTCCAAGTTGCTCAACAACTCCTTCAATTTCCCAAGATAGGTAATAAGTCGAGGTCCCCAAGCTACAAACTCCTTTCGCACTTGGTAGACGACTATTTTGGATTCGCAGAATATATCCAATGCCTTTATTCTGAATTCCTTAGAAAGTTTCAGCCCGGCAATCAGGGCTTCATATTCAGAGTCATTATTAGTCGTTGAAAATTCTGGTCACGGAGCATAATGTAAAGATCGTCCTTCAGGGGTAACTAAGACGACTCCAGCTCCGGACATTCAGTCGTTCTTGGCTCAGTCTGTGTACAACTTCCATGGATCTAATTTTAATTCCTCCTCTGACATGACCACCTTGTCGTTGATCATCTCTTCCTCCGGAATTGTGAACTCTGCTATAAAGTCAGCTAGATCTTTCCCCCTGATCGATCTTCGCAGCTGAAAATTTAAATCAAACTAACTTAATTCAATATTCCACTTGATCAACCGTCCCGATGGTTCGGGTCTTTGCAACACCTGTCTCAGAGGCTGATCAGTGTATATGGTTATTGGGTGAGCTTGAAAATAGTGGCGAAGTTTTCGGGAGGCGGTCAGAAGGCTGTAAGCAAGCTTCTCAATCCTTGGGTAGTTACGTTCTACAGCTGCCAATTTCTTACTTACGTAATATACCAGCCTTTGCACTTTGTCTTCTTCCCGGACCAAGGCGGTGCTAACGGCGTGAGCCGATACCGCTAGATAAACAAACAGCTCTTCATGATCCACTGGCTTCGACAAAATCGGTGGTCTCTCTAGTAAGTCCAATAGATTTGAAAGGCCTCAACACAGTCCGCAGTCCATTCGAAATTTTTCTTTCCCCTTTTTATCAAGTCAAAAAACGGGACACATTGTTATATTGCTTTCCCTGCAAGACTTTGGACATCTTTGATTCTCCTTGCTTCCTCAATGTTCCGTATCGCTGCTATTTGACTGGGATTGATTTCAATCCCTCGAGAGCTCACGATGAAACCTAGAAATTTTCCAGATGCCACCCCAAACGAGCACTTCAAAGGATTTAACTTCATCTAATATTTTTGCAGGATACCGAACATCTCTGTCAAATCTTGTGTATGCCTGGAGGACTATCTTGATTTGACGAGCATATCGTCCACATAAACCTCCATAGTCTTCCCTATTTGGTGTAAAACATCCTGTTCACCAAGAGTTGGTAGGTAGCTCCAGCATTTTTCAATCTGAATGGCATGACCACATAGCAATACAACCCCAAATTTGTAATGAAGCCCGTGTGCTGTTGATCGGGCACATGCATAGGAATTTGGTTATATCCGGAATACGCGTCCATGAAAGAAAGAAGCTCATGTCCCGCTGTCGAGTCCACAAGCTGGTCTATTTTGGGGAGTGGGAAGCTATCTTTCGGGCAGGCTTAGTTCAAGTCTAAAAAATCAATGCATGTCCGCCACTTTCCGTTTGACTTCTTTACCAAAACAGGATTCGATATTCAGTAGGGATATGTCAAATCTCTAATAAACCCGTTCTCTTTCAGCTTCTCCACCTCTTCTTTCAGAGCTGCCGACCTCTCCGGGCCTAGCACACGTCTCTTTTGTTTTACAGGAGGGTGTTTCGGGTTTATACTCAGCGAATGACTCATGATGGATGGTGATATCCCACACATGTCAGCGTGGGTCCAGGCAAACACATCCAGGTTTGCCTTCAGGAAGTTATCCCGTTCTTCGTCTTGGTGCGGATCCAATTAGGATCCAATCTTCAAAACTTTTGCTGGATCAGCTTCATCAATGGGTATATCCACTGTCGTTTCATTAGGAGTTGCCTTTCTATCCTCAGGTTCCTCATCCTTTCTGGGATCAAGGTCTTCGGGGATTCCCATGGGCAACTCCTTCGAGGTTGATCCCTCTAATTGCTACGCCGAACCATCCTTTGGAGGAGGTGAGGTACCTTTAGTCTCGATGTTGAGTCCCTTCATCAGCATCTTTAATTCAGCAATATAACAAGCTCGTCTGGAGACTTAATTTCCTCTTATTACTCCTGTTCCAGCTTCAGTTGGGAACTTTAGCAATAAGCACTACGGTGCAATACAAGCCCTGAACTCTGCAAGGGCAGGTCTTCCCAAAAACGCATTGTAGGGCAAATCGATATCTAGCACTACGAACTGAAGCATTCGTACTCTTCGGCGATCCCCTTGCCCCAATGTTACGGGCAATTCTATATACCCCATTGGAGCAGTCGATGCCCCATTGAAGCCTTGGATCCAACCTTCACAGGGCTTCAAATCTCCAGACTCAAGTTTCATCTGATCAAACGACTTCTTAAACAAAATGTTGACAAAGCTTCCATTGTCCACTAGTACCTTATGAACCAATGCCGGTCCAACAGTAGTGGTAATGACCAAAGGATCTTCGGTAGGTGACTGGATTCCAGTATCGTCTCTGCTGCGGAACACTACATCATCGAACATTGTCTTCTACTATTTCACAGGGGTGATATCTTCCAAATCATTGCACTCATCCACATCTATGTGCTTAACTGCATTAACGTATTGGTCCATTCTGAAACTGTGGATAGCTGGATGGAGTCCACCTACTATGGTGTTAATGACAATTCCTTTGCCTTTCTATTGCGCTGTAGGCTTGGGAGCAAACTGATTCTGGTTTGGGGCCTGTCCTCCTTGCCCCCTATCCCTTGGGGCAGCCTTATACTCATCCAACTTTCCTTCACGCAACAGCTTCTCAACTATGTCTCTCAAGTGTCGACATTCGTTCGTTGAATGCCCATGAGTTCCATGAAATAAACAAAATTTTCCGGTTGCAATTTCTTTCTCTGTTGAATCTCGTGGCAGCGGTCTTCTGTATTGCAACACATTGTACGTGTCCAAATAAATGTTCTCCAAAGTGTCATTCAACGGTGAATAATTCTCAAAGGTCTGCAACCGGGGTCTTTTGTCAAAATTACTTCCTCGGTTCCTATTTCTCCTATTACCATTCGCATTACGGTTGTTGTTGCTCCCGTTTCCATTAATATTGTTTCCATTCTTGTTTCCCACATTCACTTTGACTTTCCAAGAGCTTTCTCCAGACTGCTTTATGGCAACATTACTCTGAACAGCTTCTTTTGAGGCCGCTCTGGACTTCCTCTTTCTGTTTTCCCTTGCTTCCTCCCGTCTTAACTGAATATTGGCCTTATCATAAAACAACTCTCTTGTGGGAGGCGGCTTCCCAGAAAGATATTCCCCAAACTATGAATCAGGATCAACTCCCTCCATTATGGCCATCAAGATGGTAGGCTCATGCAGGTCACTGACTTCTGTTACAGCTAAATTGAAGCGGTCTAGATACGACTTCAAGGACTCACCCGACGCTTGCTTAATTCTCGATAATTCAATAAAATTCTTAGACTTTCAGTAGTGAAGTCGGAATTGATTCATAAAACGTTCACTTAATTCCTTGAAATTCGATATCGATCGAGGAGGAAGTCGGGTAAACCATAGTAATGCTACGTCTTCTAAGTAAATCGGGAAAGACTTACACTTCACAGCAATAGGGGCAGTGGCAGCATCCATAAGCCATGCGTATCGCATCAAATGTTGTCCCGGGTCGGTTCTCCCGTTATATCTGTCTATCTGCGGCAGATTAAAACGTCGGGGGAACTGAAAGTCACGAATGTCGTCGGTACAGGGAGTGTGGCTTTGCTCAATGCCATAATCTTCATTGGTGTAGTTTCGACTCTCAGACATGATCTGACGTACCATAGCCCATACGTCAGCAATGGTCAAGGGTTGTTCAGGCTCCCTGGCTCTGATGTTCGGGTTTCCTCTGGGCTCCTAATCAAGGGAGACCCTCCTTCTTCTAGCGGCTTCTGCTCTACTTTGCTCTCTACGTTCCCGGTCAATCTCGGGAGGAAGGGGCTTAAGCAATTGTCCCAGAGTGGGATTGGTGAGGTTAGGGTCTCTAGGCAAAACATGGGATCCCCGCATTGGTAATAGCATAGGCTCTCTCAAGCTCGGATCATTGGGTCCTAGTACACGAGCAGCGTCCTCGCGGGATCCCAAAGATCCGAAAGTCATTTGCTCCAAATTCTGAGGTCGTTCGAGCGGCCTTCTTTCACAGGGTCGTTCTTCCTCAGAAGAAGAAGACTGATCCATTGCAGTATGATGAACTGGGGAAGGGGTTCTCTGCCTGTGGAGCTAGCCAATTTCCCTACTCATGATTCTCATATTCTCATGCATCATAAGATTGGTGCGCTCGTGGATTCTCATAGCCTCCCTAATGCTCTCAAGCATGTCAAGAAGGCGCGAAAAATCTCCTTGGGTGACATGCGCAGATGGATTGATCTGGTCATTGGTCTTGGTGGCTGGAGTCGGAGCATTTGGAGGGGCTCGAGTAGAGGTTCCAGCATCACCTAGAGCCGGATCGGATCGGAGCAAAGTACCCTGGCCGGATCGGTTCGGGTTGGGGGAGTGCACCTCTTCAACATCTTCCACTCGGTTCAGATCGGAGCTCTCCTTATGTGATCGGTTCGGATTTCCTGAACCTGTCCGATCTGCTCCCGAACTCTGCCCAAGAGACCTTGTAACGATCGGAGTTTACTGATCTTCACCAACTTCGTTCCCTCGACTGGTTCGAACTTCCTTGCCTTTTCCTTTGGCCATAATTCTTCAACAATCAACCAACAAGTATTTAAAAGCGTCGAAAATTGGGGATTAACTTCTTTGAACTCAACGGTCGAAAAAGTAAAACGATAATCCAGAAAAACAGAGAATTCAAATTTTTCTCAGTGAAAGCACCAAAATGTTAGACCAAAAAGTGGTTCTAACACCCAAATTGACTAAAATTAAAATGAAATGAGAACGAAAATAAAAAAGAGACACAGGATTTATAGTGGTTCGGCGTTAAAAAGCCTACGTCCACTTTATATCACTTTGCTTGATGATGTAGATGAAAATACAATGAGATATCCACTCAATTTCACATACATTCACTCAATTATCTCAAAATATACTTTGAATGATGATTTTGAATTGTTTGGAGTGCTGGAATTCGGTCCTCAAAGATGTTTGTACTCTCAGAGTGCCAAAAGATCCTTTCAAATGACCCTTGGGGGTCTATTTATAGGTGGATACTTCTCCAGAATTCGGTTCGGATCGGGTGCACGTGTCCTCCATTCCATGACTTTCGGGATCGGATGAGTTCTGGTGTTGCCAGCACATCGAGTTAGTGGCCATCGTGGGTAGAAAGTGGGTGTAACTGTCTCGAATATTCAGGAGATCGTGGAGTGAAGTAGCAGGGTACACTGGGTTCAGTTCGAATAGGCCAGTAGATGTGGTTCGGACCGGATCATCCCATCCGTTCCGATCCGGTTTGAATTTTTCCTTTCCTCACTTTGTATCGCTTTGCTTTTCTTTGACTACACCCGATCCGACCCGGCTTGATCTTTTAGCTTTGTGTTGCTTCTGTTCTTACCTCTGTAATTCCGATCCGAACCGGATGTGTAACAAAGTGTCTTCTGTTTACTTGATCTTCTGACTTCTTGACTTTGTATAGCCTAGTTTACAAAGTAGGCTAACAGTTAGAAATTTGGGTTAATTTGATTAAGTTTTACTAATCATATCATTAGTTTTGCTTAAGCACGCTTAAGGGAGAATATGGGGTTTTGGTTATGTTTGATCCGTTTTAACCTATCATATTGATGTTTTGGTGTTTGAGGTCACTTCTACTTGTTGTTATGACTGTATGAAATGTTTTGTGATTGATTAGAATAGATAGAATGGTGGAAAACGCCGTCGAGTGGCATAAACAATTGTTGGAAAGAAGTGCAAGAATTTGGCCGATCCGGATCGGATCGGAGAAAAGAGCCCGAACCGAACCCCCCCCCCCCCCCCAAGTTGTTGTATTCACGAGACGATCTGGACCCGAACCCCGACCCGATCTGCCCTTGTGTGCTACTCCGACCCAAACCAATGCACTATGGAGAAGCTCGAGAGGCTCGAACTGACCTAGAGCGCTTGGGGAGAAGGATCTGAACAAATGGGAGGAAGTCGTCCGATCCGAACCGATGGAGGAAATCATCCGATCCGAACCGATGGGGGAGGCTATCCGATCCGAACTGATGGGTGAAGGCTATCCGATCCGAACCGATCTGAAAAGTGTGCTATGAATTGAGATGAACCCGAGCCTATATGATAATCATGAACTAAATAAAGACCGATCCGATGATGACCAATAACCCGAGATGCAAAGGTAGTCCAAATGGAAGTTAGAGCTCAGGATCCAGTTGGGAACCAATGAGTTCACTTCATGATTGGGCTCTGATGCGGGACGTGTGCTAAGGAGTTGTCGACGTTCACAACATAGATTCACCACTGAAAAGGGATGATGGGCTATGTATCAGTGCAGTAGAGTAATCACGATTCGAGGTGCAAAGTGATCATAGCAGGACTATGTATCAGTGCAGTAGAGTCATCATGACTCGAGGGGCAAAGTGATCGTAGTAAGACTATGAGCCAGTGCAGTGGAGCCATTGTGACTCCAAGGGGCAGAGTGGACATAGTAAAGGATTAGTAAGGCTATAAGCCAGTGCAGTGGGGTGTATACGACTCATGGGGCAAAGTGGACATAGCGAAGGATTAGTGGCTATGGATCAGTGCAGTGAAGCCGTTATGACTTCATAGGGAAGGGTGATCATAGCAAAGTATTGGGTGATCGAAGTGGTGGATATCGTATACTTTACGGACTGTGTGAAAGATGTGATGATGGTTGCCATGTTTGATTGTTTGCCATCACTATGACATGCACACCCCCACCCCTGTTATCTTTACACCATTTGTTTAGTGGCACCTCAGAGTGTTGTACAGTATGTAATGCTAACTCTTTGGTTGCAGGTCCAGGTTCAGGTATGGTTTAGTATACCTGTTATTGTTCTGTTTAGCTGCTTATCGCTCATACCAGCTTTTTTGTCTGACCTAGAGTTTTATGTCTCTTCTTATTACTCTAGGTGCTCTCACGAGCAGCCTAGAGACAGGTTAGCTGGTGATGCATGAGTAGTTGATTCAGAGGCGAGTTGGAGGCTTCCACGTATGATATATATACATAGATATTCTCCCTGTGTCGTTGGTGGTCACTACTTGAGCATTAGTAGTGTACCTCCTTTACCTTGCTCCTACCTTTAGTGACAGTTTGAAAAGTTGTAATAATGATGATGTGAAACATAAGCTATATTTGGATTTTCCGCTGCTATGATAGTTTGTTTTCAGCTTATGCACTGTCTCACCTGTTTTATGTCAAGTATGTTGTTATTATATTTTGTTCTATGCGCTGTGAGACATTCTGCAGGTTCCTTGTTGACTCTTCGTCTTCTTTTTTTCCTTCTGATGACTGTTCCATGCTAGCTGGATATGTGTACAACACACTTTTGGAGTAAATGTCGGTTGGTGCGGAGCGGGCCGTCACAGGTTGGGAAAATAAAATAAATGGAATCTTTTGAAAATGATATCCAATGGAAGATTAAACTATAAGTTTAAGAGAATTTATCTTTGGTAAAATTAATGGGAATCTTTCATAAAGATTATGAATATTTGAATAAAAGAATATTATAGATTGTAATGAGATGTGTGTTATTTTTATATGTAACATGGTTATAAGATGCGCGATTTATTCGGAAAGACTGGGTTTAACCCATTCTGAATAATTGTTACGAAGACTAAAAGTCTAAAATATGAAGATGGGATTTGAAGACTGGAGAGCTTCACATCGAATGGATGAGTACTAATGTCTTGATTGGGTCGATCCCCCGAGACAAGGTAATAAGTGGTGATCATCCAAACGTACTTGGAGATCAACCGAAAATGCAAGGACCTCTTTCTTGTATTGGACATACGGGACAAGGAATAAGGTGTCTCCGATTTTGTTCAGACACAGAACAAACTTGTAAATGGTTTATATCTGACAATTTATTGTGTGCTATATTCGTTGATCTCTACAAAATATATATCTATTTGGTGGCAGAGAATTTATTCTCTTTTTTAACATCCTTATCTGAGACGTACGAGCTTAAAGGTTATATATTGGTAGAAATCAATGGTATAGCATGAATTGACAATGTGACATGCTATGATGCAAATGATCAAGGCTTTTGTTGAAAAGCAGGGCCTTGTGGCGGATGATCAAAGCACAGCTTTAAGTAGCAAAGCTTTGTGTGTAGCGTTAATTCGCAAGCCTCACACCCCGGTATGAGACAAAAAAGGGATAAAGGACGCAGTGAGTGCATATGTTTCTTTCTAACTAGAAGTTTTGTCATGATAAGGAGCCCATGCATTTTTACTTACGTGGATGTTGGATTCTGAGGCGCCTCAGATATAAAGACAACTAAAAGGCTCGAGTGATAATTCCGACAAGACCGGGAAACATATTGTTAAGGAATAACTAATCCTCAAAAGTAAGAGAGGACCGACATTACAGGATCCAATGGTCGCCCATTGGTGTGATCCTGGGTCATCTTGCCAGAGGTGATCCAAATTGCTAAGGAGACTATCCCTTGCCTTGACTCATGATGGAATCCAATTCCCTATATGACATTTTTTGATTTTAGTTGTAAACCTATATGGCGACATAGTATGATGGAGTACTATGTCGTCTATGATTGATATATTTATATTTGAAGTTGTTTGCCATACTATGCACTTAGGGGATATTTTACAATAACGACTTACTTCCATCAACCAATTAATTTTAAGGACATAGGTTTAAAATAATTATTTTTAAGGACAAAATTTTATCGTCTCATTTCGTATGCATTCTCGACGCTCAATAAAACTCCAAATAGATTTCAAATCCGCTTTCTTCTTCATCTTTACAAATTTGAAATCAAATCTGCTGCTAACCTAATTTCGAAACAAAATCGCCTCAGTTGGTTTGTCAATTGGCTAAACAAATCCAACCGCATCACTTTTCTCAATTGAACAAGTAAGTAATTGTTTATTTTTTGTTATTTGTTGTATATCGATTTCTGATGTTAATTTCCTCACCTTTGTTCAGGTTACGAAACTAAGGCACAATTTCTATTCACTATTTGCAAGACGCGATTTGTTTTCATTGTAGAACAAGTAAGTACTTGTTTATCTTTGTTGTTTGTTATTCCTCGATTTTTTTTGTTTGCTAAATATCGATCATTTTTGTTAGCTGAAGTAAGTAGTCATTCACGAATTGATTTTATTTGCTATATAAAACTGTTTATACGTATATATTCAGTGGTAGATTTTGTTTTGTTTCACAACTTATAAAGATAAAGGTGTTTATCTTTTGATTTGAATTATTTAATTAATTATTAAAATTTAGTAACATTTTAAAATTACCAATACATGTAAAACAAACATTTTGTTTTGTTAATCATATGTATATACATAGTGGGTTAATAATACGTAATATGAAACAATTTATAGTGATGATGAAACTACATATATATTCAATGGTAGATATTAATTTATTTGATAGCTGAAAAAGATAAAGGTGTTTATCTTTAGATTTGAATGATTTAATTATGTATTAAACCTTAGTAATATTTGATAATTACGGATACATTTTAAACATATTTGTTGTTTTTCTTATTATTTGGATTTATTGTGATAAAAGCATTAAAAGATAAGTTACATAGAATATATTATTTAACTTTTCCTAAATGATAAATATTAACATGTTTATTTTTTTACATAGAATATCATATTTTATTTCATATTTTAAAAAAGATAATTGCATCTATCTTTTGCTAAAAGATAAATAAAAAGTAACATAGAATATCCTTTTTTATTTCATATTTACTAGAATACGAAATAAGTTACATAGGATATCTAATTCTATATTTTACTAAAGGATAAATATTAACATGTTTACTTTTTGCATAGAATACCTTGTTTTATTTCAGACTTAAGATAGATAATTGCATCTATCTTTTACTAAAAGATAAAAGACAAGTTACATATACTCTTATTTTATCTTTAACTAAATGATAAATATTAACATGTTTATTTTATATGTAGAATAAATCATTTAATTTCAGATTTAAAAAAGTTAATCGCATCTATCTTTTACTAAAAGATAAAAGATAAGTTACATAGAATATCTTTTTTGTTTCATATTTAGTGTAATACAAGATAAGTTACATAGAATATCTTAGTTTATTTTTACTAAATGATAAACATTAACATGTTTATTTTTTACATAGAAAATCTTATCTTATTTTAGATTTAAAATTGATAATTGCATTTATTTTGTACTAAAAGATAAAAGATAAGTTACATTGACAATCTTATTTTATCTTTAAATAAATGATAAATTTTAACATGTTTATTTTTTACATAGAATACTTATTTTATTTTAGATTTAAAAAAGATAATTGCATCTATCTTTTACTAAGTGATAAAAGATAAGCTACATAGAATATCTTATTTTATTTTATATTTAGTAGAATAAAAGATAAGTTACATAGAATATCTTATTTTATCTTTTATTAAATGATAAATATTAATATGTTTATTTTTTACAAAGAATATCTTATTTTATTTAAGATTTAAAAAGGAAAAAACAGAACTAATTGTTTTCTGCTCCCATTTTGTACATGTGCGATGATTTAACCTAATATTAAACTCTTTGATTAATTATACATGGTTTTTATGTTATTTTATTCAACTACTTAAGTAGAAAAGTGCAATTATATTTGTTGTTTGTTATTCATTAAAAAAGATAAGTGCATTTATCTTTGCTTTGTTATTGTTCAAATTTATCTAAGTTAAACTATACTTAGTAAAGATAAAAAAACATATATATTTTAATCTTTAACAACATAAATCTATTTGCCCAAGTTGCAAAACAGGTTCATATGTTCATTATACAGCCATGCTCATGGTTTCTGAAAAAGATAAATGTATTTAACAAATGATAAATGTGTGTATTGGTTTATTTCCCTCAATAAATTCATTTTACAATAAGGGCTGAGTGTTTGTTGAATAATTGGATAGAGTGTTTAAATCCAATGTGTTTTATTGATCATTCTTTGAATATTTTTAGATGAATCCTCGAATAATTGGTGATTTTGCATTGTTACTCAGATGTTTCTAATTATTTTTTGTTATATGCAATTTTTTAAGTTTAATTGTCATTTTGTATACATAGTTTTTAGTTTCGTGAAAATTACAAATTCATTTTTTCCTACCTAATAACACTTGTTTTCTACTTCCATTTTGTTGGTGTGTGAGATTAATTGCCAGTTTTTATTGGCGTATGGACTAATTGGAAATTTTTATGATGATTTGTGCTTAAACAAATAAAAAGACAAAGACATTTATCTTTTTCTTTATATTAGATAACATCTTTAAACATCAGTTCAGTTCATGCATTCAGTGTCTCTTTGTTATTTTTGTTATTGATACATTATTATGAACCACCCAGTTTTCTACGTTATTACTACAGATAACCAATGCAAAAAAGGAATATAAACGTAGTAGGTTCACTTCAAATGTATTGCTTATACCAATGGAAAAAAGTCAATATGTACCGAGAGGACTTGAACAGTGTACTGCTTATACCAATTTGCATGACTCTTGATGCATGCAAGATGAAACGACCCAAACTCACCCTTACGGGAAAGCACGGATTGCGTTGAGAACACGACAAATCAGAACACAAACAGAAGAACATTTCATTATTATTACAACAATTTACATCAGAGATTAAATAATACACAACACAACTTAAAGAAATACACGGATACAGAGCTTTCTGCATATAGCTTCATCTGTAAATCTAGAATCCTGTGATTATAATATCTACAAAAGCAAAACTACTAGCTTCCCGTGTGGAAAATAGGGGCACCCAGAGTTTAGGTTAACACAATAAACTCTAGGTCAATCATGGGACTGGTGTGAGAACTAAAAAAATTATTAGCTTGATTTTAAAGTTAGGTAAATCACGGGACCACGCCGTGAACCACAGAACAGGTTTACCCCCATGAATACTAGTGCATAAAACAAACAACGCAATGCTAAACAGAAAAATGAAGCTATTATAAGACTCATGTTCCATCACATAATGCAACGCAAGCCGGAAGATAGAGTTTTACCTTATAATAGCCAAAAATGCTTGGTACATGAAATTTCATATTTTATTATTCCTATTGGTGAGGAAATCAACTTTAAATATAAATGTATCAATCATAGGTGGCGTAGGTACCCATATATTACGTCGCCGAATATATATTTACAACTAAAATCGTGAAATCACGTATGGGAATGTGGGTTTTCTTCTATGAACCAAGGCAAGCGATCATCCCTACCGATTCGAGACTATCTGGCCCGAGCCTCAAGATACAGTCGCAATTGCACCTGCGGTTAGCGACAGGGCCAGTCATCCGTCGATGATTAGTAATACAATAAACTATATGTTAGCCTGCCCTATGGGGTATAAAATCTAGTTAGTCCATCGACCATAACATTCATCGACCCCGTAATGACCAATATATCCGAGGCGCCTTGCAATCCATCATCCAGTAATAATAAGCAACATCCACATGAGTAAACAATCTGAGCTCCATACCATGACATTACTCCTAGCTAGAAAGTAACATATGTCCATTTCCCTGAAGTCCTCATCCCGTTTTTGGTACATACCAGAGTGTTAAGCTCGCGAATTAACGCTACACAAAGCTATGCTAATTAAAGTTGTGCTTTGATCATCAACCACAAGACTCTGCTTTTCAACAAAAGCCTTGATCATTTGCATCTCAGCATGCCACACTGACAATTCACGCCATGCGACTGATGTCTATCAATATATAACCTCTAAGCTCATACGTCTTAGAGAAGGGTGTTAAGCAAGAGAATAAATTATCCGCCACCAAACAGATATATGTTTAATAGAAATCAATCAACATGGAATAAAATCCAATGTCAGACACACATTCATTACAAGTTCGTTCTGGGTCTGAACGAAACCTGAGGCACCTTATTCCACGTCCCGTATGTCCAATACAGGAAAGAGTTCCTCGCATATCCGGTCGATCTCCAAGTACGTCTGGACGATCACCACTTATTACTTTGTCTTGGGAGTATAGCCCAATCAAGACATCAGTAATCTTCCAAACGATGCGAAGATCTCCGGTCTTCAACCACCGTCTTCATCGTCAGCTTATTGTCGTATCAATTATTCAGAATGGGTTAAACCTAGTCTTTCCGAATAACTCGCGTATCTTATAAATAAGTGCTATAAAAACACAACATACACATCATTCCAATCCAGAATATTCTTTTATTCAAATATTCTTTTCACAATTTAAACCAAATTGAAGTTTTCCAAACTAGTCGGGATTAGCTCACCTTACTGAAGTAATCATTTGTTTTATTTCCCAATCCCAACCTATTCATCCCATGAATCAAAACTGGTAATGCTCTATATCTAACACCATGGTGTTATCGATAAATTTAATTACCATTTCACGTTCAAATCAAATTAAAGATTTAACTATCGACTGGAGTAAAACTGGGGGTACTCCATTCTCGATCATTTCCCGAATTTGATAATTTAAATTATCACATTCACATTTTAATCCACTTAAAGTTTCACAAAAAATCCACTTACTTTTAATCTTCCAATAATCAATATGAATGATTATTTAACTTTGGAAAATCAGATATGCCGCATCGACAATCTACACCATACCACTGATTTCTACCGATATATAACCTCTAATCTCGTACGTCTTAGAGAAGGGTGTTAAGCAAGAGAATAAATTCTCCTCCACAATATATATATATATATATTTAACAAAGCTCGACAATACAGTTTGAAATACAACGTTAGACATGAAATCCTGTCTTTAACTGGGTTAAAGAACCAATGTCATTTAAAACACAGTTCACGATAAACCCAAAATCACATTCTATTAATTATGGAATCTTCATGGAAAAACAGATCAATATATAAGCAATATCAATTTCCGTATCCGACTAATAATACAAATGGAATAATGACAAAGACTTTTAAATTCCATATATATTAAAATTCTTCCTCCACAGAAGCTCACTTCGATTATTTCCAAATCGAATTCCATTCAATCCCAATTTATTTTATTAAATTGGAAAATTTTACTTTGGAAATTTTCCATTAAATCTTAATAAAAAGATTTATAAATTCCAAATCATGTTTCACTGTTAATCGGGTTAAATAACAAATGCCTTAAAAATACAGTTCACAATAAACTCAATTCACATTCCATTTTATTCCAATTACTAAATATAATTGGAAACTCTAATAATCTTAATTTAAAAGATTTATTCTATTCACACGAGGCTTAAGAACAGTGTTATTTAAGACACCATTCACGAAAAATCCAATTTGATATTAAACACAAGGCTTTGAATAGAAATTATATCGGCTTATATTAAATATCAAATTCTGAAATCAACAAATATCGTATTGGGAATAACGATATACATACATATCTTAAAAATTCCTCAACAACATCTGTATAATCATGAAATCCAATATCGAAATTTCCGAAGATTATTTCTATTCAAATCCATTCCAATTTATATATTGGAAATTTCTGGTTATATTAAAACAATTCACAAATCTGTTTTATTTTATTTAAAAATTACTGGATTTCAAATCTAGTTAATAACTAGTTCATTTTGATAAAAATATATTTTTATCTTTATGAATGCGAAATTTTTCATCCAAATTCTTTCCAAATCATTTATCATGAATTTATACTATTTCATTAATATTTTTACTAATTTTATCAAGGCCCGTACAGTCGGTTTCCAATAACGGCCACCGAACTACATCCCCAACGACCTTTTCCAAATTTGATTTGGACATAATTCCAAATCGAACCATTAGATTTCAAATATTTTAAATTCATTGCAAATTTATTTTCCATACGAACCCAATGGTTATGGTTTTAGGAGAATCCGACGGTCGGATCTCCCGTAATGTCAATTATAAGTTAATGTTTGAAATTCACGAACGGTCACTGCACGGCGCGTTCTATTGAAGCCATTAAATATAATATATATATATATTATACATATTTCGTCGATTCCTATTTAAAACGCATTTTATAAATCGTTTATAAATTCGTTTTAAAACGATTCCCACTTCATTTTCAATTTTAAACCAACATTGAATACTCCTTATCATTATAATATTTCAATGATAATATTTTCAAAATATTAGATTTTGAAATCATTCCCTTTTCGATATTCATTTTAAAAATGAATAAAATCGATATAAATATAGTTCACATTAAAATGGCGCAAATCTAATCAATACGGCTTCACACATTTCAATATTCTCGTGTCCATCCAAAATTGAACATCAAATTCACGTTTTAATCCCTCACTGAATATTATTTTAAAATATTCGTTATTTTAAAATATTAGTTATTTCCGAATTGGAACTAGACACAGTCAATTACCATATAATTTCAGCTATATGGATTTCATACATCACATGTACACAACAATAATGATACACAATCAACCAAAGCCAAAGTGCGTTACACAACTGCATTATCATTAAATATAAATAATTAAAGCTTAAAATAGTATGTCAACTAATCGACTGACATACAACTAAACATAATTGGGATTAGTGTATGTCAAATATCGTACCAGTACTCGTATGGGGTTTCAACCAACAAATACTGAATATTATTTGTGCAATTGGGTGATGTGTAAAATTATCGTCCCAATCCATGTCAATTAAATTGGTGTACATAAGCAAATCGTCCGGTTTGCAAATGATTATTTATTTTCATTTCAGGAGAATTTTATGTCATTCATATATACGTTAAAAATTATATTTTTAAAGATAAAATATTCATTTCAACACTTGACTATTTTATATAGTTCATACATTCAATAAAATTAATATTTTTATTATTCAAACATTTTATCCAACACATGAATATTTAATGTAGTTCCTTTACACAATAAAAATGATATTTTTATTGTTTGAATATTTTATTCAACACAATCAATTTTACAACCACAATCAAAATTTCCATGATACAATCCAAACAAACATCCTTGGTTTATACAATAAATAGTGTCGGGGGCTTCGAAGCCCCGTATGCATGCGAGTATATATTTAACTATAAAAATAATTAAAGCGAGAAAGAGTTCTCACCGTTGGTTTCCACTCCGTCATTCTTTAGCGGACGATTTGAATTCTGTTCTGCTTCTAGTCAGTTCCATCTCAACCTGTTTCACACGGTATATATATTAAAAATCATATTTTTTAAAACGCTATATATATACATGTTAAAAATCATATTTTTATCTCAATGTTATACATAATAAAAATTACATTTTTAAAACTATGCTTTCTATATAAAAATTACATTTTTTATTAACTGTTATATGAATTAAAAATCATAATTTTATTTTAAAGCTATATATTAAAAAACTATATTTTTATTTCAAAGTTGTTTATATAAAAAACCCTATTTTTAAACAAATGTTATATATATATATCATATTTTTAAACTAATGTTACATATTAAAAATCATATTTTTAAACCTTTCTATATTTATTAAGAATCATGTTAGTATTCAAATTATTTACATAGTAAAAATCTTATCTTTATTTAAACTATTTACATTACAAAAATTACGTTTTTATAGATTATATTTCATATTAAAAATCAGATTTTTAACACTGATATAAATAATAAAAAAATCAGATTAAAATCCAATGCTATTTATTTTTAAACATTGTATAAGTTAAATAAAATAATTATTTTAAGCAAAAAAACAAAACCTTTCTCTGTTAAAATCTGGAAGCAAATAAATCAAACCTCGACATTGCGAAACCGCTGCTACCCCTCTCCCAAATCGATTACCGGAATTCGATTAGAGGGCCTCACCTTTTTGGCCTACGCAAGGGATCCTCACGCCGAAGGTGGTGTAACACCCCGAAATTTTAATAACATTAAAATGGATAAATTAAAGAATAATTAATTTAATATTTAGAAATAAGGGAAATAGACTATGCCAATTCGTCCGTCTTGAAATTCTGGTTAAGATAAACACCTGGTTTGCATAAAACGGATAACGTATGAAGAAATTATGAACGATAGAAGTTTAGCACAAAAAAAGTAGAAATTTCCGGCGCACTTGACAAGTGCGCCTATATATTTTTACACTAGAGCACATGTAAAGTGCGCCACAAATAGTATTTTTTGGGTATTCGGGCCTTTGTCCAAGTGGGAGGCGACCCGTGACCCGATTTACCCTAGGGCTTATGTGGCAGTTGGTTCCAGATGGTTCTGCAGCTATTAATATATGGCCATTTCACATATTTCTTCATTAGAAATCATGGCGGCTAAACTATGCTGGGTTCTAAACTAAACTAGGGTCTCTCATTTAAAGCATATCAAATTCTGAGATTCAAGCATAGACTCAGCACTTTTTCTATCATCTTAGAAATCCAATCACGGTTAGTTCTAGTTGCTTTTAATTAGGTTTAGATAAATAATAATGAATTATGAAAGATTGTGATTTGGATATGTTGCAAAACTTGAATCTATGTTATGGTTAGATCTTATGCTATGTCATGATAGATCTATTTCGTTAGATCCAATTCAATTGTTCTACTATGTTATTATTCTTGATCTTGGTTTGTATCTTTTATGATATGCTATGATGCGGATGTGTGTAGGTCTATTCTATGTTGTCTATAATTGTCACCTTATGATTCATGTTAGATATATTCTGTGTGATCTAAAATTGTCACCTTATGATTCATGTTAGATATATTCTGTATGATCTAAAATTATCACCTTATGATTCATGTTAGATCTATTTTATGTGATCTAAATTATCACCTTATGTTAACATGTTAGATCTATTTTATGTGATCTAAATTATCACCTTATGTTAACATGTTAAATCTATTTTATGTGATCTAAATTATCACCTTATGTTATCATGTTAGATCTAAACCGATTGGACATCTAAATTGCTAATTTAGATATTTTGACATCATAGTTCATCAGTTTTATGTCCACCTTGTTATGATGACAATTTCATGTCCGTGCTAGTATGTATGTTCACTTTATTACCATACAAGTTTATGTTTATGCCAATATGATAATTTTAGTTATATTCCCATTATTTTCCCTATTATCGTTTACGACTAGGATATTGTCTAACCTAGGCATGTTGCCAATTTTGTGAGGGCTCTAGCTAAGGAACGGGGGAAAAGGGGTTAAAAATGGCATAATTTGAATATGAACATTTATGGACATGTAATTCAAATTATTGGGTAAAATAGGTATTGACACCTATAAAAGGAAATGATTAATTAATTGATTAATTAATTAAAAATGGAATGTCTAGCAATTACAATTAGGAATTGTAATTGTACTTATGACACGGGATTAGGTTACATTAGCGGTGGTAGTCTGACTGGATTCGACCGGCATATCCAGCAGCCACTAATGGTGAACCTAATGTGTGACATCTAAGTATGTAAATACGAATCGGGATATGACACGAGGTTAGGCCCAACTGTGGGATAAGTCTGCCAAGACCGGACCAGCATATCCCGCATCCACATGTTATAGGCCTAATGTGGAGGTCTGGCCCATTACGAAACCATAAATGGACATGGTAAAGAATTGCACTATTTAACCTAAGTTAATCCATAAGGATTATATGAATTAAAATTTAAGTTGAGGGTTAAGTAAACATGGTTGAGGGGTGCGTTAACTAAATCTGAAGTGGGGATGGGTAATAGGCCCACAAACTTAACCCGATAAGGTCATGTAGTTAAAGACACCTAGTGGTATACATAATCGGTGGAAATAACAAAGTTATGTAATTAAAGACATCTTTTAGGGTAAACATAACTTGTAGAATTGATAGGGTTATGTAATTAAAGACAACTATAGGTAAGCATAACCGATTGGAAGATTAGGGGTTATGCATTAAAGACACCGGTATGTAAGCATAACCGGTAGAAATAAACAAGGATATGTAATTAAAGACACATAGTGGTATACATAGTCAGTGAAAACCTAGTGGGGGATACAAGACAAAGGGTAGAGCTTGTATCATATTGTGTGGGACCCATTTCAGTCAGTAACCCGGAGTAGGTATCAAATAAAGTACTCCGTACTTAGCGGCTATTAGGCACGCTTACTGACTAATTGTAAGAGATCCAAACGTGGAGGACGGTGTGGGCGGTGCAAACCGACCGGGCCATGTGCATGCATGAGTCGGGAAGAAGGGGATAAGACGACCGTGACACTTATAGATATGGTTGTGCACATTATTACGACAAGGGGTTTCCACTTTAGGAAGTGATACCTCTACTGTCGGGCCAGCACAAGGTATCTACGAGGGTTAGGGAGCCGATCGATCAGGGTAGTAGCTAGGATACATTTGGACGTGTACCTGAGTCTACCACAGTATAGTTGAAGGGACCATCCCTTTATGGACATACTAGTAATAGTGCAAAGTAATTATTCGAAGCATATACACCCCGTCTTGTCTACCTTATCACACCTGCCATTTATGTAGTGATCTCCCTTATCCACTTTATATGTCTATCATGTTACTTTTATTTATCTACTAGCTAAAATTAACTAGACTCTCCAGACGTTATGTCTGACCCTTTTTGTTTCTCCTTCTTTCTTCCGTGCCCCCCCCAGGTTCTCAAGGGAGGGAATTCTCAGGCTTAGTCAGGATTCTGCTATTGTCTTGCTTGGAGCTTCTAGATGTATTGCTCAAGCTTCTATCCTTGCTACTATGGCTCATGATTGGGGATTATGCTTTCTTTGTTATTGTACTATGATATTTAAAGTACAAGACAGAAGTTTTAATGATATACCGAGTTAATGTATTTTCATTCATATGGTGTAACCATGCTTTATGATTAATAGAAGTTTTTAATTCCACTGTTATTTTATCTGTCTGTAATTATTCTGTGTCTATTTACCTCTAACGCTTCATGAAACTTAATGCATTCCCTTAGAGAGTGAAATTAACGGACATGGGGTGCCATAGGTGGCGCGCATCTCGGTGGTGCCATTGGCCAGCAATTGGCTCTCGAATGCCCGCCGCTTCAGGTGAGATTCTAGTCGCCATGTCCCTCGAGAGTAGATCATCACTGTATCAAACCGTCGAGCTCCCGTTGGTCGCCATTTTTGTGTTGGAGATTGGATTTAATTTGAGGTGGATTTCAAAAAATTATGGTATTTATTATCGAGCGTTGTGGATTGCTGAAAATGGAGAGAGGCAGGATTTCTTTCCCAGGTTGACGACGGTGTAATTGGAGATAGGGCTTTGACTGATTTCAAGGGTCATATACCATGGTTTTAATATTATTTTACTATTTAATTCTTTTAATTTGTAAATGACTTGTTTATCATTACGAACTCCAAATCAAATCCAACGAATGTCGCCCCTAGCCAAATAACCCCTTTCAAACACAATATGATATGTTTCATATGCCAATTCAACTGTTTCAATCCATTTTCCATCAAAATTAATATATAAATCAATATATATTGAATTTAAACGAACATTTTAATTTACCGAGGCCACATACTTACTCCAAAAATATACAGAAAAATAAATCTAGCTAGGTTTTGACGATACGGTCCTAACAAAACTAATTTCCTCGAATTTCTAGACTGTTTGAAAAATGTCCATTTTCTGGTCGATTAAATTCAAACTAAACCGTGACAACACGTTTAAATTCACCATGCTCACATACTAGTTCCAAAAATTATGATTGTAATCTAGTAATAATTGGACGTTTCGGATCCAACAAAAGTGTTTTCATCGAAAACGGAGGTCGTTTGCAAAATGGCTATTTTTAATGGCTATATATTATATTAAATATATATAAATTTCATGGCTACTATTTTCAATTTTAAACTAGACATAACATTTTGTTCTCGTTATGAAATCTGGATTTTTCACATTCGTTAGAAAGATATAGTTCAACAGATTCAAATATTTCTTGTTTTACTGAAGTTCAGTTTATTTTGAATCCTATACATTCAATTGAAATTTAAAATCGAATTTTCAGACTACCACGCCATTTCAAAGTCTATTTATAATTAAATTAAATATATACATTTTAATTTTGATTAAAATAAATTTTAAATCGTTATTACTTAAAATAAATCGTTTGAAATATTCAAAATCCATTAAAATAGCTAAAATAAAAAATTTAAATTGGTTCAGAAAATCCAAGTTGTTACAATCTCCCCCACTTAAAAACTTTTCATCCCCGAAAAGGAACGGAGCTGATAGTTGTTTAACCAACCAAGTCAACTTTCATTCTTCAACTTTTCAGTTTCTAAGAATTTTCAAAATTTTCTAAAATTTGGCTAACACCCTTAATCTTCTAAAAATTTCGCCATAACCTCCTTTGTACGGGGAGACCTTTAAAATTGCAACTATCCTCACAGGGCCCTCAACAATCCAAAAGAAAAAGAAAAAGCCAAGCGGCTAGCCAATCGACTCATAAAATCATCAAAACCCAAGAAAATAGTAAACATGTACCTATTTGTCGGGCATACAATTGTATTCCTCTTCTAAGCTTCCATGTTATGACTTGTTCACACATATATATATGTACATGTATGCAATTCCAATAAAATTTCAATTTAGTTCAATATTCGATCCGATTTGGCTAAATTACCTTTCGTTCTCTTATTGGTTTTATTAGTTGAATTTATAATCAAACATGATAACCAACAATCCATGGTTGATTAACGTTTCAAATTCATAAATTTTATATACTCAAAAATCATGTTTTTGATGCCAAATCACAAAAATAAACCATATTTAAGGTTTTGGTTCTCACACCAGTCAATTGGAAATATATAGATATCCCACTTTCGAAACTCGAACATAAATATTGATGATGGAGCACCATCACCAAAATCATCTACGGGAGACTAGAGCGTGATTCTATATCCATCCAGCATATTTGAGACTTCGTACACACGCTAGCTAGGCATATATGTAAAATCTTCATATACCCGTTAGTCCAAATTCAAAATAAAATAAATATTCAAATACATATAACAAGATTCCAATTTTCAAAAAAAAAAAAATTGTTTTCATTTTTATTTTAAAAATAACATTCTTAGAAACTCATTCTTGGATACTACTGATCCTATCTCTAACGCGTCATTCCCATTGGATATTACTAATCCAATCTCCGATGAATTTTTTCATTTGGTTCTGATGTGTCTTGTTCTCGATCTTTGTAAATCAAAGCGTTGATACCGTGACTGAAATGAGCCAAACTCGCCCTTACGAGAAAACACGACTTGAGTTGAGAACACGACATATCAGAACGCAAACAAAAGAACGTTTCATTGTTATTACAACAATTTACATCAGAGTGCAAGAATTTAACAGAGCATGAATAAATAATATACATCAGAAAAATATCAGAGATTAAAATACATTACATAGCAACGGAAAAATAATGCATAACATAGCTTAAAGAAATACACGGATACAGAGCTTTACGAGTATACCTTCAGCTGTAAATCTAGGATACTGTGATTACAATATCTGCAAAATCAAAACTACTAGCTGCCTATGCGGAAATAGGGGCACCCAGAGTTTAGGTTAAATCAATAAACTCCAGGTCAGTAATGGGACTGGTGTGAGAACTAAACAGTTATTAGCTTGATTTCAAAGTTAGGTAAATTATGGGACCACGCCATATAACACAGAATGGGTTTATCCCCCATGAATACCAGTGCATAAAACAAACAGTGCAATTCTAAACAGAAAAATGAAGCTATTATAAGACTCAGGTCCTATCACACAATGCAACGCAAGCCGAAGGATATAGTTTTACCTTATGATAGCCAAAAATGCTTGGTATGTGAAATTTTATATTTTATTATTACCATAAGTGAAGAAATCAACTTCAAATATAAATGTATCAAGCATAGGCGGTGTAGGTACCCATATATTATGTTGTCAAATATATATTTACAAGTAAAATCGTGAAATCACGTATTGGAAAGTGGGTTTCCATCTTCGAACCATGCCAAGCGATCATCCTTACCGATTTGAGGCTGTCTAGCCTGAGCCTCAGGATACAACCGCAAATGCACCTGTGGTTAGCGAAAGGACCGGTCATTCGTCGATGATTAGTAATACCATAAATTATATGTTAGCTTGCCCTATGGGGCATAAAATCTGGTCAGCATATCGACCATAACATCCATCGGCAATGTAGTAACCGATATAACCTAGGTGCCTTGCAATCCATCATCCAGTGATAATAAGCAACATCCACCTGAGTAAATGCTCTGGGCCCCATACCATGATATTACTACTAGCTAGAAACTAACATATGTCCATTTCCCTAAAGTCCTCGTCCCGTTATTTGGTTCATACCAAGGAGTGAAGCTCGCGAATTAACGCTACACAAAGCTATGCTAATTAAAGTTGAGCTTTGATCATCAACCACAAAACTCTGCTTTTCAAAAAAGGATTTGATCATTTGCATCTCAGCATGCCACACTGACAATTCACGCCATTCGACTGATGTCTATCGATATATAATCTATAAGCTCGTACGTCTCAGTGAAGGGTGTTAAGTAAGAGAGTAAATTCTCTGCCACTAAAAAAATATATATTTAATGGAGTTTAATCAACATGGAGTAAAATTCAATGTCAGACACGCATCCATTTAATAGTTCATTCTAGGTTTGAACGAAACTGGAGGCACCTTATTCCTCATCCCCTATGCCCAATACTGGAGAGAGGTCCTCACAAATCCGGTCGAACTCTAAGTACGGCTAGACGATCACCACTTATTACCTTGTCTTGGGTGTAAGGCTCAATCATGACATCAGTAATCATCCAAACGATGTGAAGATCTCCACTCTTCAACCACCGTTTTCATCATCGACTTATAGTCATATCAATTATTTAGAATGGGATAAACCTGGTCTTTCCGAATAACTTGCGTATCTTATGAACAAGTGATATAAAAACACAACATACGCCTCATTCCAATCCAGAATATTCTTTTATTCAAATATTCATTTCACAATTTAAACCAAATTAAGGTTTTCCAAACTAGTCGGGATTAGCGCACCTTACCGAAGTAATCATTTGTTTTATTTCCCAATCCCAACCTATTCATCTCATGGAGCAAAGCTGGTAATACTCCATATATAACACCATGGTGTTATCGGTAAATTTAGTTACCATTTCACGTTCAAATCTAATTAAAGATTTAACTATCGACTGGAGTAAAACTGGGGTTCTCCATTCTCGATCATTTCCCAAATTTGATAATTTAAATTATCACATTCACATTTTAATCCAATTAAAGATTCACTTAAATTCCACTTAGTTTTAATCTTCCAACAGTTATTATTAATGATTATTTAACTTTGGGAAATCAGTCATGCCGCATCGACAATCTACACCATACCAGTGATTTATGCCGATATATAACCTCTAAGCTCGTATGTCTCAGAGAAGGGTGTTAAGCATGAGAATAAATTCTCCGCCACCAAAGATAGATATATATATATATATATATATATATATATATTTAGCAGAGATCGACAATACAGTTCAAAATACAATGTTAGACATGAAATCCCGTCTTTAACTGCGTTAAAGAACCAATGTCATTTAAAACACAGTTCACGATAAACCCAAAATCACACTCTATTAATTTCGAATCTTCACGGAAAAAGAGATCATTATATAATCGATATCAATTTCCTTATCTGACTAATAATATAAAAGGAATAACGACAAAGCCTTTTAAATTCCATATATATTAACAGTCTTCCTCCGCAGAAGCTCACTTCGATTATTACCAAATCAAATTACTTTCAATCCCAAATTATTTTATTAAATTGGAAAACTTTACTTCGGAAAATTTACATTAAATCTTAATTAAAAGATTTATAAATTCCAAATCACCTTTCACTGTTAATTGGGCTAAAGAACGAATGTGGTTAAAAACACAGTTCACAATAAACCCAATTAACATTCCATTTTATTCCAATCACTAAATATAATTGGAAACTCTAATAATCTTAGTTTAAAAGATTTATTCTTTCCACACGGGGCTTAAGAACAGTGTTATTTAAGATACCATTCATGACAAACCCAAAATCCAATTCGATATTAAATACTAGACTCTGAATAGAAATTATATAGGCTTATATTCAATAACAAATTCTGAAATCAACAAATACCGTATTGGGGAATAACGATATATATATATATATATATATATACACATATATATTCCAAATTCCTCGACAATATCTGTATAATCACGGAATCCAATATCGAAATATCCGAAGATTATTTCTATTCAAATCCATTCCAATTTATATAATGGAAATTTTTGGTTAAATTAAAACCATTCACAAATCCAATTTATTTTATTTAAAAATTATTGGATTTCAAATCTAGTTAATAACTAGCTCATTTTGATAAAAATATATTTTTATCTTTACAAAATTAGAATTTTTCAACCAAATTCTTTCCAAATCATTTATTATGAATTTATACTATTTTATTAATATTTTTAGTAATTATAAAGGCCCGTACTGTCGGTTTCCAATAATGGCCACCGAACTGCATCCATAGCGACCTTTTCTAAATTTGATTTGGACATAATTCCAATTCCAACCATTAGATTTCAAATATTTTATATTCACTGGAAAGATCATTTCGATTCGAACCTAATGGTTCCAATTTTAGAAAAATCTGATGGTCGGATCTCCTGTAATGTCAATTCGAAGTCAATGGTCGATATTTATGAACGGTCGCTGTGCGGTGCGTTCTGTTCAGGCCCTGAAATATATATAATATATATATTTTATATATTTCTTCGTTTCCCATTTAAAACGTTTTTATAAATCGTTTATAAATTCGTTTTAAAACGATTCCCACTTCATTTTTATGTTTAAACCAACATTGAATACTCCTTATCGTTATAATATTTCAATGACAATATTTTCAAAATATTAGAATTTGAAATCATTTCCTTTTTTATATTCATTTTAAAAATGAATAAAGTCGATATAAATATCGTTCGCGTTAAAATGGCGCAAATCTAGTCAATAGGGCTTCACACATTTCAATATTTTCGTGTTCATCCAAAATTGAACATCAAATTCATGTTTTAGTCCTTCACTAAATATTATTTTGAAATATTTGTTATTTTAAATATTATTTATTTTCGAATTGGAATCAGACACAGTCAATTACCATATAATTTCAGTTATATGGATTTCATACATCATATGTACACAATAATAAAGATACACAATCAACCATCATCCAGAGTGCATTACACAAGTGCATAAGCATTAAATATAAATAATTAGCGCTTACAACGGTTTGTCAACCAATCAAATGACATACAACTAAACACAATTGGGATTAGTGTACGCCACATATCCTCCAAACACCCGTGTGGGGTTTCAACCAACAAATACAGAATATTATTTGTGCAGATGGGCGATATGTAAAATTATCGTCCCAATCCATGTTAGTTAAATAGGTGTACGTAAAAAAATCATCTGATTTGTAAATGAATATTTATTTTCATTTCAGGAGAATTTTATGTCGTTCATATATACATTAAAAATTATATTTTTAATGACAAAATATTTATTTCAACACTTGACTATTTTATATAGTTCAAACGTTCAATAAAAATGATATCACGTGAATATTTTATATAGTTCCTTTAAACAATAAAAACGATATTTTTATTGTTTAAATATTTCATTCGACACAATCAATTTTACAACCACTATCAAAATTTTCATAATACAATCCAAAAAAACATCCATGATTTATACAATAAATAGTGTCAGGAGCTTCTAAGCTCCCTCTGCATCCTAGTATATATTTAACTATAAAATAATTAGAGTGAGAAGGTTTTCTCACCTTTGGTTTCTACTCCGTCATTCTTTAGCGGAAGATTTGGATTCTGTTCTGCTTCTAGTCAGTTCCATCGCAATCTGTTTCACGCAGTATATATATGAAAAATTCATATTTTTATAATGCTATATATATATATATATTAAAAATAATATTTTTATCTCAATATTATATATAATAAGAAAACACATTTTTAAAACTATGCTATCTATATAAAAATCACATTTTTTATTAACTGCTATATAAATTAAAAATCATGTTTTATTCTAAAGCTATATAGATAAAAAATATTTTTATTTTAAAGTTGTATATATAAAAACCACATTTTTAAACTAATGTCATATATATTAATCAAAATTTTAAACTAATGTTATATATATTAATCATATTTTTAAACTAATTGTAACACCCCACGTCCATTAATGTCACTCACAAAAGGGAATGCATTAACTTCCATGGAGGTTATAAGTGAATATAGAACAGAAAAATTACAACAAGACAGAAAATAAATAGTAATTGGAAATCTAAAACTTCATTTTATTACAGCGGAAATTAAACATGTTTGTTACATCATAAAACCAAGTACAATATCCATCTTCATAAAAACAAAATACATAATCCCATTACATAAATAGCCATTAAAAAGATAACAAGCTGGACTTTACTTCAACGGTCCATGCTTTCCAAAGAGAGATGAAGCAATTCAATCAAACTCCACTAGAGCTGGGCCCAACCTGAGGACCTGGAGGGGGAAAAAGGATAGAAATAGAGGGGGTCAGACATAAAATCTGGCGAGTATGATAATTCTAACAATACTATTATCAAAATAACAAGACTAAGGCATAAGCTGGAGGACAAGTAAATGTCTATGAACTCTTAGGAAGATAAAGATAGCGTTTAAGATAACGTTAAAGATAACGGTAAAGGCACACCTAATTACTAACGAATGATTACTACACTGCACCGCACATTACTACACTGCACCACACCAGTCACCCTATTGTTTGATCCCACTTGCTTCACACAGAAACTTTATAAATAGCCTTACGTATCCCTAGCTGACTACATAGGTGCCGTCTGCCCCTATCTCCACTAGGTGTACCCCACTACCCACTTTCGATCGGCTCCCTACTCGTAGATACCCGTGCTGGCCCCACAGTGGGGTGTATCACTCCCCTAAAGTGGCAACCCGATACAACTTGAGAATGCACGGCTTATACCTACACGATGCAACAACGTATTACCTACCAGCCCGGGTCCACACACGCATACGAAACCCGTTGGACTTGCGTTGCCACCGCTCCCCGTTTTGTCCTCTTACAGTCGAACCCAGCATGCGTGTCCCGTCCTCGACTTGGGTCGAGCCCACAAAGATACGTTTGGGATACTGGTCGAAATGGGCCCCCACAAGCTACCCACCTAAGCTTGTCACTAGTATATCCCACTTAACCCTCTTAATCAAGTTCATTTACTTGTGTGTTTGGTTAAGTCTTACTAATCGTATTTCACATGCCACTAAGGGCACCCCCTATATTCCTCATGCCATCCAAGGCACCTACTTAACCCCATGTGCCACCTTACATGTTTATCTGGTTAAGTATTTCTTAATTCATTCAGGCCATAACCTCATAAAGACCTCTCACATTAGACTGGCATTTATGGCAGCTGGATTTGCCGGGCGGGTCCGGGCATTCTTACACCATAAAAGTGTCTAACCTCGTGTCTTTACAACTGTTATGCTTTAGTTTAGGCCTAGGACCTCTCACATTGGGCTGACATTTGTGACCACTGGGTTTGTCGGGCGGGTCCGGGCAGGTTTACGTCACAAACGAGTCCAACCTCGTGTCCTAAGCATTGATTAACACTTAAAATCTTTTACCCCAGTTTTAATAATTCCCTATTCAAATTATTAATTAAGTCAACTTTTAATGATGTCCCTAATTGACACAATTATGGCCATCCACTTATGGCATGCAAAATCATATCAATTGCACCACAACTTTTTAATATTAAATCCTTAATATTACCCCTACCACACGTTTATACGTTCGCTTATTCAACGCATAATATAGGCTAGACTTGTATAGTCTAACACCTAGCACAAAGACAAATTATCACAACATATAGACAATTAAAATAAATATAATCATAATAGGGGTGAAACTTGCATAAACTACACATGTTAAGGATCAAAAGGCGTCAACTTGTTAAATGTCTCAATTTACATGATATGGTCATAGCCCAAATCTATACATAAACTTGCATATGTGGTTTTTAGGCAAAATAATGATGGTGTGAACTAGCATAGGATATCACATATGTCATAGCATAATTCTAGATGTCATAATAGATGTCTTGGCATATGTTCATAACTTTTCTAATCAATCTAACTTGCATATGTGACTTGTCATATAGATCAACATAACCCAAACATGATGATTTAATTAATACGAACTAACTAGCATAGATGGTTACATCATGATCTTTTTAACATGTATGATTCATCACAACTTAGCATAGAAACTTTCGACATACATAACATCATCATAGCATGATTTACAAAGTATAAGATATCATCATCACATAACATTGGATATACAATATACATGATAGCAAAAAGGGTTTACAACAACATATATGATAATTCACATCATCTACTCATAATCCATTCATAACTCAACCTAATTAAAATGATAATAATCTTGTTAAGATCATCATACTCACAATTTAGAGAAGAAAAGAGAGTTTTGCTTTGCTTTAGGGTTGAGAGAATCAGAATTGAATTTGCTTTTCTTCTTTCTTAGTTGGCAGCGGCTCCATTGATTTCCATGGCGACGGTATGACGGTAACTATTCTATTTTAATTAGGTTTAGGGTTAGCATTAGGATGTATTTATAGGTGTAAAAAGTTATTTAGGACCACTAGATTAACCCTGAACCATGAGAACCAATCAAATGCAAAATCTGCATTTGAGCGAATCGGCCTACGGGTTGACAGCCAAACACCCTGGATTAACCCCTAGTCGACCCAGCGGGGCTTGGGTTGACCTCAAAAATGGGCCGGTTCGGTTATTTCCCCTCCCAATTCGCTGTTTTGAACTTTTTCGCATATTTATTTATTTAATTTTTAATATATATATATATATCAATATATATATATATATTTCTCTGCGCAACCCATTTCACTTAATTCTTTTCTAAAAATTAAGTATACTTTAATTTGTGAATTTTAATGTTATAAAATTACGGGGTGTTACATTCTCCCCTCCTTAAAGGATTTCGTCCCCGAAATCTCCAATTCAAGAAGAATGTATATCCTACCATCTAATCGTCCATCTACTCAACCATCAAACACCAGCATCCATTGTCCTTAAAAGACTTCTAATGCTTTAATGTTTATATGCACAGTGTGTGTATATGTCCATATCTAATGCAAAATTAGGCGGTCTACTGATTCAGTCGACCACCTTACTGCAATTCTTGATAGTGCCATGCGTCCAATATGTATGCAAAAGATTCCTAATGATACATATTAATTCTATATGCGTGCACAACCATCCACCCGAATGCAGCAACTATATGATAATACGACCATTATACATCCATTTTACTAAATACATCCATATATATGCAATATGCAATATGAAGTGACTGAGCCGATCTGGTGCCTAATAGTGTGTGTATATGCATCCATGAGCAACCACTAGCAAACACTTGCATCCACTTTGCATCCACCATACATAACATGTCTCAAACACATGTTTCAACCATAGGATTATCCTAACTAAAGGTCAAAGATACTAGCGAGAGGATATATTAAAGATAAGATAAGTACAAGCTAAGCGATAAAGGAGAAATTAAAGGACATACCCTCAAAAAGAAAAGGGTATCGTGAATGCATCTTCTCTTCCGTCTCCCAAGTAGCGTTGCTCTCATCATCTCCCCATTGCACTTTGACTAGTCTGACCTCTCAATTCCTCAACCTCTTGATCTCCGACCCAAGAATGCGCGTAGGAGCTCGTCGAATTGTCGCATCACGCTCTATCTCCACCTCTCTAAGCAAGCTCGGCTCTACCACTTCCGCGGTCTCATGCAAGCACTTCCTCAAATGTGACACATGGAATACGTCATGTACACCACTAAGTCTCTCGGGCAACTCCACTCTATACGCCATCCGTCCAATCCTCTCCTTAATAGGAAACGACCCTACAAACCTTGGTGCTACTTTCCCAACGGACCCAAAGAGAACAACATTTCGTAATGGAGACACTTTGACAAAGACCATGTCCCCAACTTCAAACTCGAGATCTGTCCTCCTCTTATCCGCATAAGATTTCTGCCTATCTTGCGCTGCTTTCATCCTCCTTCGAATCAAGTCGATCTTCTCTGAAGTCTCCCTAATCATATCGGGCCCAAGTAAGATCTTATCCGTAGATTCCCACCAACATGTAGGTGAACGACAAGGTCGTCCATAAAGAGCTTCGAATGGTTCCATACCAATGCTGGACTGAAAGCTGTTATTATATGCGAACTCCACCAATGGAAGATGCTCTTCCCACGTACCCCCAAAGTCTAGGATACATAGCCTCAATAGATCCTCTAGAATGCGATTCACCCTCTCGGTCTGGCCGTCCGTCTGAGGATGATATGCGGTGCTCAAACATAACTGAGTCCCTACCGCCTCTTATAAGCTTCACCAAAATTCGCTAGTGAAAATAGGATCGTGGTCGCTCACTATGCTAGAAGGAACACCGTACAAACGAACTATCTCTCGAACGTATACAAAAGCTAACCATGGAGCAGTCCTCTTACTCTTCACGGAAATAAAATGGGCGCTCTTAGTAAGTCTATTACTATAACCCAAATTCCAGTATTACCCTTCCTCGATCGCGGTAATCCATCCGCAAAATCCATCGAGATGCTTTCCCATTTCCATAGTGGAACCTCCAATGGGTGAAGCAACCCACCGGGTTTCTTTTGCTCCGCTTTTACTTGTTGGCACACCAAGCATCTAGCGACATACTCGGCCACGTCTTTCTTCATGCTGGCCCAAAAGTAAACTCTCTTCATGTCTTTATACATCTTGTCCCAGCCGGGATGAATGGTCATCTTCGAACGATGTGCTTCATCAAGAATAGTCTTCCTTAGGTCATCGTCGTTTGGTACACAAAGTCTACCGTCCCTATGTAACCAACCATTATCATCTAGGGTATACCTACGGAGATAGCTTGATGACTCCCCTCCTTTGAGCTTTTCTACTAACTCAACTAAATGTGGGTCGTCTCGCTGTGCCTCGCCAATCCGTCCCAAAAGCGTAGGTCTGACCTCCAAGGATGCTAGCAAACCGGGTATGAAGTCAACGGAAGGTCTAAAGTCAAACATCGAAATGAATTCTAAACTTTGTCGCTCAACAAACAAAGGACTCAAGGATAATCATTTTCCACTTAAGGCATCGGCCACCACGTTACCCTTGCCAGGGGTATATGCTATCTCAAAGTCGTAGGACGCTAAAAACTCCATCCACCTTTGCTGCCTTAAGTTCAAGTCCTTTTGAGAGAATAGGTATTTTAAAGATTTGTGGTCAGTGAATAGTTCGAATTTCTCGCCAAGAAGATAATAACGCCAAGACTTAAGCGCGAAAACAATAGCGGCCAACTCTAGGTCATGTGTGGGGTAATTCTTCTCGTGCGCTCTCAACTGCCTTCCACCATAGGCTATTACCCTGCCATCTTGCATTAAGACTGCGCCTAGTCCTGTCCCACAAGCGTCAGTATAAACGGTAAACGGCTTACTCCCGTCTGGCAATACTAAGACTGGGGCTGAAGTCAAAGCTCTCTTCAAACGTTGGAACGCATCATCACAATCTATGTCCCATGTGAAAACTAGGTTCTTCTTCGTCAAGCGTGTCAATGGAGCTGATATCTTTGCGAAGTCTTTGATAAACTTCCTATAGTAGCCAGCCAACCCCAAGAAACTTCTCACTTCGGTAGCATTTTTAGGAACCTTCCAAACTTGGATGGCCACAACCTTTGCGGGATCTACGGCTATCCCTTCTTTGGAAACCACGTGTCCTAAGAACCGTACTTCCTTCCTCCAAAATTGACACTTAGAAAAATTAGCTTTAAGCTTATGCGCTCGAAGAGTTTCCAACACTTCCCTAATATGTAGGGCATGCTCTTCTTCATCCTTAGAAAAGTTCAAGATGTCATCTACAAAGACTACCACAAATTTGTTAAGGTACTCCCTAAACACCCTACTCATCAAATCAACAAAGTATGCGGGGGCGTTTGTAAAACCGAAGGGCATCACTAGCCATTCATAGAAACCGTCCGGAGTCCTAAAGGCAGTCTTGTCAATGGTATCCTCAGCCACTCTCAACTGATGGAAACCAGTGGCTAAGTCCAACTGCGAAAACACTGAGGCGCCAACTAACTAATCGAAGAGATCGTCAATCCTCGGCAATGGGTGTCTGTTCTTCTTAGTAAGCTTATTAAGTTTTCTATAGTCCACACAAAGTCTAAGGGACCCATCCGCCTTCGTGGCAAATACTACTGGAGCACCCCACTCCGATATACTTCTTCTTATGAACACCTTCTCAAGCAACTCCTTCACTTGCTTACCGAGTTCCCTCCTTTCACGTGGAGCCATGTGGCGTACTGGCAAAGATACTGGTTTCGCATTATCCACAAGATATATTCGAAAATCTATCTCCCGCTTCGGAGGCAAGCCCTTCACCTCCTCAAACACATCTGAATATTCTCGGACCACTCTAACAGATCGTATATTTTCCTCAGACGCGTCAAGCGATTCTAGATAACTTAGCATAACCGAATTTATGGGATTACAAAAGATTTCGAGAGTGTTGCCAAGGCGAGTCACGAGCCTAACTACTCTCCTTTCACAATCAAGAACGGCCCCATTTCTAGATAACCAATCCATTCCTAAAATTAGCACATAGCCCGTGAAGCCCAATACATAAGCATCACATCTAAATTCAACGCTAAGTATGGAAATTTTCAAATCCAAACACATCATAGACAAATAAGTTGAGCCCCCAATAAGATTCGAAAAACCTAAGGTATCCTCTACTAAACTGGTGTTTAAGTGCAGTGATTCAACTAATGATGTAGAGATAAACGAATGTGATGCGCCCGAATCGAATAAGGTACGGACAGGATGATCAAACAGAAAAACTAAGCTTTCAACAGAAATGGTTCTACCTCGTTCTTGCAGCGGTGGGACCGCGAGAGCCTGAACTTGTCCCCTTGCCTGCCCTGGTGCTATAAGAGCCTGCACCTGTCCTCTCGAGGTAGCTCCTTCCCTCTGCCCCTTCTTTGGGCAGTCCTTCACTAAATGTCCCGCATCGCCACAATGAAAACATCCTGTCTTCTTTTTCTTTCGGCAATCCTTGCTGAGATGGCCTAGTGTCCCACAGTTAAAACATTTCTTCTGATCCCCCATCTTCTCGGGTGCCTTATCAGCTTTAGCGCTTTTCTCCTCATGCATAAGCGCCATTTCTCAAAGGTGGCCTCCATCGGGATGTGGGTCATAGCCAACCCTTGCAATGGTTCATTCAAGCCATTCACGAACCTAAGCGCCTTCTTCTCCGGCGTGTTCACTAAGTCCAAGCCAACCCTTGCTAACTGATTAAATTTATTGACATATTCTTTCACTGATGAGCTTGCTTGCTTCAATGTCAAGAACCTTTCCATATATAGATTTTCTTCCGCCCTTGAGAGAAACTTCGCCTCGAACCTACGTCTGAAATCCGCCCAAGAGTCAACAGGACGCTCCCTATTAGTGACCTCCCACCAAAACGAGGCCTCTCCCTTCATCAACCAAGCTGCTAATCGAATTCTCCTCCCTTCTTCTACTTCAAAGATTTCTAGCAATTCTTCCACCTCCTTAAGCCAATCTCTAGCTTCCACAAACGTTTCTGACCTTTGAAATGGTTTTCCACCCATAGCCTTGAATTCCTTGCACGTCTTTGCAAAAGTATCTACGCGAGGAGGAGGAGGAGGAACGGGTGCAACTGGTGGTGGAGGAACATTGGCTGGACCTGCAGCGGCCCTAGCCTCTAATAACCTCCTATACCATCCTGGTAACGTTACACCGTTGGGTAGATTAAGATCTTCAGCCATGCTGAAACGAAAAAGGAAAGATTCAGAATGGAGAATTCGAAAGATAAAGATATGGGCTATTGGGGATTATGTTTTTTTTTCTTAAAAACTTTTCTCTTTAAATTTCTCATTAAAACATGTTTTTGAAAGCACTTCTTCCAAAAATAACTATTTTTCTAAAGTATTTTTATCTGTTCTGGTAACCTTAAGCTCTGATACCACGTGTAACACCCCACGTCCATTAATGTCACTCACAAATGGAATGCATTAACTTCCATGGAGGTTATAAGTGAATATAGAACAGAAAAATTACAACAAGACAGATAATAAATAGTACTTGGAAATCTAAAACTTTATTTTATTGCAGCGGAAATTAAACATGTTTGTTACATCATAAAACTAAGTACAATATCCATCTTCATAAAAACAAAATACATAATCCCATTACATAAATAGCCATTAAAAAGATAACAAGTTGGACTTTACTTCAACGGTCCATGCTTTCCAATGAGAGATGAAGCAATTCAATCAAACTCCACTAGAGCTGGGTCCAACCTGAGGACCTGGAAGGGGAAAAAGGATAGAAATAGAGGGGGCCAGACATAAAGTCTGGCGAGTATGATATTTCTAACAATACTATTATCAAAATAACTAGACTAAGGCATAAGCTGGAAGACAAGTAAATGTCTATGAACTCTTAGGAAGATAAAGATAGCGTTTAAGATAACGTTAAAGATAACGGTAAAGGCACACCTAATTACTAACGAATGATTACTACACTGCACCGCACATTACTACACTGCACCACACCAGTCACCCTATTGTTTGATCCCACTTGCTTCACACAGAAACTTTATAAATAGCCTTACGTACCCCTAGCTGACTACATAGATGTCGTCTGCCGCTATCTCCACTAGGTGTACCCCACTACCCACTTTCGATCGGCTCCCTACTCGTAGATACCCGTGCTGGCCCCACAGTGGGGTGTATCACTCCCCTAAAGTGGCAACCCGATACAACTTGAGAATGCACGGCTTATAACTACACGATGCAACAACGTCTTACCTACCAGCCCGGGTCCACACACGCATACGAAACCCGTTGGACTTGTGTTGCCACCGCTCCCCGTTTTGGCCTCTTACAGTCGAACCCAGCATGCGTGTCCCGTCCTCGACTTGGGTCGAGCCCACAAAGATACGTTTGGGATACCGGTCGAAATGGGCCCCTACAAGCTACCCACCTAAGCTTGTCACTAGTATATCCCACTTAACCCTCTTAGTCATGTTCATTTACATGTGTGTTTGGTTAAGTCTTACTAATCGTATTTCACATGCCACTAAGGGCACCCCCTAGATTCCTCACGCCACCCAAGGCACCTACTTAACCACCATGTCCCACCTTACATGTTTATCTGGTTAAGTTATTCTTAATTCATTCAGGCCATAACCTCATAAAGACCTCTCACATTAGACTGGCATTTATGGTAGCTGGATTTGCCGGGCGGGTCTGGGCAGTCTTACACCATAAAAGAGTCTAACCTCGTGTCTTTACAACCGTTATGATTTAGTTTAGGCCTAGGACCTCACACATTGGGCTGACATTTGTGACCACTGGATTTGCCAGGTGGATCCGAGCAGGTTTACGTCACAAACGAGTCCAACCTCGTGTCCTAAGCATTGATTAACACGTAAAATCTTTTACCCCAGTTTTAATAATTCCTTATTCAAATTATTAATTAAGTCAACTTTTAATGATGTCCATAATTGACTCAATTATGGCCATCCACTTATGGCATGCAAAATCATATCAATTGCACCCCAACTTTTTAATATTAAATCCTTAATATTACCCCTACCCCACGTTTATACGTTCGCTTATTCAACGCATAATATAGGCTAGACTTGTATAGTCTAACACCTAGCACAAAGATAAATTATCACAACATATAAACAATTAAAATAAATCTAATCATAATAGGGGTGAAACTTGCATAAACTACACATGTTAAGGATCAAAAGGTGTTAACTTGTTAAATGTCTCAATTTACATGATATGGTCATAGCCCAAATCTACACATAAACTTGCATATGGGGTTTTTAGGCAACATAATGATGGTGTGAACTAGCATAGGATATCACATATGTCATAGCATAATTCTAGATGTCATAATAGATGTCTTGGCATATGTTCATAACTTTTCTAATCAATCTAACTTGCATATGTGACTTGTCATATAGATCAACATAACCCAAACATGATGATTTAATTAATATGAACTAACTAGCGTAGACGGTAACATCATGGCCTTTTTAACATGTATGATTCATCACAACTTAGCATAGAAACTTTCAACATACATAACATCATCATAGCATGATTTACAGCATATAAGATATCATCATCACATAACATTGGATTTACAATATACATGATAGCAAAAGGGGTTTACAACAACATATATGATAATTCACATCATCTACTCATAATCCATTCATAACTCAACTTAATTAAAATGATAATAATCTAGTTAAGATCATCATACTCACAATTTAGAGAAGAAAAGAGAGTTTTGCTTTGCTTTAGGGTTGAGAGAATTAGAATTAAATTTGCTTTTCTTCTTTCTTAGTTGGCGGCGGCTCCATTGATTTCCGTGGCGACGGTATGAAGGTAACTATTCTATTTTAATTAGGTTTAGGGTTAGCATTAGGATGTATTTATAGGTGTAGGAAGTTATGTAGGACCATTAGATTAACCCTGAACCATGAGAACCAATCAAATGCAAAATCTGCATTTGAGCGAATCGGCCCATGGGTTGACAGCCAAACACCCTAGATTAACCCCTAGTCGACCCAGCGGGGCTTGGGTCGACCTCAAAAATGGGATGGTTCGGTTATTTCCCCTCCTAATTCGCTGTTTTGAACTTTTTCGCATAATTATTTATTTAATTTTTAATATATATATATATCAATATATATATTTCTTTGCGCAACCCATTTCACTTAATTCTTTTCTAAAAATTAAGTGTACTTTAATTTGTGAATTTTAATGTTATAAAATTACGTGGTGTTACACTAATGTTATATATTAAAAATCATATTTTTAAACTAATATTATATATAAAAAAATAATATTTTCAAACTATTCTATATATATTAAAAACCATATTTTTATTCAAACTAATTACATAGTAAAAATCATATTTTTATTTAAACTACATATATTATAAAAATTACATTTTGATAAATTCTATTTCATATTTAAAATCATATTTTTACAATGTTATAAATAATTAAAAAAAATCAGATTAAAAACCAATGCTATTTATTTTTAAACATTGTATAAGTTAAATAAACTAATTAGTTTAAATGCGAAAAAAAAACAAAACCTTTCTCTGTTAAAATCTTGAAGCAAATAAACCCAACCTCGACATTGCAAAACCGCCGCTACCCCCATCCCCAAATCGATGACAGAATTTGATCAGAGGGCCCTACGCCTTTGGCCTATGCAAGGGCTCCTCACGCCGGCGGTGGCGTGCATCTTGGTGGTGCCATTGGCTCCCGAACGCCCACTGCTTCAAGCGAGGTTCTAGTCGCCATGTCCCTTGAGAGTAGATCACCACCGTATCAAACCGTAGAGGTTCCCTAGGTCGCAATTTTTGTGTTGGAAATTGTATTTAATTGAGGTAGATTTCAAACGATTATGGGATTTATTATTGAGCGTTGTGGACCGCTTAAAATAGAGGGAGGCGGGATTTATTTTCCAAGTTGACCACTGTGTAATTGGAGATAGGGCATTGACTGATTTCAAGGGATATATACCATGGTTTTAATACTATTTTATTATTTTATTCTTTTAATCTGTAAATGACTTGTTTATCATTACGAATTCCAAAACAAACCCAACGAATGTCGAACCTAGCCAAATACCCTTATTCCAGACACAATGGGATATGTTTCGTAAGCCAATTCGACTGTTTCGATACGTTTTCCATCAAAATTAAAATATAAATCAATATATATTGAATCTAAACATACATTTTAATTTATCGGGGTCACATACCGACTCCAAAAATTATAGAAAAATAAATCTAGCTATATTTTGATGATGCGGTCTTAACAAAACTAATTTTGTCGAATTTGGAGAACGTTTAATAAATGCCCATTTTTTGGTCGATTAAATCAAACTAAACAGTCAAAACACGTTCAAGTTCACCACGCTCACATACTAACTTATAAAATTATGAAACTTGGAATCTGGCAATAATTTGACATTCTAGATACAAAAAAGTGGTGTTGTCGAAAACGGAGGTCGTTTGCAAAATGAGTATTTTTAAGGGCTATATATTATATTAAATATATATATATTCCACAGCGACTATTTTTAATTTTGAACTGGACATAACTTTTAATTCTCGTTATGAAATATGGATTTTTTGCATTCGTTAGAAAGATATAGTTTAACGGATTCAACTATTTTTGGTTTTACTGAAATCCAGTTTAATTTGAATCCTGTACATTCAATTGAAATGTAAAATCGAATTTTCAAACTACCGCACCATTTTAAACCCTATTTATAATTAAATTAAATATTCACGTTTTAACTTCGAATAAAATAAATTTTAAATTGTTATTATTTAAAATAAATCATTTTAAATATTCAAAATCCATTAAAATATCTAAAATAAAAATTTTAAATTGGTTCTGAAAATTTGGGTTGTTTCACAAGGACAATTCCATTGGTCGTCTAATGACAGTACTTTCCTTTGACAGGATACGAGGCATACTTGTTGTAGAAAAATTTTCCACTGTCTCCACATGACACTGCACCTTCATCAACAGATTGCACGGCGAAGTCTAAATATACAGAAGTGTTTCGATAACAAATTATATCTTTTGACTATAAGTGTAGACTCATACTAAGTTGTATATATTGACACTTTTATACCGTATTTTTCTTTCGAAGCTGTTTGGAAGCTTTATGCGTGCTAATGAGAAAAAAAATGAGATATTAATGAAAAGATAAATTTATTTATCTTTCTCAAATTTATTTCTTGTGAATGCTTAATTACATTTTGTTTGCCGGCATAAATGATAAGTTACCAAATTATTATTTTTATAAATCTCGTACTATTTATGTAAGTGCAGTATATTATTAAGTGTTTCTTTTGTGAATATGATATAACAGTATATATTGCTATATGTTTTGTGAAAAAGATAAATGAATATATCTTTTTTCAGTATGGTCAAAATGATATCGCAAGTTGGAGGTATAAATTGTTGATGTGAATCACAACCACACATAGATAACTACAGCTCTTGCCAAGTACAAGATAAAAACAAGAAATTTCAAATAAACACAATGCTTCAAAACAATATTATTTCAATACACACAGCTTAAAATGTGTGTAACAATAAGCAACACGAAATTGCAAATAAGGAAACATTAACACACAGTCAACTGCATGAAAACTTAACACATAAACAACACACTCTGTCGATGGCAATAAATTAGTACAAAATATGATAAACTGAAGTAATATATTATACAACTGTTCACTATAAAATTACACAATTTTTTTAGGCACTAAAGCTCAAAACCAAATCCATATAACACATGAAAAGACAGTAAATTTCAACAATTCGCGCTCACATTACTGCCAACCACTTCAACTTCTGCATCCGTTTCCATCAGCGAGGTCATAATCTTTTGATATGATCTCCGATTTTTGATAGCTTTGACGGGTCTTTGAATTTCAATTTTAAAGCTGCATAAAATAGGAATTTTATTGTGTATTTTCAAAGCTTGCACATGTAATGTCATTCAAGTTGTAGACAAGTTAGAAGTATAAATTCTTTTTATCATTTTATTGTGTATTTAGCAAAATTAGCATATATGAACAAATAAAAACTCAAAAAATGTAAATAATATAAAAGATAAGTTCTTTTATCTTTTTTTATTTTGTTTAAAAAAACTACAGTCTGTACAATGAAGCTGCTGATATGTATTGGCCGTACAATACAACATAACATAAGAAAGATACATACATTTATCTTTTCAGCGACATTTGCTATTTATACATTCATATTTCTCACTACTCGTATCATATAAAATAGGTATCATGGCACGCCTTTACGCCTTGATGAAATAACAAGTGAAATTAGTAAACTAACAAAACAATTTTGATCGTTCTAAAAAATAGATGCAGCTATCTTTTTTAAATCTGAAATAAAATAAGATATTCAATGTAACTTTTCTTTTACCTTTTAATAAAAGAAAGATGCAATTATATTTTTAGAATCTGAAATAAAATAAGATATTTTACTAAACATTTAAAAAATGTTAATTGCAAAAATGCAATTTTGTAATCAAAAGTTTAGTTTTATCATTAACATTGCATATTTGCAACTATCAATTAACACATGACACATATATTCATCTTTTTTAAATCTAAAGTTCAGTTTTGAAAAGATAGATGCAACAATATTTTTTAAATCTGAAATAAAATAAGATATTCTACTAAATGTTGTTGAATGGAAAAATTATTACTTGTTTAAAAAGATAAATGTATTTATGTTATTTCCTATGTTATCAATATAAAGTTGATGTATGGCTTTAAAATGGTAAATTTATATATCTTTTTAATGTTCATACTATTTTAATAGGGGATTGTTAAAGGGACTCCACATTTGGTTAAGGGGAGGACCAATTTTTATTTATTGTATAATTGTTATGGGGAGGACAAAATAAATCAGCCTCCCCTTAAACATATTAATTAAAATTCCAATATTAACCCCTTATAATCCTCATTAAAATAAACATGTAACTTAAACGTTAATTAATGCTAACAATTTAATAATGCAAATAAAAATAAAAAGGCTAATTCTATTTATACACCAAAATTTGCTAAACATAAACAAAAAAATTATAATAAACTACTATACACCATATATTATTTTACATACACCATTTCTTTTACTAAATTATCAATGTTCTCATCTTATTTTTCTTTCCTCTTTCAAACTTAAAACACAATTAGCCAAAATTAGAAATTTTGCATCAAATTGAGTAAAATTTAATAAAATGAAATTTATTTCTTTTGCTAATACTGTAATTTTTATAAACTTTTTGAAAAAAAATTTAATTTCAACAAAATTACTTTAATTTTACAAAATAAATCAACACTTCTAAATTAGACATTATTTCTGATTGTTTTCTTAATTGAAATTTTAGATTTCATGATTAAATAATTCATTAACATCTTTGTTAACATATATTGTTTGCATCAAGTTTTAATACTTTTAAGAATAATTTGATTTTTTATATGCAAAAGTTTTAAAAAATCAACTATGAGAAAAGAGAAATTTCGTAATATAATTCATAGAAAAATAATGGTGTATGCTAAGTGGTTTTCGGTGTATAAATAGAATTTGCCAAATAAAAAATAGATATATTTAATGTAATGGAGACACAAGAAAGCTTTATGGTGATCAGAAGGCATCAGATTAGGTAATTAATTTTAATTTCATATTAGAATTGGTATGGTTAATTTAAAAAAAAATGCAAAAACAAAAAATTTAATCTAATGTGTTGTATCTAATTTGAGTAATTGATATGTTTAGTAATTTCCAAGTTTGTTATTTGCGTTGAATTTAGTAAGTTAGAGTTTAACATAAGTGACAAGCCTTGGGTAGTTTGGTCTCGTTTTCTTTTCTTTTTCAAATAAACCAAACCCCCCTTAACAACAAAAAAATAAGCTGGAGTCTCCTTAAAATTATCCTCCCCTTAACCAAATGTGGAGTCCCTTTAACAATCCCCTTTTAATAAGGTAAACGCAATTATCATTGCAATAAAGTTATATGTTTTAATAAAAACTAATACACATATTAATTTTTTAACAAAATTTGTGAAATCATATTTTTGTATATACTTACAAGTTTTTTTTTTCAAAAAAATATCTACTTATTATTTAATGTAAATATCCTTTTCAACATTACTTTATGTAATAAAGTAGACAAAAGATAAATATATTTATCTTTCTAAATAGTTTATGCTTTTCCCATAAAATTTATACGTATTAGTATTTTCAATAAGATTGTAAATTTATTGTACCTTATAAAACACGTTTATTATGTTTTACACGATTTTACACATATTAGTACTATTTTATATACATACTACTATTTTATTGAGCTTTTTTCAACTACGATTTTATAGATACTAAGATGAATCTACTGCTCCAACAAAAAAGGATTGTGTATAGGTTAATGGTTCTTACGTTGAACGAGCCATTAAAAGATAAAAGAAAGGAATTCTAACATATTTGTGGTCATCCCACTGTTCCCCAGCATGCATCCTTTTATCTAGTTGCGGTTCTTTCATTCTTTATGTGATTCCTTTAAAATAACAAAAGGATAAAATCATTTATCTTTTACAGATCACAAATCACAAGCATCATCAACTAAAATTATTTCAAATCCAACTTCATACCCAAAGTGAGTACAAACAGAATTAACTAAAAAACAACTGGATTGATTGCTCAAACCAAATCTGAAGTAATAGCCTAAATACTAAAATCATAATCTAAAGTAGCGATGCAACCAAGCTAAATACGTGCGGCTTGTCTTATCATAATAAAATAAAGCCATTCAAAGCTCAATATTCCAACTACAGCAAACGAAATCTTCCTCTAATAGATAAAAACTACCTCCCTTGATAAGAAACATGTAATAGAACGAACAACGACATAAAACATCGAATTGGTAATGAAAAAGACAAAAAAAAAATAGAGACTCACCAAAGAATAGGCAATCCAATAGAAAAAATCGATTAGCCTATCCAAATGAATAAAACCGCCTCACGATTTCCCATAATTAAATTTGAATTTGATTTCAGAAGAAACTAATATATGTGACATAATAAATCGCATGACAATAATAGGACTGAAATCGATTCTTCAAATAGGAATAATCGAATCATGAGATACAAAGAAAATCATATCTTTTACGGGTTTCGTTTGAAGCATGAAATGTAACACCCCGAATTTTCTATTAACACTAAAGTTGCTAAAATAATAATAAGTGTGTAGAAGAGGGGATGTATCTAATATGAATACAAAAATATTAATAAGTATGTAAGAGAGGGGATGTATCTAATATGAATATAAAAATATTAATAAGTATGTAAGAGAGGGGATGTATCTAATATGAATATAAAAATATTAATAAGTGTGTAAGAGAGGGGATGTATCTAATATGTATATAAAAACAATAATAAGTGTGTAAAAGGGGGGAATGTATCTAATGTGTACATTGTAGAATATATATATATATATATATATATATATATATATATATATATATATATTGCTGAGTGTTTGCTGAGTCACTTCTGACTCATTGCTGAGTCAACAAGATAAACCCCATCTTGTCTGAACGGCTGCGGTTATTTCTAGGTTAAATCTAATGGCCTAAATGAATTCTAAAATCTATAAATAAGTGGGTAGACCCTAGACCTAAATCACTTGTAAAATTAGAGAAGCTACCGTCGTGCTGCTGCCATGGAGTTCAGCGTAGCCGTCACAAACTAAGAAGAGGAAGCCTAATCATCTACAACTAAATTCTACTCAACAAAACAAATCAAACCAAAGAACTCTCTCTCTAATTCTCTTCTTTTTGTTGGTGAGTATGATGATTCTCACAAGACTATTACAAACTAATTTGACTCAGTTATGAATGGATCACAAGAAAGTGATGTGATTTGTAATTGTAAATTCTATATATTGTGGATCTCTTATTATGTTATTATGTTGTCGTATGATGTAAATTATATATGCTATGTCATGCTATGTTGTAAATTCTTTTATGCTATGTCGTGCTATGTTGAGAATCATGTCAAGCTATGTTATACCATCATACTATGCCATGTTATAAATCATGCTATATTATGTTGTAAAATCATGATGTTGTTGGAACATGCTTAAAGTTATGTTTTTTTAATTTAAATGGATCTTGTTTATGGGAATTTTCCTATTAGGTTAGGTGTACCCATAAACTTGAAACTATAATTAAATAAAACTTGAATATGGGAATTTGCCTATTGAGTTAGGTGTACCCATATAAAACCATGTTGTTAAAAAATTAGATGATGTTGATTCACACATGTTCATATGTAAGTTTATGAAAATTGATTGAGATTATATTAGGTGAATTTTGAACAAGTTGACACCTTTAGGTCCATGACATGTATAATCTATGCAAGTTGGACATATGCAAGTTTCACCCCTTATTATGATTCATTTGGTCACATATACATGTTGTTATTATGATAATCTCTTTTATGCTATGAGTTAGGCTATTCGAGTCTAACATATATTTTGCGAATAAACGTTCAAACGTGGGGTAGGGGTAATATTAGGAATTAATAAATTGGGTGCAATTTTGTAAGATTTTGCATACCATGAATGGTTGTCCATAATTGAGTCAATTATGGACATTGTTAAAAATTGGAAGTAATTAATAATTCAAGTAGGGAATTATTAAAATTGGGGGAAAGTGGATTATTATTAATAATCAATGCTTAGGACACGAGGTTGGACCCGTTTGTGATGTAAACCTGCCCGGACCCGCCCGGCAAATCCAGTAGTCACAAATGTCGGCCCAATGTGAGAGGTCCTAGGCCCAAACTAAAGCATAACAGTTGTAAAGACACGAGGTTAGACTCTTTTATGGTGTAAGACTGCCCGGACCCGCCCGGCAAATCCAGCTGCCATAAATGCCACTCTAATGTGAGAGGTCTTTATGAGGTTATGGCCTTAATGAACTAAGAAATACTTAACCATATAATCGTGTAAGGTGGGACATGGGGGTTAAGTAGGTGCCTTGGGTGGCATGAGGAATCTGGTGGTTGCCTTTAGAGGCATTTGAAATACGATTAGACTTAACCAAACACACATGTAAATGAACATGACTAAGTGGGTTAAGTGGGATGGACTAATGGGGACAAGCTTAGGTGGAATGCTTGTGGTAAATAGTGGGGGCCCATTTCAACCAGTATCCCAAAACGTATCTTTGTGGGCTCGACCCAAGTCGAGGACGGGACACGCATACTGGGTTTGACTATAAGAGGCCAAAACAGGGAGCGGTGGCAACGCAAGTCCAACGGGTTTCATATGCGTGTGTGGACCCGGGCTGGTAGGTAAGGCGTTGTTGCATCGTGTAGGTATAAGTCGTGCATGTCCGTTGTATCAGGTTGCCACTTTAGGGGAGTGATACACCCCACTGTGGGGCCAGCACGGGTATCTACGAGTTAGGGAGCCGATCGAATAATGGGAAGTAGGGTACACCTAGTGGACATAGGGGCAGGCGGCACCTATGTAGTCAGCTAGGGGTACGTAAAGCCATTGGGAAAGTTTCTAAGTGAAGCTAAGAGGGATGAATCTTTAGGGTGACTGGTGTGGTGCAGTATAGTGTTTATCCTTTAGTATTTAGGAGCGCCTATAACGTTGCCTTTAGCGATTGTCTATGTCCTTAATCTGCTCTTCATAGACATTTTCTTGTTTTCCAGCTTATGCCTTAGTCCAGTTATTTTGGTAATAGTATTGTAGAATTATCATATTCACCAGACTTTATGTCTGACCCCCTCTTTTCCATCCTTTTTCTCCCTTCAGGTCCGCAGGTTGGGCCAAGTTCTAGTGGAGTCTAGTTGGATCGCTTATCTTCTGGAAAGCTTGGACTGCTGAAGTAAAGTCCATCTTGTTATCTTTCTTTTTAATGTCTATTCATGTAATGGGATTATGTACTTGTTTTAACAAGATAGATATTGTACTTGACATTGAATATGGTGTTATGATGTAATCAAACATGTTTTGACTTCTGCTACAATGAAATAAAGTTTTTGAATTTCCAAGTACTATTTTATATCTGTCTTGTTGTAATTTTACTGTTCTATATTCACTTAAAACCTCCATGGAAGTTAATGGATTCCCTTTGTGAGTGACATTAATGGACGTGGGGTGTTACACGTGGTATCAGAGCATAAGGTTACCAGAACAGATAAATTTTTTTTTTAGAAAAATATTTTTTTTCTAAAGTATTTTTGGAAGAAGTGCTTCAAAAAAAAAAAAAAACATGTTATTTAAAGAGAGTTTTTATGAAAAACATAATCCCAAATAGCCACATCCTTATCTTTATCTTTCGAATTCTCCATTTTGAATCTTCCCTTTTTCGTTTCAGCATGGCTGAAGATCTTAATCTCCCAGAAGGTGTGACGATTCCAGGGTGGTTTAGGAGATACTTGGAGGCTAGGGCCACCACTGCAGGCCCAGCGGATACTCCTCCACCCCTAGTTGCACCTATTCCTCCTCCTCCTCCTCCTCCTCGTGTTGACACTTTTGCAAAGACGTGCAAGGAATTCAAGGCTATGGGAGGAAAAACTTTTCAAGGGACTGAGACGTTTGTGGAGGCCAGAGATTGGCTTAAGGAGACTGAGGAATTGTTGGATATCTTTGAAGTGGAAGATGGGAGGAAAGTCCGTTTAGCTGCTTGGTTAATGAAGGGAGAGGCCTCGTTTTGGTGGGAGGTCACTAACGGGGAACGTCCAGTCGATTCATGGGCGGATTTCAGACGAAGGTTTGAGGCAAAGTTTCTTTCAAGGGCAGAGGAGAACTTAAATATGGAAAAATTCCTGGCACTAAAGCAAGGGAGCTCATCAGTAAAGGAATATGTCAATAAATTTAATCAGTTAGCAAGGTTTGGCTTGGAGTTGGTGAACACGCCAGAGAAGAAAGCTTTGAGGTTCGTTAGAGGCTTGAATGAACCGTTGCAAGGGTTGGCTATGACCCACATCCCTATGGGAGCCACCTTTGAAAAGCTAGAAGAAATGGCACTTATGCATGAGGATAAGGCAGTTGAAAAGAAAGGGGATCAGAAGAAACCCCAACAGCAAAATAAGAAGGGTGGTAAAAACAATAATGGCAAAGGGAAGAAGAAATGCTTCAATTGTGGGACGCCTGGCCATCTCAGCAAAGATTGTAGAAAGAAAAAGAAGACTGGTTGTTTTCATTGTGGAGATGCGGGACATTTAGTGAAGGACTGTCCAAAGAAGGGGCAGAGGGCAGGGTCTACCTCGGGAGGACAGGTGCAGGCTCTTATGGCACCAGGGCAGGCAAGGGGGCAAGTTCAGGCTATTGCGGCCCCACCGCTGCAAGAAAGAGGTAAAACAATTTCTGTTGAAAGCTTAGTTTTTCTGTTTGATCATCCTGTCCGTACCTTATTCGATTCTGGCGCATCTCATTCGTTTATCTCTGCATCATTAGTTGAATCACTGCACTTGAACACCAGTTTAGTAGAGGATCCCTTGGTCGTTTCAAATCCAATTGGGGGTTCGGCTCATTTGACCATGATATGTTTGGATTTGAAAATCTCTATACTTAGCGTTGAATTTAGATGTGATGCTTATGTATTGGGCTTCACGGGCTATGGGCTAATTTTAGGAATGGATTGGTTGTCTAGAAATAGGGTCATTCTTGATTGTGAAAGGAGAGTAGTTAGGCTTGTGACTCGCCTTGGTAATGCTCTCGACATCTTTTGTAATCCCATAAATTCCGTTATGCTAAGTTATCTTGAATCGCTTGACGCGTCTGTAGAGAACCTGCGATCGGTAGAAGTGGTCCGGGAATATCCGGATGTGTTTGAGGAGGTGAAGGGCTTACCTCCAAAGCGGGAGATAGACTTTCGAATTTATCTTATGGATAATGCTAAACCCGTATTTTTGCCAGTGCGCCACATGGCTCCTCGTGAAAGGAGGGAACTCAATAAGCAAGTAAAGGAGTTGCTTGAGAAGGGGTTCATAAGACGTAGTATATCGGAGTGGGGTGCTCCAGTAGTTTTTGCCACAAAGGCGGATGGGTCTCTTAGACTTTGTATGGACTATAGAGAACTAAACAAGCTTACTAAAAAGAACCGACACCCACTGCCGAGGATTGACGATCTCTTTGATCAGTTAGTTGGCGCCTCAGTGTTTTCACAGTTGGACTTAGCCACTGGCTTTCATCAACTGAGAGTGGCTGAGGATAGTATAGATAAGACTGCTTTTAGGACTCCTGACGGATTCTATGAATGGCTAGTGATGCCCTTTGGTTTGACAAACGCCCCTGCATATTTTGTTGATTTGATGAGCAGGGTGTTTAGGGAATACCTTAACAAATTCGTGGTAGTCTTTGTGGATGACATCTTAGTCTTTTCTAAGAATAAAGAAGAGCACTCCCTACATCTTAGGGAAGTGTTGGAAACCCTTCGAGCACATAACCTTAAGGCAAAATTTTCTAAGTGTCACTTCTGGAGGAAGGAAGTACGGTTCTTAGGGCACGTGGTTTCAAAAGAAGGGATAGCAGTGGATCCCGCAAAGGTAGTGGCCATCCAAGATTGGAAGGTCCCTAAAAATGCAACCGAAGTAAGAAGTTTCTTGGGGTTGGCTGGCTATTATAGGAAGTTTATCAAAGACTTCGCAAAAATATCAGCTCCATTAACACGGTTAACGAAGAAGAACCTGGTTTTTACGTGGGACAAAGATTGCGATGATGCGTTCCAACGTTTAAAGAGAGCCTTAACTTCAGCCCCAGTCTTAGTGCTGCCAGACGGGAATAAACCGTTTACCATCTATACTGATGCTTGTGAGGGAAGAGTAATAGCCTATGGTGGAAGGCAGTTGAGGGTTCATGAAAAGAATTACCCCACGCATGACTTAGAGCTAGCCGCAATTGTTTTCGCGCTTAAGTCTTGGCGTCACTATCTTCTTGGTGAGAAATTCGAACTGTTCACTGACCACAAATCATTAAAATACTTATTCTCTCAGAAGGATTTGAATTTAAGGCAGCAACGGTGGATGGAATTCTTAGCCTCCTACGATTTTGAAATAGCATATACCCCGGGCAAGGGTAACGTGGTGGCAGACGCCTTAAGTAGGAAAAGGTTGTCCTTGAGTCCGTTGTTTGTTGAACGACAAAGCTTAGAATTCATCTCTATGTTTGACTTTAGACCCTCCGTTGACTTAGTACCCGGTCTGTTAGCATCCTTGGAGGTTAGACCTACACTTCTAGGACGGGTTGGTGAGGCACAGCGAGACGACCCACGGTTGGTTGAGATAGTAGAAAAGCTCAAAGGGGGGGAGTCGTCAAGCCATCTTCGTAGGTATACCCTAGACGATAAGGGTTGGTTACGAAGGGATAATAGACTTTGTGTACCGCAAGACGAAGACTTAAGGAAGGCCATTCTTGATGATGCTCATCGCTCAAAAATGACCATTCATCCCGGCAGGGATAAGATGTACAAAGATATGAAGCGGGTTTTCTTTTGGGCCGGTATGAAAAGGGATGTGGCCGAGTACGTCGCTAGATGCTTGGTGTGCCAACGAGTTAAAGCAGAACAAAAGAAACCCGGTGGGTTGCTTCACCCATTAGAAGTTCCACTATGGAAATGGGAAAGCATCTCAATGGATTTTGTGGATGGATTACCAAGATCAAGGAAGGGTAACACGGGGATTTGGGTTATAGTAGATAGACTTACTAAAAGCGCCCATTTTATTCCCGTGAAAAGTAAGAGGACTGCTCCGTGGTTGGCTTCTGTATACATTAAGGAGATAGTTCGTTTGCACGGTATTCCTTCTAGTATAGTAAGCGACCGTGACCCCATCTTTACTAGCGAATTTTGGAAGAGTTTACAAGAGGTGGTAGGGACTCAGCTATGTTTGAGCACCGCATATCATCCTCAGACAGACGGCCAGACCGAGAGGGTGAATCGCATTCTAGAGGATCTTTTAAGGCTTTGTATCCTAGACTTTGGGGGTACATGGGAAGAGCACCTTCCGTTAGTAGAATTCGCATATAATAATAGCTTTCAGTCTAGTATTGGCATGGCACCTTTCGAAGCTCTTTATGGAAGGCCTTGCCGTTTGCCTACATGTTGGTGGGAATCTACCGATAAAATCCTACTTGGGCCCGATATGGTTAGGGAAACCTCGGAGAAGATTGAGTTGATTCGAAGGAGGATGAAAGCAGCACAAAATAGGCAAAAATCATATGCTGATAAGAGGAGGACATATCTTGAGTTTGACATTGGGGACATGGTTTTTATCAAAGTATCTCCGTTACAAAATGTTGTTCGCTTTGGGTCCGTGGGGAAATTAGCACCAAGGTTTGTAGGGTCGTTTCCTGTAAAAGACAGGATTGGGAAGATGGCATATAGGGTGGAGTTGCCTGAGAAACTTAGTGGAGTACGCGACGTATTCCATGTATCACATTTGAGGAAGTGTTTGCACAAGACCGCGGAGGTGGTAGAGCCGAGCTTGCTTAAAGAGGTGGAAATAGAGCGTGATGCAACAATTAGACGAGCTCCTACATGCATTTTTGGGTCGGAGATCAAAAAAATTGAGGAATCGAGAGGTCAGACTGGTTAAAGTGCAATGGGGAGATGATGAGAGCAACGCAACTTGGGAGACAGAAGAGAAGATGCGTCCGTTGTACCCTTTTCTTTTTGAGGGTATGTCTTTTAATTTCTCCTTTATCGCTTAGCTTATCTTATCTTATCTTTAGTATGTCCTCTCATTAGTATCTTTGACCTTTAGTTAGGATAATCCTATGGTTGAAACATGTGTTTGAGACATGTTATGTATGATGGATGCAAAATGGATGCAAGTGTTTGCTAGTGGTTGCTCGTGGATGCATATATACACACACTTTAGGCACTAGATCGGCTCAGTCACTTCATATTGCATATTGCATATATATGGATGTATTTAGTATAATGGATGTATAATGGTTGTACCATCATATGGATGCTGCATTCGGTTGAATGGGTGTGCACGCATATAGAAGTAGTATGTAAGCAATTAGGATCTTTTGCATACATAATGGATTCATGACACTTACATAATTTGCATTAAGGAGGTCAACTGAATCAGTAGACCGCCTGATTTCGCATTAGGTAAGGACATGTACACACACTTTGCATATGATCATAAAGCATTAGAAGTCTTTTAAGGACAATGGATGCCTGTGTATGATGGATGAGTAGATGGACGTTTGAATGGTAGGATATACATTCTTCCAGACTTGAAGATTTCGGGGACGAAATCCTAAAAGGAGGGGAGAATGTAACACCCCGAATTTTCTATTAACACTAAAGTTGCTAAAATAATAATAAGTGTGTAGAAGAGGGGATGTATCTAATATGAATACAAAAATATTAATAAGTATGTAAGAGAGGGGATGTATCTAATATGAATATAAAAATATTAATAAGTATGTAAGAGAGGGGATGTATCTAATATGAATATAAAATTATTAATAAGTGTGTAAGAGAGGGGATGTATCTAATATGTATATAAAAACAATAATAAGTGTGTAAAAGGGGGGAATGTATCTAATGTGTACATTGTAGAATATATATATATATATATATATATATATATATATATATATTGCTGAGTGTTTGCTGAGTCACTTCTGACTCATTGCTGAGTCAACAAGATAAACCCCATCTTGTCTGAACGGCTGCGGTTATTTCTAGGTTAAATCTAATGGCCTAAATGAATTCTAAAATCTATAAATAAGTGGGTAGACCCTAGACCTAAATCACTTGTAAAATTAGAGAAGCTACCGTCGTGCTGCTGCCATGGAGTTCAGCGTAGCCGTCACAAACTAAGAAGAGGAAGCCTAATCATCTACAACTAAATTCTACTCAACAAAACAAATCAAACCAAAGAACTCTCTCTCTAATTCTCTTCTTTTTGTTGGTGAGTATGATGATTCTCACAAGACTATTACAAACTATTTTGACTCAGTTATGAATGGATCACAAGAAAGTGATGTGATTTGTAATTGTAAATTCTATATATTGTGGATCTCTTATTATGTTATTATGTTGTCGTATGATGTAAATTATATATGCTATGTCATGCTATGTTGTAAATTCTTTTATGCTATGTCGTGCTATGTTGAGAATCATGTCAAGCTATGTTATACCATCATACTATGCCATGTTATAAATCATGCTATATTATGTTGTAAAATCATGATGTTGTTGGAACATGCTTAAAGTTATGTTTTTTTAATTTAAATGGATCTTGTTTATGGGAATTTTCCTATTAGGTTAGGTGTACCCATAAACTTGAAACTATAATTAAATAAAACTTGAATATGGGAATTTGCCTATTGAGTTAGGTGTACCCATATAAAACCATGTTGTTAAAAAATTAGATGATGTTGATTCACACATGTTCATATGTAAGTTTATGAAAATTGATTGAGATTATATTAGGTGAATTTTGAACAAGTTGACACCTTTAGGTCCATGACATGTATAATCTATGCAAGTTGGACATATGCAAGTTTCACCCCTTATTATGATTCATTTGGTCACATATACATGTTGTTATTATGATAATCTCTTTTATGCTATGAGTTAGGCTATTCGAGTCTAACATATATTTTGCGAATAAACGTTCAAACGTGGGGTAGGGGTAATATTAGGAATTAATAAATTGGGTGCAATTTTGTAAGATTTTGCATACCATGAATGGATGTCCATAATTGAGTCAATTATGGACATTGTTAAAAATTGGAAGTAATTAATAATTCAAGTAGGGAATTATTAAAATTGGGGGAAAGTGGATTATTATTAATAATCAATGCTTAGGACACGAGGTTGGACCCGTTTGTGATGTAAACCTGCCCGGACCCGCCCGGCAAATCCAGTAGTCACAAATGTCGGCCCAATGTGAGAGGTCCTAGGCCCAAACTAAAGCATAACAGTTGTAAAGACACGAGGTTAGACTCTTTTATGGTGTAAGACTGCCCGGACCCGCCCGGCAAATCCAGCTGCCATAAATTCCACTCTAATGTGAGAGGTCTTTATGAGGTTATGGCCTTAATGAACTAAGAAATACTTAACCAGATAATCGTGTAAGGTGGGACATGGGGGTTAAGTAGGTGCCTTGGGTGGCATGAGGAATCTGGTGGTTGCCTTTAGAGGCATTTGAAATACGATTAGACTTAACCAAACACACATGTAAATGAACATGACTAAGTGGGTTAAGTGGGATGGACTAATGGGGACAAGCTTAGGTGGAATGCTTGTGGTAAATAGTGGGGGCCCATTTCAACCAGTATCCCAAAACGTATCTTTGTGGGCTCGACCCAAGTCGAGGACGGGACACGCATACTGGGTTTGACTATAAGAGGCCAAAACAGGGAGCGGTGGCAACGCAAGTCCAACGGGTTTCATATGCGTGTGTGGACCCGGGCTGGTAGGTAAGACGTTGTTGCATCGTGTAGGTATAAGCCGTGCATGTCCGTTGTATCAGGTTGACACTTTAGGGGAGTGATACACCCCACTGTGGGGCCAGCACGGGTATCTACGAGTTAGGGAGCCGATCGAATAATGGGAAGTAGAGTACACCTAGTGGACATAGGGGCAGGCGGCACCTATGTAGTCAGCTAGGGGTACGTAAAGCCATTGGGAAAGTTTCTAAGTGAAGCTAAGAGGGATGAATCTTCAGGGTGACTGGTGTGGTGCAGTATAGTGTTTATCCTTTAGTATTTAGGAGCGCCTATAACTTTGCCTTTAGCGATTGTCTATGTCCTTAATCTGCTCTTCATAGACATTTTCTTGTTTTCCAGCTTATGCCTTAGTCCAGTTATTTTGGTAATAGTATTGTAGAATTATCATATTCACCAGACTTTATGTCTGACCCCCTCTTTTCCATCCTTTTTCTCCCTTCAGGTCCGCAGGTTGTGCCAAGTTCTAGTGGAGTCTAGTTGGATCGCTTATCTTCTGGAAAGCTTGGACTGCTGAAGTAAAGTCCATCTTGTTATCTTTCTTTTTAATGTCTATTCATGTAATGGGATTATGTACTTGTTTTAACAAGATAGATATTGTACTTGACATTGAATATGGTGTTATGATGTAATCAAACATGTTTTGACTTCTGCTACAATGAAATAAAGTTTTTGAATTTCCAAGTACTATTTTATATCTGTCTTGTTGTAATTTTACTGTTCTATATTCACTTAAAACCTCCATGGAAGTTAATGCATTCCCTTTGTGAGTGACATTAATGGACGTGGGGTGTTACATGAAATGTGTTTGAAAATCTTCTATTTAATTGTTTAATGTAGATCGATTTTTAAATTTGAGATTGGGGGAAACGAGTTTGTGAAATAAGGAGCGCCTTAATTTTTGTCCTTTAAACTAGTCCCGACAGAGCTGTATCCTTAAAATAAATAGGACTGGACTAGTAAGCCCTTCACGCAAATTTCTCCATGCACTTATTGTAACCAAATGATTTGTTTTAAAGCGTACCAAGCATGTTTGGTTATTATAAGGTAAAAATCTATCCTCTGGTTTGTGTTGCATTGTATGATGGGACCTCAGTCTTATAGTAGCCTCATTTTTGAAAAGCAATGCGTTGTTTATAAATTGTTTTATTTCAGAGTTTTCATGGGAGTGAACCCGTTCCATGACATACGGTGTGGTCCCGTGATTTACCCTATTTTGTAAAAGTTAATAACTATTTTAGTTCTCCCACCAGTCCCATGACTGACTCGGAGTTTATTGTTTCTACCTAAACTCTGGGTGCCCATATTTTCCACACGGGTAGTTAGTAGTTTTGGTTTCGCAGATTTCTATTTAACAAGATCCTAATTTACAGTTGGAGCTATATTCGAAAAGCTTTATATCCATGTATTTCTTCCAGTAGTGGTTGTTGATGTATTCCCATTGTGAGTTGTATTTATACATTTTTATTTCCGCTGCTATGTAATTTATTCTCTGATATTATTTTTCCGCTGTGTAATATTATTTATTCTTGTACTCTGATGAATATTGTTGTAATAGCAATGAAAATTTCTCTTGTTTGGGTTCTGATGTGTCGTGTCCTCATACAATCCGGGCTTTTTCATCCCTTTGGAGATCGGGGGATTTCAGATTGTTGCAAGGTGGTATCAGAGCTTTGGTTTACAAAGCTCGAGAATAAGACGCATTAGAACCGAACAAAAGAATTCATCAGAGATAGAATTAGTAACATTCTATTTAAGAGTACTAATTAGAGATAGGATCAGTAGTATCCTAGAATGAGAAACTCATTATAGATGTGGTTAGTAATATCCTAAAATGAGTTGAGAGTGATATGTTTATAAGTTACGTACTTGTGATTATATATAATCCGATCTTAGAAAAAATATTTTTGATTGTATAAAAAAGTATATGTTTAGAAAGATAAATAATCAATCAACTGTTAGTATGATTGTTTGATTTCATATTTAATACTTATGACATCCGATTTGAATAAATTAGATGAAACCTTCGGCAATTTGGGGCTTCAAACATACAACACACTTGTTATTTAATTTAATTGAATTAATTTAGATTGAATTGCAAATTTGGTTAGAAATGAATATATATATATATATATATATATATATATGAATATATTTATTAAAAAGGTTAATAGCATAGCGTTGAGTAAAGAAAAAATTGCATGCCCAACAAAAAAGTGCACCTTAATGAGTTGGTTGGGCAATTTTATTATTATATAAACTGTTGTGAGTAATTTGGATGCGTTGTGATGGTTGTTCTATGTGAAATTAAAACATACGTCATAGGATAGTAACCAATAAATTATCGACTACACAGCATAACATACTACTGAAGATAGCAATGCATATCATTTTCCATATAAGCATTTGACACTTATTTGACGAGGTTTGGGAGTACCATATGGGCAAGATGCTTGCATGGTGATGACTGAATTACAAGTTGCACTGAGGAATGAATATGGACTTAATAACTTATAATAGGAAAATTGCAGGACTAAATAACAAACCCTACACGGGTCAGGAGATGATAAAAATATGCTCGTATCTCTTGTTTTAGATACGGCACACGAGTTATGATTAATTCCTGTCACCGGGTCATGGAATGATTTTTTTTTACATCTCCCTTAAGCATAGATAATTGATGATTTATTTGTATGCAATATATGATTTATTGGGTGCCTAATACAGCCTAATAAATTTTTCAGACCCACCCCGTACAAAGGAGGTTATGGCGAAAATTTTCAGAAATTTAGGGTGTTAGCCAAATTTCAGAGAAATTTGAAAATTCTTAGAAACTGAAAAGTTAAAGAACTAAATCCAGAATGGAAGTTGAGTTGGTTAGTTAAACAACTTTCAGCTCTATTCTTTTTCGAGAACGAAAAAGTTTTAAGTGGGGGAGGTTGTAACTCGTATTTTCAGGGCCAATTTTAAAATTTAATTTAAGCTATTTTAAGGAATTTGTGAATATAAATTGGTTATTTTTGCTAAATAAAATTTGAGAATAATTTTAAAATTAGTTTTTATATTTTACTTGACTTATAACAAACATGGTAAAATTATTAAATTGATTTATAAGTTATGTTTTTGGAAATTTTAAATTTTGGATTTTTGAAATCATCGCATAGCCTTAAAAGTGAAATTTTGCTAGGAAGCTCACAGTTCGACGGGATAAAATTTTTTTGGATTCATAATGACAAACCATTGTTGAGTTCCAGAATATGCGTCGAACGGAGTCAGTGTGTGGGCGTGCGCGATGAAGCAGTTCAGGGTAAACACTGGCGATCGATTTACAAAGGAACATTATTGAGACGATCTCAGAATTCGATTCCATTTTTTCTAGATTCGTATCATCAAATAATGGTTAAATCCAAAAGTCCATACTTTTTGGAGTTTGTGTTTGGATGTACAAGAAGAAAAGGTACGCTAGAATCGCAATTTTGAAGCTTATTTGAGCATCTTTGAGAATTTTAATGGAATGTCAAACGAACTCGGAAATCGACGAAACTTGATTCATTAGATTCATCTTGGTGTGTACTATCTCATACCTGAAATCCGTGCAAAATGAAGATCATTTGTAGTCGGGTAATCAGATGGAAAAGGAGATAAAATCACTTTTCCTCCTTTTCTTTCTTCATTTTCCCCCTTCCTCTCTTTTCTTCATTTTCCTCTTTAATGGCTCCTCCTCCCCTCCCCCCTCCCCAAACCCATGGCAGCCGCACCCTCTCACCGCCGCTCCTCCCTCTGGCTACCTCCTCCTCCCCCCCCTTGTCCTCCTCTTCCTCCTCTCCTCTCTCTCATCCTCTTTCTCTCTTTACTTTTGCAAAACCCTAGCCGCCACCAACCACCTCCTCCCGCGCCGCCGCTATCACCCCTGCCTTTCCTCCGACCATTCAGGCATCGCCCGCCACTGTTCAGGCCCTCCCCTTGGTCGTAGGCCCCACCACGGCAAAAAACTCCTCTTTTCACAAAAATCCCGTTTTACAAAAAGCCCCTCCTCTTCATTAGCCAATAACTTTCAATCCATGCATTTCTGGCCGAGGCTCATCAAAACCAAAGTTGTAGATCTCTTTTTTCTACACAAAATTAACATATCACAATTGATTTTTGGAGTACGGGGCTGCTCGAAAAATAGTTTTGAAGTTTGCAATTGTGGAGCGAAGATTCGCGATTTCTGGCAAATTGGAGCGTTTTGGAAAGAAAGTCCACTAGGGGAAAGTTGTCCAGAATGATGCGTTTGTGCTAGTGGGAAAGTTTGGGGAAGATTGGAGATCATATGCAAATTCTAGAGCAAGAGAGACAAATTCGAGCAGGAAAAGCGACAAAGGGCGAGCGCATGACAAGAATTTCTACATTGGAAGCATCGTGGTGATTTATTTAGCTTGGGTGAGAGCTCTAAACTAAATTAGTATAGTAGAGTAGTTAGATAATTATGCATTCTATGTTGCAAGTTAGAAATTGCATCATGTAGTAATATTACCCCCTTTGGAGTTCAACACTTAAACTATACACAAATCCCTTGCATTAGAAGCGTAGTATGAAAATGCGACACTCGCATTTCATACTCCGTGGATGGACACTTGTGGCGGCCTTAAATGGCATTTGGTAGTTGAGTATTTATTTATTTAGGACTTTGGTGTGTGCAATGCAAGTTATTGATTTAAATTTATTGTTGTTGATTGAAAACCCCACACGGGTCTTGAGATGATTTTTGACACACACGTCTTATGACAACCGCCCATAGCCCCTGCACTTAATAAGAAGAAGAATGCAGTGAAAACTGTGCATGACAGCTTTGAACGATTATTAGAGAAGGTAAACACAAGTAGAACCTATCGTAGAACTCACAGTGCAAGGATAAAGTATAGTAGAACATATACAACAGGTAATAGTAGTGAAGCATCATATAGCAAACTTTTAAAACTTTCACAACATCCTAAAAGGTTATCCCAACATCATAGGAAATATCAAGTATGTACATATGGTCTCACTAAAACACCCATATAGAACCTCAGACAGCGGAAACAGAAATACTAGGTAGTAATAAAAGTAAAACGTCAACCTTCTGCTCGCCTTCGCATAGCAGCATCACCCTCACTAATCACCTGTCACCTTCTACTTAGTCTTCCATCCACAATCGGATGAACAACCCAAGGTAATAAGAGGAAACACAAAACATTGAGTCATATAACAGTCTTAGTGAGTGATAAAACAGCTAAAAAACTTCAATAATAAATCATATGAGAATGGATAGATAAACATACTAATCTACCCACAACACAAGAGAAGAACTCAACCCTATCTTCCCTATATCAGATTGTAATAACCTTTACCATAAACAATTAACTGTTCATTCATGGAAACCAGAACACCCATTCAATCATAGTAAAGTACTCATAACATCTAGATTATATGTATCTCATGTAAACCACCCTAATTGAATTCAACATCCCTTAAGCACAAGCCTCAGAGGTCTAAGCCAATATCAGACAAGCACCCAAGGAACATCTCCTTCAACGTTGGACAATCTACATGAACAGAACAACCAATCATCCACGAATGACACTAGCTATCACTGTCAATCCTGCTTTGAAACCATCGTTAATCGTGTGACAACCAACCTTGCCATATGTCAAGGGCTAATGGTAACCCTAGTTCTATCATGTACTCTATACGCCTTCCAACGATACGTATGTTTGTCTAACCTTGACAACCAAGCCTTTGAACGATACCCAGGGTACTTGACCTATAACCGGTCTTTTAGGTGCCTTTATCGTACCCCTACTTTGAGCCTGCTAGAACTTACGACAACAATATTCTCTCGACCTTTGCATCTCTAGTCATACAACTCGACGAATTTTCATAGCTTAAGCAACCTTCTCAAGCAACCATTATTCACCAACTCACGACCTTCGAGTTGCCACATACTTCATTGTTCTACGTCGATCAACGAACACATTCAACACTTCAAACCTTCCTACTTGAATGAACTTCGAAGTCACACCATCACCGAGCCAAATTACATCACTGCACTGCGGTTAGGGTTCAAGGGGTTGCCCCCGATTTTTTTTTCAAGCTCTTCTCTTCAAATCTGGGTCGTACCCAAAAATATAATTTTTTTAGAAACGACCATGTGCGACCGACCACTGGACTACTTGGCTGACCCACCTTGTTTGACCCAAACTTCCTGAAGTACGACCGAACACCTTTAGCTTGGATGCCCGAACCCATCAAAGCTCGACCTAACATCCATGCTCGACCGACCCACTCAGGTGCGACTGACCCAAACGCTGCTCGAGCCAACTCTGCACAACATGACCCATACTTGACCGACCAACTCAGGTGCGACCAACCCAAACACTTCTCAACCACCCCCTTTTGGCTTGCTTGACCCAACCACTTCTGGCTTGCTAGACCGATCAACCCTGACTTGTTCCCCAAGACATAAATTTGGACCGACCGAGCCTACCACGAGCGACCCAAAACCTGCGCCACCACAATGCAACTCTGATTTTGACCAAAACTTCTCCAATCGACATAATCGACGAAAAATACTCGTTCAATTCATTCAACACAATTACAAGCTTCTTATGAAGTCAATAAAAGCGTGAATTCAACGATTATAAATAAATTTATGCAAATCACTCCAAAACCATGATAAAAGAACATATGATCTAAATTGTGGATCTAACTTTATAAACATATGAAATGGCATAGGAATTAGCAATTTAAACTTGCAAAAATAGTTCATAGGGTGATTCATATGAAAATGGACTTGTCAGGGTATAGATCTATGGTAAAACACTTGAATTTGATGAAAAACATGATCAAACATTCATATACTTCATTGAATCCGCTTGAGAGATGCAAATCACTCACCAATTCTCTCAAACAAGCAAAAAATCAATGCAATAAGATTTCGGACAACAATCAATTTGAACCAAACCTCTTGACTCGATGAACTCCCTCTTCAATTGTCGTAGATCTAGCCTTAAATGGTGTAGATCCTTGATTTCCTTCCCTTAAAAGTTGATTTTAAGGGTGGAAAGGTGTTAGAGGAAGGAAGAATAGGCCACCTAATGAGAGAATAGAGAAACCAAAAAATTTCCCAAACCTCCCACCCCCCTTTTATGCCGTTCCACTAGCCCACTAATGGGACTTCCCAAATCAGCTAATTATGGCTCTCTAAACCTAGACAACCAAATGGAAAACCTTAAAACAATGATTCCTCCCAAACCGATGAGCCATATCTTAAACGTAACCACTCTACAGAAAGGCAACCATCATTCCTTTCCAATGGCATAGGTCTCACCACCTTATTCGACCTAAATCAAAAGTTATTCCCTAAACAAGACTGGCAGGGAAAAATGGTCACAAACAAAATCGGTAAATATTGTGGACATGTCTCACATCCCCATAAGTAACATATTAAAATACGAGAATGATCCAACCCTCATGGAATAAAATACAAATATTTTACGATCTTCCGATACGTAAAATGCGGGCTATTGCATATCTCCCTTGTGTGAAATTGCGGTTAATCGATTGATTAACGAATTCATGTGAGCATCAATTATTTGATTGAAGCTCATATGAAAATAAAATGCACATTGAATATCATTTTGGATGTTGATAGTTGTTTGCAACTATCATTGGGTGTAAATGATGAATGTAATCCATATAAGTTTATTTATATGGATATTAGTTGAGATTTTATTCCAATCCGGAGTAAACATGAATATTTTTATAATGTAATATTCAGTGAAATTTGAAGTTAATTTTGATGTCCGATTTTGGATGGACACGAAAATATAAAAATGTTAAATCGAGTTAAGTATATAAACACAATTTTGATTCGAACGGATTTTATATTGATTTTATTCATTTTTTGAAATGAATATTGAGAAGACTGAAATTCAAAATATAACATTTTGAAAATATTATCCTTTTGAGATTATAATAAAATGTAGTGTTCTAGTTTAATTTAAATTGGTAATGGAAGTGAAATCGTTTTAAAAGGTTTATATAAACATTTTATAAAATACATTTTTAAATATAAATCGATGATATATATTATGTATATTTAAATGGTTTGAATAGAACGCAGCGCGTAGCGACCGTTCGTGAATTTCAACCATTGAATTGAAATGGACGTAACGGGAGATCCGACTGTCGGATTCTCCTAAATCTGGAACCGTTGGGTTCGTCTCAAAAAGATTTTTCCAATGAATATATAAAATTTTAATTTGAATGGCTAGATTTTAAAATATGTCCAAATCAGTTTTGGGAAAAGGTAGCTATGGATGCACTTTGGTGGCCAATATTGAAAACCGATTGTAAAGACCTTATTAAAATAATTAAAAATATGAATAAATTATGCAAATTCATAATAAATTATTTGGAAAAATTTGGATGCGATAATTCTACATTTGAAAGATAAAAGATATTTTTATCCGAATGAACTAGTTAATAAATAGAATAATAATCCAACGATTTTTAGAAATGGTAAATTAGATTTGGGTTTGTTCTAAATGGTATCTTCATTAATACCGTTCTTAAACCCATTTATGAATGGGATAAATCTTTTAATTAAGGTTTGGAGAAAGTTTTCTAGTTTATTTTAGTTAAACTGGAATTGAATGGAATTAGATTAATAATAATCGAGATAAGTTTATGTGAAGGAAGGCGTTTATTATTTATGGAATTTAAAAGGCCTTGCCATTATTCCACTTATAGTATTGGTCGGATATGGAAATTTATATCGATTATAAATTGTTCAGAATTCCATGAAGATTCCATATTAATGGAGGATGATTTTGGGTTTATTGTGAGCGTTGTTTTTAATGACATTTGTTCTTTAACCCGAGTAAAGGCAAGATAAATTTTCAGAAGTTGAATAATTATTAAAAATGATTTTTGGGATTAAAACAGAACTAGAGTTTGAAGTAACCTTTAATTAGATTGAAACATAAAAAGAGAATTAAAATTATCAAACAATACAAATGATCGAGATGCTGCACTATCAGTTTTACTCCATGCGATAGTTAAATATTTAATTAGATTTGAAATGATAAATGGCAATTAAATTTATCAATAACACTACGAGTGTTGAATATGGAGTACCACCAGTTTTTATCTATGAGATGAATATGTTGAGATTGGAATAAAATAAAATAAATGGAATCTTTTGAAAATGATATCCAATGGAAGATTAACTATAAGTTTAAAAGAATTTATCTTTGCTGAAATTAATGGGAATCTACCCAAAGATTATGAATATTTGATTAAAAGAATATCCTGGATTGGAATGAGATGCGTGTTATTTTTATATATCACATGGTTATAAGATGCGCGAGTTATTCGGAAAGACTGGGTTTAACCCGTTCAGAATAACTGTTACGAGGACTAAAAGTCAACGATATAAAGACGGTGATTGAAGACCGGAGATTTTCTCATCGAATGGATGATTACTCATGTCCTGATTGGGATGATCTTCCGAGAAAAGGTAACAAGTGGTGTTCATCCAAACGTACTTGGAGATCAAACGGAAATGCGAGGACCTCTATCTTGTATTGGACATACGAGACAAGGAATAAGGGGCCTTCGGCTTTGTTAAGACCCAAAACGAACTTGTAAATGGGTTATGTCTGACATTGTATTGTGTGCTATATTTGTTGATATCTGCTAAATATATCTGTTTGGTGGCGGAGAACTTATTCTATTGCTTAACACTCTTCTCTGAGACATATGAGCTTATAGGTTATATACTGGCAGAAATCAATGATATAGTGTAGATTGATAATGTGGCATGCTGAGATGCACATGATCAAGGCTTTTGATGAAAAGTAGGGCCTAGTGATTGATGATCAAAGCACATCTTTAAATAGCTTAGCTTTGTGTATAGCATTAATTTGCGAGCGTCACACCCCGGTATGAGTCATAAACGGGATAAGGGATGCAGTCGGTGCATACGTTTTTTCTATCTAGAAGTTGTGTCATGGTATGGTGCCTAGACATTTTTACTTATGTGGATATTGGATTGTGTTGCGCCTCGGATATAGAGCCAACTAAAAGGCTCGAATATAGGTCTGACAGGACCGGGAAATGTATTGTTCAGTAATAACTAATCCTCAAAAGTAAGAGAGGTCCGGCACTACAGGATCCAAGGGTTGCCCATAGGTGCGATCCCTGGTCATCTTGCTAGAGGTAATCTGAATCGGTAAGGAGACCATCCCTTGCCTTGACTCGTGATGGAATCCAATTCCCATTATGACATTTTTCGGTTTTCGTTGTAAACCAATATGGCGAAATAGTAGGATGGTGTACTATGTCATCTATGATTGATAAATTTATATTTGAAGTTTCTTGCCATACTATGAACTTATTGTAATAGCCAAATGATTTGTTTTAAAGCGTACCAAGCATGTTTGGCTATTATAAAGTAAAACTCTATCCTCTGGTTTGTGTTGCATTATGTGATGGGACCTGAGTCTTATAACAGCCTCATTTCTTAGAAAGCATTGCGTTGTTTATTAATTGTCTTATTTCAGAGTATTCATGGGAGTGAACCCATTCCGTAACATATGGCGTGTTCCCATGATTTACCTTATTTTAAAGTAAAGGTTATTAACCGTTTTAGTTCTCACACTAGTCCAATGAATGACTCGGAGTTTATTGTTTCTGCCAAAATTCTGGGTGCCCATATTTTCCACACGGGCAGTCAGTAGTTTTTGTTTTGTAGATTTCTATTTAATAGGATCCTGGTTTATAGCTGAACATATATTCGGAAAGCTTTGTATCTGTGTATTTCTTTCAGTTGTGCCAGTTGATGTGTTTCCGTTATGCATTGTATTTATACATTTTTATTTCCGCTGCTATGTAGTTTATTCTCTAATATTATTTTTCCGCTGTGTAATACTATTTATTCTTATACTCTGAAGAATGTTGTAATAGCAATGAAAAGTTCTCATGTTTGGGTTCTGATACTTTATGTTCTCATATAATCCGGGCTTTTCCGTCTCTTCAGAGATCGGGGGATTTCGAATTTTTACACTCTTCTAACTTAATTTCTACAATAAAAAAATAAATACATACAAGCAAATCAAATATAATGTATATAGAATTGAGAGAATAAATAGTTTTAATGGAAGATAATGCAAATCGATGCTTAACAATAGATTCTTCGCTCTCTTCCCTTTTTCTTACATTTCTACAAATCTAGAATTTTCACTGTTGATGACAAAAAATGTCGCAAACACCAAAGATTCCCAGTTACTAGGAATTATAAATATGGTCGCATAGACAGGAACATAAATAAAGCATAAGCAGTAAATCACACAAGAGATTTATAGTGGTTTGACCTCAGTGAGGGCCTACGTCCACTTTGAAGAGTCGTTTGAATATTATTGATCACTTGGAAGAAATTACAAGTTTGAGACTATCTCATGACATCTCATTACATACATTTTCCATGATATATGATGTCATAATTATCATATATTGAATAATAAGGAAAAAGACAATTTTATATTTCTTCTTCCTCAAAGAGGAGATGCCATTAATGAAGCTTTATGGAGGTCTCCAAGCTCAAGAGTTCAACCCTTTTGAAGTGTGAGGCCATGGGGTATTTATAGGAAGCGGTTAGGTAGGGGTTAGGTAGGAGTAGGTAAAAATGGGAACCGTCTTCCAGAAATTCGCACCTCCAACTGTCGGTCCTCGGAAATTCGCATCTGGGCGAGGTGCGAAATTTCGCACCTGGTAGGTGTGTGCAAAATTACGCACCCGGCTGGGTGCGAAGCTGATTTTGACAAGAGGCATTGTCAACGCTGGTTGGCTCCGTTGATGCGGCGTTGTGAAGGTGAAGGTGTGAGGTCCTTGTTGGTGAGATCTCTCTTCGGTCTTTGCTTCTGCACTTCCTGAGTTTCGCCCTTGTCCCTGGCATCATGCGATAAGTTGAGTCAAGCATGCCTTGAGTACTTTTGTTGACCACACCAAATGGCTGGTTAACATTTGTCCCCCAAAGTACGTCTTGTCCTTACGCATTGTCTTGACATGATGTGCTTTGGAATGAAAGTTGAGATGGTAGTTGGGTTGCGGATTTATCCTGCAATTATCGGAGAAAATGTATTAGCTAGCTGGCTCATTCGTTATGGAATTGTGAGCGAGCCGCTGTTGGATTGGTATCGAGCTCGCGCAGCTGAGTAGCCATCATCGCATGTTTTAGGCGATGGGATCTTAGCGGGATATGAGCACATGCGGCCGTGAAGATTTCCTTTTTCTTGGAAGGTACGAAATTTCGAACCCTATAAGTTCAAATCATCGATCCGTAGTTGCTCGAGAATTCGAGTCGTAGGGCTCAAAATTTCGACCCCTCAGGCTGTAATTTCGAGCCTAGGCTTGGAATACAGAGGGATTTTTTCCTTTTCACTATATATATAGGCCCCTCCCCCTCATTTTTCTTCCTACTTCTATTTCGCATCAACTGCCATTGTTCTGAAAGCTTCGTTCCTCGACCACTTTGACTTAAAATTTTCTAAGGTAATGGGCTTGGTCGAGTCGAGCGAAGGAGGAGAAAGGGCGAGGTGCGACGGAGGGGGCTTGAGATTTCGAGCCCAAAGGGGAGGTTCGAAAATACGAACCTAATGCGGTTCGAATCTTCGTACACTGTAGGGTTCAAAATTTCGAGCCCGCGGGCTCGAATTTCCGAACCCCGATGTGTTCGAGGCTTCGATCCCCTGGGGTTCGAATCGTCGGACCTTGAGGGTTCGAGCTTTCGATACCGGGGCTCGAATTTTTGAACGAACTAGGCTCGTCAGGTTCAAAATTTTGAGCCACTGTGGTTCGTGAATTCAACCCCCGAGGGGTTCGAATTTTTGAGGTGCCCGGGCCCGGTCTTGGGTGTCTCTGGAAACTTCATGCCCCGAGGCATGGTTGAGCGCAGTGCCTTGGCCGGGTGTTGACTTTTGCCACTTCGAACTTTGATTTCTTAACTGGCTGCCCTTGGACTTATACACTGTTTGTTCGGTTGTACGAATGTACCATTGTTGTCATTGATAACTGCGCGGGTAGGAACTTAGAATTTTCACATAGGATAGAGCATATATATGGACTGTGTCTGAACTGTAAAGATCTTTAGCATTTCTATGCACGCTCTCATTCTTTGCATGACAATGCTCACACTTGTTAATCTTCATCAACACGAGGGGTACAGGTTATTTCACTATGATGTCTAACACTGGTATATTGAAATATAGCGATCTATGCAAACAAGATCACAGACTGGGAAACTTCTGGAAACCGAGGCTTCCCTGCTACCATCTTACACTTCTAATTCTATGGACAACACCAGCTCTGGAAGCAGCGAGCTTGAGACTAACGAAGGGTCGACTCCTTCTCGGACAGGGTGCTCGCCTGAAGTGTCGGAGCATGGGGGTCATGCTGAGAGGTTACATTCTCCAATCGTACATGCCAAGATGGAAAATGTGGATATTATGGGTGGTGATGAGCCGCTTACCCCAGTGGCTCCTGACATGCTTCCTGATGCAGTCATCTTGGACAATCCTCCGGATTCGGTGCCGTCGCGCCAGGATGCCGCAGCGGTTAGAAAGCTGTCATCGTGGTTTAATATCCCAGAGGGGGAGGCTCAACACCTAGATCGCGAGGAAGGGCCCACGTGCCGCTTGGAGGTTTCACTGCTTGGAATCAGCATACTTGCCTTGCGGGGTGCGTGCCCCCGGCCAATGACTTTATACGGGAAATGCTATTCTACTTCCGCCTTGCACCCTCACAGCTACACCCGAATTCTTATTCTTCGCTCTTGGGTACTTGCATTCTCTTTTAAGAGTTCCTGCATTGGGATCCCATCGGAGAGGACATTCGGTACCTTTTCCATTTTAGGCAGTCAACTGGCGCATTGTCTTCACAATGGTTCTTGGAATCGTCCCCCGCTACTAGATTTTTTGTCGGAAAGTGGCCCAGACCATCGGTGATTAAGCATGATTGGTTCTTTGTTTACCTCCCTCTCGGATTCGCAAGGAGATGGATAGAAGGAAGTGGGTATCTTTAATCTTCGTCTCCATTCTCTACAAGTTGCCAAGATTTGTGACTCATTGTTTTTTGTTGTGGCCGGGAATCCCGAGGCACCTACTGACAAAGAGTATCGGCAACATCTCGAGGCTCTGAGAGCTATTCCTGAGGAATCCCGTAAGACGGATTATGTAGTGGATCAGGACCGCCTTCGGCGTGTTGGGTTGCTTCCGGCCAACCGGGCCATAACCAACCCTGTAGTGGCGGGTGGTGTATTGAGGAAGAAAGCAGCGGAAGGTCCTGCTGCCCCCGCTTTGAAGAGAAAGATGGCTCCTGGCGGGCTTGGGCCCAGAAAGGTTGTTAAGTTCCAGGAAGGTGTTAGTGGTGACAAGGACGGTAGTGCGGAGGCGGTTGCTCGAGACAAGTGACTTTTCGACATTTCTACCCCACCCCCGACGGGAGGGGCGGGGGAAGAAGCGTTGGCCAGTCCTCATTCTCCTGCAACCTCTCTAGAAGCCATCACCTCCTTTGAAAGAGTAGATCAGTTTGCAGGTCTGAGTATAGTTCCTATGAATTTGTCTATGTGGCCGAGCGCCGCTAGTATGAAGGATCTAGCTCGTGCCGTGGAGTGGCTAACTCCTTCGACTGAGGGACATTCTTGTCTGTTGGGAGAGCACTTAGGACGCACACTTATACACACTAAACTGCATATAAGAGTGCTTGCATGTGCTGCTTGACTGACTTTGCGTTATTCCTTTGACATGTGATATGGCTAGAGGAAGCAGGGGGTGAGGTCGTGGAGACCGGAACCATCCCGAGAGTGCTTTTATTGGCTCCTTCAGGAGGGTAGCTAGACTGTATTTCGATGCCCCACCACCGCGAGGTCATGGTAGCGGGAGTCGTCACCCAAGATAGGTCCTCATCTTCTATGACTCCTCCTCCTCCTCCTCCAATTCGAGTGTCCAGTGGGGATTCATGGTTTGATCAAGGAGGGCCGAGTCGCGTGTCGTCAGCAACTCCACCCATTGCTGCTTCTTCGGCTCCCGTTCAGACCTCAGAGGGGAGGGAGCCACCACCCGCCCAGCCGAGGCCGGACAAGGCGCCTATTGTAGGGACACAAGATCTGGCGGAGTCAGGAGTCCAGGACCTGCTCATTGAACATAAGAGGGAGTTTGTGAAACACCACTTTTCGGGGTTATATCTTGACAAGTTATGGTTTGTCTCTGAGCTTCGTCCTGCCCCTGACAGGGAAACCGGTGAGATACGGCAGCATGTGAAGGCCGCGTACCGTCATCTCGGTGCGCTAACCAAGTATTCCCATCATTTGTCTGACCTGATCAGGAAGAAGGATCAAGAACTTAGTAATCAGCTATCGATTATTGATGCCGGGTTGGCTTCCATTGCTAATCTAAATGCGGAATTAGGTAGGCTTTCTGATCCGTCTTAAGATCCATCTACCTCTTGCTTCTTTGATGTTGCTAACTTGTGGAGCATGTCGTTTTAGCTGGAGTGAAGCATCAGTACGATGGATTCAAAAGGGGGTCTGACCATTCTTCCTCTGTTCTGAAGGAAACCATAACTGAGTTAACTGTCCAGAATACTATCCTAAAGAAGGAGAAGGCTGAGGTGGACAAGGCTTGCGCCGAGCTAAGACGAGATAATGCACCAGTCCTACAGCTTAAAGAGGACAACAAAACTTTAAGGGCCGAGAATGCCCGCCTAACGAGGGAGCTTGAGGCTGCCAGGAAAGCGAGGGAGGATGCAGAAGCCAATAACCGAGAGGTGTTAGGTGCTGCCGAGGGATTGAAGGTTGAGCATTTGAGAGAGTTGGAGTGCTTAAGAGATGAGCTAACGGATGCGGAGTACCGGGCACAGTCGTTGGTGGAGGAGGATATTAAAGACATGCTGGTTAATGTCCTAAAATTCCGTGGAATTTCTTGGAGGGAAGATTACTCCCGGGAGCTAGCTCGGACGTGGGATAGGCTGGTTCCGTATGAGGCCTTCTTGCGCCAAGTAGATGTTGCATCTTTGGATGAGCGATAGCTTGTGATCGATCTTTTGACTAAGGAGGAGCGTGTAAAGTAGAAGGAGGGCAGAAGACTGTTATAGGAGGACGCGGAGAGGGATAGGCTGGAGAGACTTGCAGCTGAGAAAAGAAAGTTTATCATGACTGATAGCGTCACGGAATTTGTGACCTTTGCGGAGGGGAGCTCCTATTGGCCACCGGTCCTTGGATCGGTTACAACTAGCGAGCCGATAAGTTTGACTCAGGTTTCGACCGAGCATGATCCGGAGTCGAGAGAGACTAAACTTACATTGCCCGTTACGCCAGATGCTCTTTCAATTCTCCGTACACCGCCCTTGGCTGGAGGTAAATTACTTACAATGCATCCCGGAGGATGATGTGGTTACCGAATTCACGGATTAGAAGATTGTGTTTTCATTGTGCAGTCCCTTCTGGATTAACTGTTGCATTGGATCCGACCCCCGTGATCCCCCAGGTGATTGAGTTTGGGCTAGGACTCGGGGGGATTCGTTTTGGAGAGAGCGGAGATCAGATTGATACTTTTGATGGGATAAGGGCGACTCCCAACCTTTATGAAAGCCTTGCTGACGAAGGAGAGGAGTTAGATGGGCAGAGTGCCGCTGCCTACGGTCCAGCGGAAGCTGATGTGTCCTTAAAGGCCGCCCTAGTGGATGAGTAGAAAGCCAAGATGGCGGTGAAGATCGAGGAGGTGGAGGAAAAGCATATGCAGGATGAGGCTACTAGGAAGGAGATCATAATCCAAACTAGGGAAGATGCTGTGAAGAGGGTTGTCGCGACCGTTGCTCAGGGGAAAGTTGACGAGGAGGCGAAGAAGAAGAGGGCGGCGGATGTGGCCCAGAAGACACGGGAGGATGAGGAGGCCCAGCGAAGGGCTACCAAAACCCGCGAGAAAACAAAGGTTGGTGATACCCCGCGCAAGTCTCGGATACTCGCCGAGCGACTGGTGCCAAAGAGGCCAAGGAGAGAGCAAAGCTGGAAGGGAAAACCATTTAGGAGGCGAGTGCTGCGGCGATAGGTCCTACAGCTGGAGGTGCCCCCAGGCCCTTGCCGCATAGTGATCCTGCCGACGTTACTGAGATTTCTAGTGGCGATGGGACAGACGAGAGTCATCTATCAAATTCTCACGAGTCGACTACCTCGCAGAAGGTTCGAAGTGGGAGAGGTGGATCTGGTAAGAAGAGGCCCGGTTCCAAGGATGAACTGTCGAGCGCCGAATCTGTAAAGAAAAAGCACAAAGACAAAAGGAGGAAGCGTGACTAGCATTATTCGCTTAAGCATGTTTTAGCAATCATTTTGGTAGTGTAGGACGGTAGTTTACGTGAGTTCGGCCCTCATTTAGGTTTTTCAAGGCATGGTGTGGTTCTCATGTACACTCTGCCATTAGAAGGAAAGATATTAGTAGTGTAGTTGGTTGTAATATGTGTGTGTGTGTGCGTGTTGTAATGAAAAATGAATTAGTAAAGATTGCACTTTTTGTTAACTATTCGGATGTTCTTCCCATGTTTTCATGCGTCCCTTACTCGCATAGGCATACTTATCATTACATTTAGCAAAATGGCGATTGTGAGTGTTGTGCCCCCGGCGGGTGATTCCAGGGGGTGTGAATTGGGAGCCGTGCTCGGGTTGTTGTTCCAGAGGGCTGTGAGACAGTGTGTAGGCTTCTAGTAAGTCTCCCTCAACTCAGGAGACCCGTAGTTTGCGAAGCCCGGCTTGAGCGCCTGCTGTTTTTTCTTGGGTTGCCCGAGATTAACCTCAAGAGTAGCGAAGGCATATGACGTTGTGTTATGCGGTCCGTCCGGTGTAGGCTCTCCCGTCGTTCATCGGGTTGGGGCGAGCCTGAAGGCATCATCGTTTGCCCGGAAAGAGAAGCCCGGATCATCAGCTTGTAAGGTCCGATTGTGGCCGTGGGCTACCCCTCAGCCTTGAGAGCTTCGGGGATGTGACGATTTAAGGGTCTGTTTTGGTGCTACGCAAAAGTATGACCGACACCCATAGTTCAGGGGGAGTTTGTATCGCCCCGTCAAGCTATTGGTTGGTTGAACGATTTATCCTCGACCTTAATCTTGGGTCAAGGTTCGAGTCAGAGGTTATTTATACTCGGTCGCGCCGCGGGCTGGCGAATCGAGTGGCATGGCCAGGTCCCGTGTTTGGGATGCCGGTCATTGCCAATGTGATTAGGCTGCGAGATTGGTTCGCGGTTGAGATGGCGGTGCCAACCCCAATGTTGGGAGTTGGTACAACGGCGTACAGAAACTAGATGTCAGGGTTAGCTAATTATGTCGCGTGAGGAGTAAACATAGAGTAAGGAGATAGAAAGATGAACATCATTTCCATTAATAACTTTTGGCATGAATAGCCTTTATAAAGCCTTGAATCATTACAAAACAAAACATCACCGGAAAGCGTAAACAACCAGGTGCTAAGTTATGTGAACTAGCGGCGGAGATGTTCACTTTTCCAAGCCCTTGGTAGTTCAGCTCCATCCACGGTGGCAAGCTTGAAAGTTCCATCACTGAGTCTTCGCAGTATGGAGTACGGCCCTTCCCAATGAGGAGCGTGGCCTATTGGCGGAGGGAGGCCCATTTTAGGATGAGGTCGCCGGTGTTGAGGTCCTTGTGGCGGACTCGAGAGTTAAAGTACCGAGTGACTCGTTGTTGTTGGCCAGCGGCTCGCTGGTCGGCTTCGTTTCTTTTTTCTTCTAGCATGTTGAGTGACTCTAAAAGCAAGTTTTGATTTGTCTTTGGATTGAAGTAGGTGACGCGATGAGACTGGAGCTCGAGCTCGATGGGGATGATGACTTTGGACCCGTAAGAAAGGGCGAAGAGCATGTGCCTGATTGATGTCTTTTGAGTTGTTCGGTAGGCCAACAGGGCTAGAGCAAGTTCGTCTGCCCACATGCCCCTGGCCTTCTCGAGACGCTTCTTGATTATGGACTTGATGACTTTGTTGACTGCTTCGGCCTGTCCGTCGGCCTGGAGGTGAGCTACGGCCGAGAACCTTTTTTCGATGTCGTGCCGCCGAAAGAAGTATTTGAATTCGGCGCTCTCGAATTGGGTACCGTTGTCTGAAATGATGGCTTGAGGGACCTCATATAGAGTGATGATGTTGCGTACCACGAAGTTGATCATTTTCTTGGCGGTGATAGCGGCGAGGGCCTCGGCCTCTGCCCATTAGTTAAAATAATCTATTGCAACGATGGCGTATCGTGCCCCACCTCTGGCCATGGGAAGAGTTCCAATGATGTCGATTCCCCACATGAAGAATAGCCATGGGCTAGTCATATGTGTTAGTTTCCGTCGGCGGGGCTCTTGGAATCTCAGAGAAGCATTGGCATTTGTCGCACTTGCGAGCATAGTCAGTGGCGTCTTGGTCGAGTGTGGGCCAGTAGAAACCGTGCCAGAGTATCTTTATGGCCAGTATTTTCCCCCCTGTGTGGTCACCACATTCCCCTTCATGCACGCTAGTAAGAATTTTTGGGAGTCGTCATGGGCCCCACATCTAAGTAAGGGGACATAGAAGCTTCTTCGATAAAGTATCCCGTCTACGAGATGGTAAGGGCTGACTGGCGGGTGAGCGCTCTTCTTTCTTTGCAGTTCTCTGGGAGGATCCCATGCCGCAGGTAGCTCTTGATTGGCATCATCCATGATTCCGGCTCTGGTTCGGCATTCATAACCGCGCCGATTTGAATTGGCTTGATGCCGGGAGAGTTGAGTACTTCGACGAGGGCGAACGCCAAAAGCTGCGGATCTTCAGAACTTGCCGGTTTGGCCAATGAATCGCCCTTTTCATTTTGGTCGTGTAATGTGAGTGGTAGTGAAGTGGTCAAAGTGGGTGAGCAATTTCTGAACTCGAGTTAGATATAGAGCGCGCCGTTCAGCCTTCGTTTGATATTCTTTTGCAACTTGGCGCATGACGAGTTGCGAGTTGGAGAAGATTTGGATAATCCTCAGCTTGAACTCGATCGCGATTCTTAACCCGGCTATCAATGCCTCATATTCTGCATCGTTACTGGTAGCAGGGAAATTCATCTTTAATGCATAGTGTATCGGGCGCCCCTCGGGGGTGATGAGTACGATACCGTCTCCCGAGCACTTGATGTTGGAGGATCCATCCATGAACATTTTCCATTCGTTGTCGGGGGTTTTAGCGTCATCCGTAGAGGCCTCCTCAGGGGCCGTGAATTCTACTATGAAGTCAGCGAGGGCTTTCCTGAGGATGGCTCGACTGGGATTGAATGTTATCTCGAACTGACTTAGTTCCATAATCCACTTCAGTAGTCGGCCGGACGCCTCAGGTCGTTGTAGGACCGGACGTAGCAGTTGGTCGGTGAAGAATTTTATGGGATGAGCCTGGAAATATGGTTGTAGCTTCCAGGAGGAGATTATTAAGCAGAATGCTAGTTTTTCGAGCTTCGGGTAGTTCTTTTCTGCCCCCGTCAAGTCCTTTGCTTATGTAGTAGACAGGTCGTTGGATGAGATCCTCGAGCCGTATTAATGCCGAGCTGATTGCCTGTGGAGAAACAACCAAGTAAACATACAAGTCCTCGTGGTCTATAGGCTGAGATAAGATGGGTGGTCGTGCTAAGTGATTCAGGAGTTCCTTGTACGCGGAAACGCACTCAGGGGTCCACTTGAAATTGCGTTTCCCTTTTCTAAGTTAATCAAATAAAGGAATGCACTTGTCGATGGCCTTAGGGTTGAATCGACTTAAAGCGGCGACCTTCCGGTCTAAACTTTGAACGTCCTTGATGTTCTTGTGGGTTTAGATGTCCTGAATGGCCTTGATTTTCTCGGGGTTAGCTTCAATGCCCCGGGCATTGACGATAAAACCCAGAAACTTTCCTGAAGCAATGCCAAAGGAACATTTTAGAGGATTGAGTTTCATGTCGTATTGGCGTAGGACATCGAACATTTCGAAGAGATCTTGGACATGATTGCTAGACACTTTCGATTTGACTAGCATGTCGTCTACGTACACCTCCATGAATTTCCCGATTTGATTTTTTAAGAGTCGATTAACCATCCGCTGATATGTAGCACCGACATTCTTGAGGTCGAAAGGCATGACGCGATAGCAGTAAAGTCCTAAGTCGGTTATGAAGGAGGTATGATCCTGGTTGCGGAGATTCATTGGGATCTGGTTGTAACCGGAGTAGGCGTCCATGAAAGATAGTAGTTGGTACCCGGCGGTTGAGCCGACTAGCCAGTCGATCTTGGGGAGCGGGAAGCTGTCCTTCGGGCACGCTTTGTTCAAATCAGAGAAATCAATACATGTCCCCCATTTACCATTGGCCTTTTTGACTAAAACCGGATTGGAGACCCACTCGGGGTAGTAGGCTTCACGGACGAAGTTGTTGTTTATCAGGTGATCAAACTCTTCTTCGAGTGCCCTGGATCTCTCGGGCTCTAGGAAACGGTGCTTCTTCTTGACTAGAGGCATTGTAAGATCTATGCCTAAAGAATTACATGCGATTGCAGGGTTGATGCCTTTCATATTGGAATGGGCCCATGCGAAGATGTCCAGATTCGCTTTCAAGAAATCAACAAGATCATCTTTGATAGTTGGGTGAAGGTGGGACCCTATCTTCAATACTCGTGATGGGTTGTCAGGGCTAACAGGTACATTTATTGTGGGCTCAACCGGAGTAGATCTCTCACACTCGAGCTCTTCGTCTTTCCTTAGATCGAGGTCGTCGGAAAGACATGAGTGGCACCTGAGCAAAGGCCCAGACGCCGCTGATTGCTATGCTGAGGTGGTCTTGGCACAAAAGGGGGTGGGCACTGCTTTACCCTTGTCCCGATTGCATGCATTTTTTCATTCTATCGCGTAACATTCCCTAGCATTGACTTGGTCACCTCTGACTGTTGCGATCCCTTTTTCTGCTGGAAATTTCATTAGGAGGGACCATGGCAATAGGCAGTCGCGGAATTCTGTAACAAAGGAGCATCTGAGGAAGACGTTGTATGACGAGACAATGTCGATAACAACGAAGGTAAGGATTCAGACTCGGCTCCGATCCCCTGTACCAAGTTCGACGGGTAGGTTGATGACTCCTACTAGACAGCTGGATGCCCCATTAAAGTCGTGGACCGTGGAGTGGCATAGTTTAAGGTCTCTTACCGCTAGCTTCATATGATCGTAGGCGGCTATAAAAATGATGTTGACCGAGCTTCCTGAATCGACTAATATCTTTCGAACAGTTGCAGCGCCAATTTGGGCCGTGATAACTAATGGATCGGTGGTCGGGATTTCAATTCCCGTGGACTCCCTTTCATGGAAAATGATGTTGCCCCGCATGGTTTTCCGGAGCTTGGTCGAGATAGACTCGTCGGGAGCAGAGCAGGACTCGTAGGTTGCATGTTTAATGGAATACACATATTTCTTCATCTTTCGAAAGCTGTCATGCGCAGAGCCGAGCCCGCCGCATATAGTATTAATCACGATCCCTCGCCTCACGTTAGACGGTCCAGGGGCTGTCTTGGCCGCCGTCTGAGGAGTTGGCGCTTGAGGTTTTGGATTGGCTTCAGGTGGAAAGGGCTCTTGAACATATTGCTCAAGCCGCTTCTCATGGATGAGTTTTTCAATTGCATCTCGAAGATATCGACATTCTTTTGTGTTATGTCCATACATGTCGTGAAATCGATAATATCTCCCCAAGTTCTTCTCGGAATCGGTCGACTCCCTGACGCAGGGCTTCGGATATGGAAAAGTGTTGCATGTTTCCAAGTAGATATTCTCTGGATCTTCATTTAGAAGAGTATATATCTCATTGGCGGTTGCTCCGGCCACTTTGCTCCCCGTTGCTTGGTCTCTGTCTGGGGGGTCCTGCACCCCTGTTTGGATTAAAGGGTCTTCCTGCTTCTCGCACCTGAGGGTGGTTGTTCATAGTGTCGGCTCGAGGGTTAGTGTGGTGGCTGGCGTCGGAGACGCGTTTCCTCCTCGATTCTTTTTGGCATAAGAACTGCCCCGCTTTATCATAGAAAGCATCGAGGATCTTTGGTTTCTTTCGGTCAATCCATGCCTCGAATTCGGAAGTAGGAAGGACACCTTTAGCTAGCTGGAGGGGTATGGTGCGCGGATCCGGGTCCTCGACTTCGGCGAGGGCGATATTGAACCTGGAAAGGTAGCTTTTAAGTGATTCCATAGGCCCTCGGTATAAGTTAGAAAGAGTAAGGGCATTCTTCGGAGTCGGGATGTGCATTCTGAATTGCTTGACCAACTGTGTCGCTAATTGGCAGAAGTTGTTGATGGAATTAAGTGGAGGGCGAGAGAACCAAAATAGAGCAGTCCTCGATAATGAGACCGGAAAGCATTTGTGCTTGACGGGATCGTCTCCTCTGCTTGAGTCCATTTGTCACCTGTAATGGTTTAAGAAAGCACAAGGGTCAGTGGTGTCGTCGTAGAGCGGCATCTGAGGAATGCTAAAGTGTCGCGGCCATTCAGCTTCATTAACTCTTCAAGTGAAAGGGTGGTGCCTAATGTGCGCTTCCTATGAATCATGCACATTTCCTCGCATCTCCCTCATGATCCTTCGGACCAGGTCGGGAAGGTAGGTCGGATGAGGGTCCGCAATCGGGACCTACGGGTTTTGGCGAGGTTCTGGTGTTCTGGCACGAGGGAGCCTACTAGGGAAAATGTCAAGGTTTTCTTTTTCCATGTCCTCGACAACTATGACGGGAGCCTGGTGCGCGTGATGATGTAGGTTAGGGTCACGCGGATCCAGTTATGGAAAAGAGCGGGCTGTCTAAATAGTAGGTTCATTGTCTCGACGGGCGGTCATTGAGTCTTATCGCGGAGGACGTTGGTTAGTAGGAGTGGGTCCTCCATTTATGACAAGGCAAGAACGGTCCTGATGTTGGGCGCCCTCGCTACAGGTAACCGTGGTCCGATCGCCATTACCGTTGGCATAGCCATTGCCATTGTCGTTGTCGAGAGCATTAGTTCAGACGGTGATGTTGTTGATGAGACTGACCCTCCTTCTTTGGTATGGGCCCCTGTAATCGAAAGAGGAAGTTTCCGATGCTGGTGGTCAAGGTCGTGCATTGTTCCGAGCTAGTTGTAGTCGAGCGACGACGCGCTGACTTTCTAGGAGTTGGCGCATAAGGTCGATGTTATTTCTTAGCACTTGATTAAGCTCGACGGCTGTATTTTAATATCTTTCATTAAGCATGCAGATTTGCACTTGGGTTGCGGGCACATCGGGGTCCACAATTGGACATTCAATTTCATTAGTGGCCGGGATGTCTGTCGGTTGAGGTTGTCAAGATGTATCGGCCTCGGCTGTGGCTGAAGAACCAATCATTGCGTTCTTTGACTTCTTTACCATCGTAAGCGGACTTGATAGCAGGTTAAGCAAGGAACCTTAAGCTAAACGAAGTCGAGATGGTAATGTACAAGAAAGACGCAGTGTCCGAGTTTTCTCAGTGAAAGCACCAAATGTTGATAGAAAAAAAATGTCGTAAACACTAAAGATTCCCAATTACTAGGAATTATAAATATGGTCGAATAGACAAGAACATAAATAAAGCATAAGCTGTAAATCACACAAGAGATTCATAGTGGTCCGGTCTCAGTGAGGGCCTACGTCCACATTGAAGAGTCGTTGGAATATTATTAATCACTTGGAAGAAATTACAAGGTTGAGACTATCTCAAGACATCTCATTACAATCATGTTCCATGATATATGATGTCATAATTATCATATATTGAATAATAAGGAAAAAGACAATTTTATCCTTGTTCTTCCTCAAAGAGGAGATGTCATTAATGAAGCTTTATAGAGGTCTCCAAGCTCAAGAGTTCAACCCTATTGAAGTGTGAGGCCATGGGGTATTTATAGGAAGTGGTTAGGTAGGAGTAGATTGAAATGGGGACCATCTTCCAGAAATTCGCACCTCCAGCTATCGGGCCTTGGATATTTGCACCTGGGCGAGGTACAAAATTTCGCACCTGGTAGGTGCGAAATGGATTTTGACAAGAGGCGTTGTCGAGGCAGGTTGGCTCCGTCGATGTGGCGTTGTGCAGGTGAAGGTGCAAGGTCCTTGTTTGCGAGATCTCTCTTCGGTCTTTGCTTCTGCACATCCTAAGTTTCACCCTTGGCCCTAGCATCACGAGATGAGTTGAGTCGAGCGTGTCTTGGGTACTTTTGGTGACCGGACCAAAAGGCCGGTTAAAATTCCTCTTTCTAGATAAATTGTAGATTTATAAGAATTTGGGGATTGTACGCCTAAAGGGTTCAAAACTTGTAATTTGGAGGCTATAAGGTGAGTGAGAAATTTACTAATACAATTATAATGATTTATATATTTCATTTGAATCCAATCTATGTTTTATGCCTATCAGCTATGTTATTTAAATAATTGTAAATTGTGGCAACCATCAGATCTGGTAACGAATATATTTAAAACTTGGGAAATGACAAGTTGTGGTTATGTATAACATAAATTGTAGGATTTTATATTTTTTCCCACATATTCCTACAAGTTATGTCACGAAATATGAAATGTGATGTATATGTAATGTAGCACTGTGGATCTGACAATCGATCCCATTAAATACAAATTGTTGTAGTTATGCTTCAGATATTTAGTTTTGTACTGAAATTGGAAATATGTAAAATTTGGGTAAAAAGATGAATTTGTGTATAATTTGATTTTAAGAATAAAAGAAATATTACTTGTTTACATTCAACATTGTTGGGTTTTTAGCTTAAGCATTGTAAATTTTGCCGTTTTCCTCATTTTTAAATAATGAGGCATTATTTTAGAATCACAACAGTATGGCAAAAAGAATAAAAAGGGGAAAAGTGGTGCAATGGTACGTATAAAAATAAGTACATGTTTTTATATGTATTTTACATCGACTGTTCGAAAATAAAAATACATTACATATATTTCTTGTGATTTGAAGATATGTCAATTCCACAAAATAGGCATGATTTATAATGAGTTTGGCTATCGGTCCTTGTGAGACTTGAACCTTTTTGGCAAGATTAAATATAAAAAGGGAATAATTGGTTAATTAATTAGACCAATTTACTAGTTTAAAATTAAAAATAAAGTAAAAAATAGTAATTACTACGTTGACTGCACACAATTATAGAAATAAATATATACATATTATCAGTCCTAATCAGCATAAAACGATACAAATGTGCATTGTATTAAATGTTGAATGATATTCATTTATGGAATCATACATGTAAATTTATATTCCATACATAGTGAATATATTTATGGTGTCCGTTGTAGCAATTAGTGTATTTGATTGCTATAAATTAGGCCATAAATGAATAAATAACAATTGTGACAAATGTTGAACGTTTGGATAAGATTCAATAGTGGAATTATACATAAATACAATCATATTGAATTAATATATTTGTGGTGATCATTTGTAGCAATAAACATAATTAATTTCCATAAATGAGACTGTAAATAAAGAAATAATTATTGTAACCAATATTGATTGGGGAAAATAAATGTGATAGAAAAATGGTTACAATTCCTAAAATCAATTAGGATAATTGTTGTGGACCCCAATGAGGAAATTTAAATTATGACCGCAATTATACACGAGGGTTAAACTCAACTTGTGGTGTAAGCCTACCTATAACCGACAGACAAATCTAGCATACATAGGTAGTCAATTTAATGTGAGTGGTCTAATGAATAAAAATAAATGTACTAAGACACGAGGTTAATGGAACGGCCCAAACTTCCCCATATGGGAAAGCCTGGATTGCTTTGAGAACACGACGCATCAGAACACAAACAGTAGAACATTTCATTACTATTACAACAATTTCCATCAGAGGACAAGAATATAACGGAGTATGAATAAATATTACACATCATAAATAAAATAATATCAGAGATTTATATAGCAGCGGAAAATAATACATAGTACAATGCGTAGTGAAAAATAACAACTGACACAACTGAAAGAGATATATGGATATAAAGCTTTCCGAATATAGCTCCAGTTATAATCCAGGATCCTGGGAAAAGAAGTATCTGCAAATCCAAAACTACCAGCTTCCCTTGTGGAAAATATGGGCACCTAGAATTTAGGTTAAAATAACCAACTCCGAGTCAGTCATGGGACTGGTGTGATAATTAAAACAGTTATTAGCTTTTATTTTAAAGTTAGGTAAATCATAGGACAACGCCGTATAACATGGAACGGGTTTATCCCCCACGAATACTAGTGCATAAAACAAACAGCGAAATGCTAAACAGAAAAATGAAGCTATTATAGGACTCAGGTCCCATCATGCAATGAACGCAGTCGAGGATAGAGTTTTCCCTTAGAATAGCCAAATATGTTTGGTACGCGAAATTTCATATTTTATTTTTCCTATATGTGAAGAAAATCAACTTCAAATATAGATGTATCAATCATAGGCGGCGTAGGTACCATTATATTACGTCGTCATATACATATATTTACAACTAAAACTGAAAAATAATGTATTGGAAACTGGGTTTCCATCTATGAACCGAGGCAAGGGGTCATCCTCACCGATTTTGAGACACACTAGCAAGTGCCTCAGGATCACACGTATGGGCAACCCTTGGATCTTCATGGCTGGTCATCCGTCGAAGATGAGTTATACCATAAACTATATGTTAGCCGGTTATATCGAACCTCCAAAATTGATCAGTATGTCAGCCACTCTAGAGCCACTATGAACTCAAATCATATCCGAGCCACTCAATCGGACTGAATTCCGAGGTACCTCGCTTTCCATCAAATAATATGCAACATCCACGTAAGTAAATAGTCTGGGATCCATACCATGACGTTACTCGTAGCTAGAACTAACATATGTCCATTTCCATGCAGTCACGATACCGTTTTTGGTTCATACCTGGGTGTGAAGCTCATGAATTAAAGCTACACAAAGCTATGCCAAATAAAGAGTTGATTTTATCATCAACCACAAGACTCTACTTTTCAACTAAAGCCTTGATCATTTGCATCTCAGCATGCCACACTGTCATTCCATACCGTACCACTGATTCCAGCAATATATGACCTCTAAGCTCGTACATTCAGAGAAGGGTGTTAAGCAAGCGAATAAATTCTCTGCCACTAAACAGATATATATATAGCAGAGATCATCGAATACAGTATAAAGGAAAACAATGTTATACATACCATCCCTTTGCAAGTCCGTTCTGGGTCTGAATGAAACAGGCACCTTATTCCTCGTCCCATATGTCCAATACAGGAGAGTGACCCTTGCATATCCGGTCGATCTCCAAGTACGTATGGACGATCACCACTTATTATCTTGTCTTGGGTGTACATCACAATCAAGACGTCAGTAATCATCCAAACGATGTGAGGATCTGCTATCTTCAACTACCGTCTTCATCGTCGACTTTCAACGGTCGGATCAATTATTCAGAATAAGTTAAACTCGGTCTTTCCGAATAACTCGCGTATCTTGTAATCAAGTGCTATAAAAGCACATCATACGCCTCACTCCAATTCATAATATTCTTTTATTAAAATATTCACATCTTTAGGGAAAGGTTCCCAATAATTTTATCAAAAATAATTTCATTTAAATTTTCTATTTAATTTTCCTTTTGGTATTGTTTTCAGAAGATTTTATTTTATCCTTTCACCATTCTAAACCAAATTGAGGTTTATTAACTACTCAGGATTATCGAGCCTTACCGAAGTAATCATTTATTTTATCTTTCCAATCCCAATCTATTCATCCCATGGAGCAAAACATGTAGTACTCCATATCTAACACCCACTGTGTTATCAATAAAATTAATTACCATTTCACGTTCAAATCTAATTAAAGATTTAACTATCACTTGGATTAAAACTGGTGGTACTCCATTCATGATCATTTCATGAATTCGATAAATTTAATTACTTTATTCTCATTCCAATCTAATTAAAGATTCATTAAAACTCTAATTCACTTTTAGTCTCAAAAATCGTTACTTAATGATTATCCAAATTTAAGATATTAATCTTATCTTTAACTGGGTTAAAGAATCAGTGTCATTAAAACACGGTTCACAGTAAACCAAAATCCGCTTCCATAAACTATGGACTCTTCACAAAAAACAGATCAATATATATTCGATATAAACTTCCATATCCAATCAATACTATAAATGGAATAATGGCGAAGCCTTTCAAATTCCATATATAGTAACAGTCTTGCTTCATAGAAGCTCATCTCGATTATTACCAAATTGAATTCCATCCAATTCCAATTTAATGTATTAAATTGGAAAACTTTACTTTGGAAAATTTCCATTAAAATATAACAAAAAGATAAATCCCAAATCATATCCTCACTATTAATAGGGTTAAAGATCATATGTTATTTACAACACCGTTCACGATAAACCCAAAATCCAATTTCCATTCAATTCCATTTAAATTAATTGATTAGTAACCTTCATTAATCTTAATAAAAAGATTTATTCTTTTCTCAACTCGGTTTAAGAACAGGGTCAATAAAGACACCATTCATGACGAACCCAAAATCCAATTTGACATTAAATACAAGGCTCTGAATAGAAATTATATATAACGACCCGAACTTCCCCACAAAGGAAAGCACGAATTGCTTTGAGGACAAGACGAATCAGAACACAAACAGAAGACCATGTCATTGCTATTACAACAATTTACATCAGAGTACACGAATATATGAATAAATATAATACATCAGAAAATATCAGAGATTACAATACATTACATAACAGCGGAAAAATAACACAAAACACAACTGAAGGAGATACAAGGATACAGAGCTTTCCGAATATCGTTCCAGCAGTAATCCAGGAACCTATGAATATAAACCAGCAAAACCAAACTACTAGCTGCCCGTGTGGAAAATAAGGCACCCAGAGTTTAGGTTAAAACAATAAACTGCAGGTCAGTCATGTGACTGGTGTGAGAACTAAAACAATTATTTAAAACTTTGCTTTAAAATGGAGTATATCAAGGGACCATATCGTATAACACGGAACAGGTTTCCTCCGAAGAATACCAGTGCATATAACAAAACACCACAATGCTTTTTGGAAAAATGAAACTATTATAAGACCTATGTCCAATCACACAATGCAATGCAAGCCGGAGGATAGGGTTTTCCCTTATAATAGCCAAACATGTTTGGTACGTTAAAACAAATCATTCGGTACTATTATAAGTGAACAGTGTATAAAACAATTTCAAATATAAAAGTATCAATTCAATGCCTCCTGGGTATTATATATCATGTCGCCAATACTAGGCTCTACAATCAAAACCACAATTGTCACGTATTGGAAATTAGATTTCCATTTGTGAACCAAGGCAAGGGATCGTCCCTACCACTTCGAGACTGTCTAGCCCGAGCCTCAGGAACAACCGCAACTGCACCTTGGATCGTCGGGGCTGGTCCACACGGAGTGGATTAAAATGCCTGAACACAGCGTTTCCCCGCCCTAAGGGCCGTAAACTGGTCATATCCTGACCAAAACATCGGCCTCGGAACAACCGATATAACCGAGGCGCCTCGCTATCCATCATCCACAAAAGTAAAACGTCAGGGCTTGCAAAATGCTGACACCGCTCCTGGCTAGAAGGAAACGCCTGTCCTCCTTGAGGTTCTCTCCTGTTTCTGGTTCACACCGGAGTGCGAGGCTCGCGAATTAACGCTACACAAATCTATGCTATATCAAAGTCGTGCTTTGATCATCAACCATAAGACTCTGCTTTTCAACAGAAGCCTTGATCATTTTCATCTTAGCATGCTACATAGGCAATTCACGCTATGCAACCGATGTCTATCAATCACACGGAATGAAATCTGATGTCAAAATAACATCCATTTACAAGTTCGTTCTAGGTCTGAACGAAATCAAAAGAACCTTATTCCTCGTTCCGTATGTCCAATAGAGGAGAGAGGCCCTCGCATATCCGGTCGATCTCCAAGTACGTCTGGACGATCACCACTTATTACCTTGTCTTGGGTGTACAGCCCAATCAAGACATCAATAATCATCCAAACGATGTGAAGACCTCTGGTCCTCAACCACCGTCTTCATCCTCGACATATCGTCGAATCAGTTATTCAGAACGGGATAAACCTGATCTTTCTGAATAACTCGCGTATATAATAAACGAGCGTTATAAAAACACAACATATGCCTCATTCCAATCTAGAATATTCCATTATTCAAATATTCTTATAATTTGGGAAAGGTTCCCATTAATTTTATCAAAGATAAATTCTTTAAATTTATTCTTTAATCTTCCTTTGAATATCCATTCAAACCAAATTATGGTTTATCCAAACTAATCGGGATTAGCGCGTCTTACCGAAGTTATCATTTGTTTAATTTCCCAATCCCAACCTATTCATCCCATGAAGCAGAACTGGTAATACTTCATATCTAACACCATGGTGTTATCGGTAAATTCAATTACCATTTCACGTTCAAATCTAACTAAACATTTAACTATCGCTTGGAGCAAAACTGGTGATACTCCATCTTCGATCATTTCTTGAATTTTTTAATTTCAATTATCAAATTCACCATTCAATCTATTTAAAGATTCATTAAAACTCTATTTCTGTTTTAATTTCCAAAAATCATTACTTAATGATTATTCAAAGTTAAGAAATAAATCTTATCTTTATCTCGGTTAAAGAACTAATGTTATTTGAAACACAGCTCACGATAAACCCAAAATCACATTCCATTAACAATGGAATCTTCATGGAAAACAGATCAATATATATATATATATAATCGGTATGAACTTCCATATCCAACCGATACTATAAATGGAATAACGTTAAAGCCTCTTAAGTTCCATATATAGTAACAGTCTTCCTCCACAGAAGCCCACTTCGATTATTACCAAATCGAATTCCATTCCATCCAATTTATTTTATTAAATTGGAAAACTTCACTTTGAAAAATCTCCGTTAAATCTTAAAAAAAGATTTATAAATTCCAAATCACATTTCACTGTAAATCGGGTTAAAGAACGAATGTCATTAAAAACACTGTTCACGATAAACCCAACATTCCATTTTATTCCAATTATTAAATATAATTGGAAACTCTAACAATCTAAATTAAAAGATTTATTCTTTTTAATGGGGTTCAAGAACAGTGTTACTGAAGACACCATTCACGACAAACCCAAAATCCTATTTGATATTAAATACAATACTTTGGATAGAAAATATATCGGCTTATATTCAATATCAAATTCTATGACCAACAAATATCGTATTGAAAATAACGATATAGATATATCTTTCAAATTTCCATAAAAATAACTGTATAATCACGAAATCCAACATCGAAATATTCCGAAGACAATATCGATTCAAATCCATTCCAATTTATATATTGGAAATCCTGGTTATTTTTAAAACCATTTCAAATCCAATTTATTTATTTAAAAATACTGGATTTATAATTCTAATACATAACTAGTTCATTTTGATAAAAAATAATTTTATCTTTTCAAATATGGAATTTTTCAGCCCAATTCTTTCCAAGTCATTTATTATGACTTTACACAAATTATTGATATTTTTAATAAGTTAATCAAGGCCCGTACAGTCGATTTCCATAAACGGCCATTGAACTGCACTTACCACGATCTTTTCCAAATTTGATTTAGACATAATTCCAAATCCAACCGTTAGATTTCAAAAATCTTTTATTCGTTAGAAAGCTCTTTTCGATATGAACCCAACAGTTCTGGTATTAGGAGAATCCGACAGTCGGATCTCCCGTAATGTCCATTCAAAGTCAATGGTCGAAATTCGCGAACTGCCGCAGCACGGGGCATTCTATTCAGGCCATTATATATATAAAATGTATATTTCATCGATTTCCATTTAAAACGTATTTTATAAATCGTTTTAAATTCGTTTTCGAAACGATTTCAACTTCATATTCGATTTCTAATCAAAATTGAATATTCCATATCATCGATATATAAATGATAATATTATCAAAACATTAGATTTCATTTCCTTTTCGATATTCATTATAACAATGAATAAAATCTATATAAATATCGTTCACGTCAAAATGGCGTTAATCTCATCAACACGGCTTTATATATTTAAATATATTCGTGTCCATCCCAAATCGGAAATCAAAATCATATTTTGACCTTTTAATGAATATTATTTTAAAATATTCATTATTTTAAAAATATTCTTTCTTTCCGAACTGGAATCAGACATAGTCAATTACCATATAATGTGATTTATATGGATTTCATACACACATGTATACAACAACAATCAAACGCATTCAACCATCATCCAGAGTGCATTCTACACTACATAAGCATTAAATATAAATATTCAATGCTTACACAGCCTGTCAATCAATTGATCGACATACAGCTAATTATTAGGACTAGTGTATGTCCAATATCATCCCAATACCCGTGTGGAGTTTCAATCAACAAATACAGATTTATTTGTGCAGTTCGGCGACGTGTAAAATTTATCGTCCCAGTCAAAATCAGTCAAATGTGTGTACATTAACAAATCATTATATTTGTTTATAAATATTTATTTTATTCATATACATTCTAAAAACTATATTTTTAACTATTAAATATTTTATTCCATTCCACATCACACAATCAATTTTCACAACACAATCAAACAAACAAACAAGTCATCCATGGTCTGTGGACGATGGGTGTCGGGTGTTGCTAAGCACCGTCTGCATCCCATTATATATTTTAACTAGAAATAAAATTAAGGGGAGAAGTTATCACCTTTGGGTTCCACTCTGTCGTGCTTTGATTGTCAATCTATGTAGTATACCTACATTAAAAATTATATTTTTAACCAATCGATAATTATTTCTTTGTATGATTATTTTATAAATAACATACATAGGCTAAAAAATAAATTTTTATCTTTCTAAAAATAATTTCATATTTTTAAAACAACGCTACATAGATAAAAATCACATTTTTATACCGCTACTACATAGATAAAAATCGAATCTTTCTATCGCTAATGAGTATATAAAAATAACATTTTTACATTGTCACTTTATATATATATAAATCATATTTTTATTTCACTTCTCACATGATAAAAATTAAATTTCTATTATGTTATTCACACGAAAATCACATTTTTATATCAATAATGTTCATATAAAAAGTTAGATATTTGGCTAATTAAAAATCCAATCTTTTTATTTTCAAAGGTCTGAACTTTATACTCATAAAGATCGTAGCTTTCTACATATCAAAATCTAACCTTTCTATTTATAAAAATATAATCTTCCTCCTTATAAAAATATAATCTTTCTACATATAAAAATATAATCTTTCTCCTTATAAAAATGTATTCTTTCTCCTTATAAAAATATAATATTTCTTCTTATAAAAATATAAACCTTCCTTTTATAAAAAAATCAGATCTTTATTTAACAAAATATTAGAAAAACTCACCATTTCTTTTATTTGCTGGAATCGATCACAGTCTGAGGCGCACCAGAGGGTTCAGGCACGTCGGAGGGCTCAGGCGCATCGGGGGTGGCTCCACTGCGGCTGTGGTGAGCTAAAGTGCGAAGGAGCAGCGGTTTTGGTCCTTGGCATCGCGGTTTAGGTCGAGGAAGGGGAAGCAAAGGCGTCGGAGAGGGGGAGGGGCTGAGGCCATCGGCAGTGGTGCCAGGTTGCGGCAGCGCCGGGTTTTTGGGGGTGGATTTGGGGGTTTCGAGCGTCGTACGGGGAGAGGAGATAGGAACAACGAGAGGAGGAGGTCGGAGGTTGGGGAAGGGGGTTGCGCGCAAGGCGGCGATGCGCGAGGGGGCTTGCGATGTGGTGCGGTGGCTCCGCCGGCAGTCCTTTTTTTCCTTTCTTTATTTTTAGATGGGGTATAATGAAAGGAGAGAGAGGAGGTAAAAGGGGGAGAGGGGCTTAATTGTAAAAGTTTTATATTATCTTTATTTTATTTTATTTATTCCATAAAGCAACTTTTTATTTCAAACTCAAAACTGAACCCACTGACTGTCATCCTGAACCAAATACCCCTATTCCGAACACAATGGGATATGTCCTGTAAGCCAATTCGACCGTTACGATCAGTTTCAATCAAAATCAAAATATAAATCTATATATTGAATTTGAACACACATTTCAATTTACTGGGGCCGCATGCTGACTCTAAAAATTCTAGAAAAATTATTTCTAGCTTCGTATTGACGATACGGTCCTAACAAAACTAATTTCGTCAAATTTGAAGACCGTTTGAAAAATGATCATTTTCTGGTTGATCCAAATTGACTGAAACTGTTAAAACACGTTTTATTTTGCCACACTCACATATTGATCCCAAAATTACGAATTTCGGAATCTAGATATAATTTGACATCCCGGATCCAACAAAAGTGGTTTCATCGAAAATAGGGGTCATTTGCAAAATTTCCATTTTTAAGGGTTATATTTTCCATAGTGACTATCCTGAATTTTCAATTGGACATAACTTTTTATTCCCGCTATGAAATTTTGATTTTTCAGATTCTTTGGAAAGATATTTTCAAACAAATTCAATTATTTCTGGTATTATCAAAATCTGGTTTATTTTGAATCCTGTACATTCATTTGAAATTTGAAATTTGAAATTTGAAATCGGATTTTCAAACTACCACGCCATTTCCAATTACTTTTATAATTAAAAATAAATATTTATATTCTAATTTTGATTTATATAAATATATACATTCTAATTCTATTCAAAATAAATTTCTCGCCGTTATTATTTAAAATAAATCATTTTAAATATTCAAAATTCGTTAAAATTGTCAAAATAAAAAATTTAAATTGTTTCTGATTTTCCGGGTTGTTACATTATATCAGCTTATATTCCATATCAAATTCTAAAACCAACAAATATCATATCGGGGATAATGATATATATATATATATATATATATATATATATATATATATATATATATATATATATATATATATATCTTCCAAATTCCTCAACAATATCGTCGATTTCCATTTAAAACGTATTATATAAGTCATTTATAAATTCTTTCTAAAACGATTTTATCTTCCTTTAAATTTTAAATCAAAATTGAATATTTTTTATCATTATGAAATTAAATTGATAATATTTTCAAAATATATGACTTTGAAATCCATTTCCTTTCGTATTCATTTATAAAATGAATAAAATCGATATAAAAATCCGTTCGAGTTAAAATGCCGCAAATGTACTTAACTTGGCTCTATTTACTTTAATATTTTCGTGTCCATCTAAAATCGGACATCAAAACCATATTTTTATTATTCACTAAATATTATTTTAAAATATTCGTTATTTTAAAATATTTTTTATTTTATTTGTTTCTGAATCGTAATGTGAATCAATCAATTACCTTTATAATTTCAGTTATATGGATTTCATACATCGCATGTACTCAACAATAATGATAAATAATCATTAACCATTCAAACATCATTCATAGTGCAATTTACAACTGTAAATGCGTTAAAATAAATAAATAACGCTCATCACAGCCTATCAACCCATCGATTGACATAAAACTAAATATTGGGATTAGTGTATGTCAAATATCATCCTAATGCCCGCGTTGGGTTTTCAAATAACAAATACTAATTATTATTTGTGTAGTTGGGCAATGTGAAAAATTTATCATCCCAATCAATATCAGATAAATAGTTGTACATAAACAAGCCATCCGACTTGTAAATGAATATTTATTCCAATTTCTTTTTAGGAAAATTTTATATAAATGATTTATATATTTCAGTTTCAGAAAAATTCGGCATTAGAACGGTGCCATATTAGAACCGGAATAATGTCTACCATTAACTCTCTCCTGATACTCGCTTGTGCCATACACCACAATCAATCAGTCCAATAATTTCACAATATATTCAAAAAAATTCACAACATAATCATATCACACAAATCATCCATGTTTTGTACAAAAAGTAGTGTCAGAAGCTACTAAGCCCGTCTGTAACCTAGGATATAATAACAGAATGAAACTAGTTTGAGTGAGGTGGTTCTCACGGTGGTTTCCACTCCTCCAATCTTTAATTGACGGTTTTGGTTTCGTTCGGGTTTGTATTTGCCACAAATTCAAACAAGCTCTAAATTGGACCCAGTCAGTTTTGTTGTGAAGCTCTCGACTCCACGATCGCAATGGATCTAGTTTCATGCAATTTGGAGTTCGAAGCAAAAAGTTATTAAGGTACAAAGTTTAAACAAATTATTAAATAATTAATTAAATTAACTAAACCCTTATTACCTTTTCAAAATCGTTCAACGTTGCTCCTCTCTAGTCATTGCTTGCCGCTGCCGCCTCAGGCCACTTGGGCCCGACCTGACAACGCAGCTGGCTTCCACCTTCAACGACGCACCAACGTCGGTCGTCGCTCTGTCCATCTCACCGCCTTTCGCCTGGATTTCTCCCGAGTCCCAAATAATCCTCATGGCTGATTTCTCCGCCCCCATGCTACGTAGTGGTCGCACACCAATGCTATCCTCCGCGCCTCACCACCCTGAACCACCGCCCATCAACAACCATTGCCAAATAACCCCCCCAGTGGCCGGAATCCGACCATCTTCATTTGTGGCTACCCAAAAACTGACGCTCACGTTCATCTCGATTTTGCCGCCACCTTAGGCCATATCAGGCCTACCACCCAAAGGAAAACTTGTCCATCATCCTCTCCTTTACAAATTTCTCTTTGGTGCCAATATCCAATTCGTCCTCGTTTGACGAGAAATCACCAAAATCCAAAACTAGTTTTTCGACGTTAACCTGAGATTCCGGCGAATTCGTACAACTATAGGTCCCCAACTTTTTATGGGAGGCAGATATCTCCTGATCCGAAATACCCAGAAGCCGTTTAAAATAATTGCTTACGAATTAAGAGATAAATCATTTTGTTTTCAAGCGCTTTTTTGCAAAATTTCGAGAGGGAGAGGGGCTGCCGCCACATTTGGAGGGAGATGAGAAGTGAGGGTTTGTGGGGAGAAAAGATATTATATAGTGAAGGGTTTATTATTATATTAATTTCTTAGTTCACGCTCTCTCCAACCGACATTTATCGATGCCACGGTCACACACGAACTCCGTTAGCGATAAAAACTGACATGCTGCTATGTCTTGACGATTTGATCCCAACAAAATTGGTTTCACCAAATTCCGAGTCCGTTTTCTCAAAAAGCTCAGTTTCTGGCTTAATTGGTGATCGATTAACAATTTATTATGCATGGCCACACACTAGCATCAAAAATGTCGAAATTTAGAATTCTCGCTATGTTTTTCCAATAGTGTTTCAACATAACTATTTTTGTTGAATTTGGAGACCGTTTGAAAAATGGCCTTTTAACTAGTCGATTAAATTTAAACCAAAATTGAAAACACGTTTAAATTTAATGTGCCCACGTATTAAATCCAAAAATTACGAAAATTGGAATTTAGCTATAATTTGACATTCCGGATCCAACAAAAGTTGTTTCGTTGAAAACGGAGGTCGTTTACAAAACGGATATTTTTAAGGGCTATTTATTATATTAATATATATATATATTCCATAGCGACTATTTTGAATTTTAAACTGGACATAACTTACAATTTATAAAGTGAAATCCCAGTTTCTTACATTCGTTTGAAAGATATAGTAAAATAGATTCCAACGTTTCTTGTTTTACTGAAATCCGATTTATTTTGAATTTTGTACATTCATTTGAAATTTAAAATAGAATTTTTAAACTACCACGCCATTTCATGCTCGTTTTAATTAAATTGTAAATTTATACGTTCTAAATTCGATTTAAATAAATTTTAAATCGTTATTATTTAAAATAAGTCATTTAAAATATTCTAAATCCATTAAAATAGCCAAATAAAAATTTTAAATTGGTTCAAAAATTCCGGATTGTTACAATCTCCCCCACTTAAAATCTTTTTGTCCTCAAAAAGGAACGGAGCTGAAAGTTGTTTAACTAACCAACTCAACTTTCATTCTTCAACTTTTCAGTTTTTAAGAATTTTCTAATTTCTCAACCCTAAATTTTCAAACAAATTTGGCTAACACCCTAAATTTTCAAAAAAATTCACCGTAACCTCCTTTGTACGGGTTGATCGGTAAAACAACAGTAAAACCACAACTTGCCTTTCAGGTCCCTAATCAATCAAAAAGAAAAAGTCAAGCGGCTTGCTAATCAGCTCATAAAATCATCTAACTCAATCAATACAGTAAACATATACCTATTTGTCGGGCATACAATTTTATTCCTCTTCTTAGCTTCCGTGCTACGACCTGTTTACGCATATATATGTACATTTATGCAATTCCAATCAATTTTCAATTCAGTTCAATAATAAATTCAATTTGGCTAAATTTATCACTCATTCTCATATTGGTTAAATTAATTATCATTCCAATATTTTTATTAGTTTAAATTAATAATCACACAACACAACCAACAATCAATATGTTGGTTAAATTTTCAAATATATTGATTTTATATACCCAAAAATCATGTTTTCAGTGCCAAATCACAAACAGTAAACTCTAACTAAGTTTTCGTTCTCACAACAGCCAATTAGAAATATGTAGATATCCCACTTTCGAAACTCGAATATAAATGCTGATGATGAGATCTCAATCATCATAATCATCTCAGGGCGATTAGAGTGTGATTCTATATCTACCCAGTATATTTGAGTCTTCAAGTACATGCGGATCAACGTATATTTAAAATCTCCTTACACCCGATAGTCCAAAATCAACTTAAAATAAAATAATCAAGTACGTATAATAAGATATAATTTTCAAAATTAAAATCATTTTTAATAAATAACACTCTTCAAACTCATTCTAAGATACTACTGATCCTATATCTAACGAGTTATTCTCATATGATGTTACTAATCCTATTTCTGATGAATTCTTTCATTCGGTTCTAATGCGCCCTACTCTCGAGCTTTGTAAACCAAAGCTCTGGTACCAAACTGAAACGACCTAAACTTCCCTGTATGGGAAAACTCGGATTGCTTTGAGAACATGATGCATCAGAACACAAACAGTAGAACATTTCATTGCTATTACAACAATTTCCATCAAAGTACAAGAATACTATGAATAATTATTACACAGCGGAAATAAAATAATATCAGAGAATATGAATTTACATAGCAACGGAAAATAATACGTAGTACAATGCGTAGCGGAAAATAACAACTAACATAACTGAAAGAGATATACGGATACAAAGCTTTCCGAATATAGCTCCAACTATAATCCAGGATCCTGGAAAAAGAAGTATCTACAAATCCAAAACTACTAGCTGCCCGTGTGGAAAATATTGGCACCCAAAGTTTAGGTTAAAACAACAAACTCCGAGTCAGTCATGGGACCGGTGTGAGAACTAAAACGGTTATTTGCTTTTATTTTAGAGTTAGGTAAATCACGAGACCACGTCGTATAACACGGAACGGGAATATCCCCCATGAATACCAGTGAATAAAACAAATAGTGCAATGCTAAACAGAAAAGTGAAGCTATTATAAGACTCAGGTCCCATTACACAATGAACGCAGTCGAGGATAGAGTTTTCCCTTATAATAGCTAAATATGCTTGATACACAAAATTTTATCTTTTATTATTACTATAAGTGAAGAAACTCAAATTCAAATATAAATGTATCAATCATAGGCGGCGTAGGTACCATTATATTACGTCGCCATATATATATATATATATATATATATATATATATATATATATATATACACACACACATACAACTAAAACCGAAAAGTCATGTATGGGAAATTGGGTTTCCATCTACGAACCGAGGTAAGGGATCATCCTCGCCGATTTCGAGACAATTGGCAAGTGCCTTAGGATCACACCTACGGGCAACCCTTGAATCTTCATGGCCGGTCATCCGTTGATGATAAGTTATACCATAAACTATATGTTAGCCAGTTCCATCGAACCTCCAAAATTGATCAGTATGTCAACCAACATGAGCCACCAGGGACTCAAATCATATCCGAGCATTTCAACCAGCCCGAATTCTGAGGCACCTCGCTTTCCATCAAATAATATGAAACATCCACATAAGTAAACAGTCTAGGCTCCATACCACGACGTTACTCGTAGCTAGAACTAACATATGTCCATTTCTATGCAGTCATCCCGTTTTTGGTTCATACCTAGGTATGAAGCTCGCGAATTAACACTACACAACACTATGTTGATTAAAGTTGTGCTCTGATCATCAACCACAAGGCTCTGCTTTTCAATAAAAGCCTTGATCATTTGCATCTCAACATGCCACACTGTCATTCCATACCGTACCAGTGATTTCCGCCAATATATAACCTTAAGCTCGTACGTCTCAGAGAAGGGTGTTAAGCAAGAGAATAAATTCTCTTCCACCAAACTGACATATATTTAGCAGTGATCAACAAATACAGTATAAAGGAATACAATGTCAGACATACCATTCATTTGCAAGTCCGTTCTAGGTCTGAACGAAAACGGAGGCACCTTATTCCTCATCCAATATGTCCAATACATGAGAGAAGCTCTCGCGTATCCGGTCGACCTCCAAGTACGTTTGGACAATCACCACTTATTACCTTGTCTTTGGTGTACATCCTAATAAAGACATCAGTAATCATCCAAACGATGTGAAGATGTCTGGTCTTCAACCACTGTCTTCGTCGTCGATGTTCAATTGTCGTATCAATTATTCAGGATGGTTTAAACCTGGTCTTTCCGAACTACTCACGTATCTTGTAATCAAGTGCTATAAAAACACATCATACGCCTCATTCCAATTAAGAATATTCTTTTATTCATATATTCACATCTTTAGGGAAAGGTTCCCAATAATTTTATCAAAAATAATTCTTTTAAATTTTCTCTTTAATCTTCCTTTTGATATCGTTTTCAAAAGATTTTATTTTATCCTTTCACCATTCTAAACCAAATTAAGGTTTATTAACTAGTCGGGATTATTGAGCCTTACCGATATAATCATTTATTTTATCATTCCAGTCCCAACCTATTCATCCATTGAAGCAAAAATGGTAGTACTCCATATCTAACACCCACTGTGTTATCGGTAAAATTAATTACCATTTCACGTTCAAATCTAATTAAAGATTTAACTATCACCTAGAGTAAAACAGGTGGTACTCCATTCTCGATCATTTCATGAATTCAATAAATTTAATAACCTTATTCTCATTCCAATCTAATTAAAGTTTCATTAAAACTCTAATTCACTTTTAATCTAAAAAATCATTACTTAATGATTATCCAAATCTAAGAAATTAATCTTATCTTTAAATTGGTTAAAGAGTCAGTGTCATTAAAACACAATTCACTATATGCCCAAATCAGCTTCCATCAAATATGGACTCTTCATGGAAAACATATCAATATATAATCGATATAAACTTCCATATCCAATCAACACTATAAATGGAATAACGGCAAAGCCTATTAAATTCCATATATAGTAGCAGACTTCCTTCACAAAAGCTCACCCCGATTATTACCAAATCGAATCCCATCCAATTCCAATTTAGTATATTAAATTGGAAAACTTTACTTCGGAAAAATTCAACTAAATCTTAATGAAAAGATTTATAAATTCCAAATCCTATCCTCACTGTTTACTGTGTTAAAGAACAAATGTTATTTAAAACTCCATTTACGATAAACACAAAATCCAATTTCCATTCAATTCCAATTAAATTAATTGATTGGTAAACATCATTAATCTTAATTAAAAGATTTATTCTTTTCTCAACTGGGTTTAAGATCGGTGTTAATAAAGACACAATTCACGAAAACTCCAAATCCAATTTGACATTAAATACAAGGCTCTGAATAGAAATCATATCGGCTTATATTCAATATCAAATTCTAAAACCAACAAATGTCATATTGGGAATAATGATATATATATCTATCTTCCAAATTCTTTAACAATATCCTTATAATCACATAATCCAATACCGAAATATTCCGAAGATTATTCCCATTCAAAACCATTCCAATTCATATGTTGTAAAAATTGCAGTTGTTTTAAAACCCATTTTCAATCCAATTTATTATTTCTAAAAATAATTGGATTATTATTCTAGTTAATAACTAGTTCATTTTGATAAAAATATTTTTATCTTTTCAAAACTTGGAATTTTCCATCCAAAATCTTTCCAAATCATTTATTATGATTTTAAACAATTTTTCCATATTTTTAATAATTTCATTAAGGCCCGTACAGTCAATTTCCATAAACGACCATCAAACTGCATTTACAACGACCTTTTCCAAAACTGATTTGGACATATTTTAATCTATTAATTAGATTTTAAATCTCTTATTATCACTAGAAAGCTCTTTTTGATACAAACCGAACGGTTCCAGTTTTAGGAGAATCCGACGGTTAGATCTCCTGTTGCGTCCATTAAAAGTTAACGGTCGAAATTCACGAACGGTCACTACGCGGCGCGTTCTATTCAGGCCATTATATATATATATATATATATATATATATATATATATATATATATATATATCGTTGATTTCCATTTAAAACGTATTTTATAAATTGTTTATAAATTCATTTTAAAATGATTTTATCTTCCTTTCAGTTTTAAATCAAAATTGAATATTCCTTATCATTATAAAATTAAAATGATAATATTTTCAAAATACCTGATTTTGAAATCCATTTCCATTTCGTATTCATTTATAAAATAAATAAATTGATATAAAAATCCGTTCATGTTAAAATGGCGCAAATCTGCTTAACTCGACTCTATTTACTTCAATAATTTCGTGTCTGACCAAAATCGGACACCAAAACCATATTTTTATTATTCACTGAATATTATTTTAAAATATTCGTTATTCTAAAATATTCTTTATTTTAAAATATAATTTATTTATGCATCGGAATGCGACTCAATCAATTACCATATAATTTCAATTATATGGATTTCATACATCGCTTGTATTCAACAATAATGATAAATAATCATCAACCATTCAAATATCATCCAAAGTGCAATTTACAATTGTATAAGCATTAAAATAAATAAATAATGCTCATCACAGCCTACCCATCGATTGGCATACAACTAAATATTGGGATTAGTATATGTCAAATATCATCTGAATTCCCATGTTGGGTTTTCAAATAACAAATACTGATTATTATTTATGCAGTCGGACGATGTGTAATATTTATCATCCCAATCAATATCAGATAAAAAGATGTACATAAACAAGCCGTCTGACTTGTAAATGAATATTTATTGCAATTTCTTTTTAGGAAAATTTTATATACATTTTATACAAATAACTTATATATTTCAGTTTCAGAAAAATTCGACGTTATATCGAAATGAAAATAGTTTGAGTAAGGGAGTTCTCACGTCGGTTTCTACTCCGCCACGGGTTTGTATTTGCCCTAAATTTAAACAAGCTCCAAAATAGACCTAGTCAGATTAGTTGTGAAGCTCTCGACTCCACGATCGCAATGGTTCCAATTTCATGCAATTTGGAGTTCGCAGCAAAAAGTTATTAAGGTATGAAGTTTAAACAAATTATTAAATGATTAATTAAATTAATTAAATCCTTATTACCTTCTCAAAATCACTCAACGTTGATCCTCTCTGGTCATTGCTCATCGCTGCCACCTTAAGCCACCTGGGCCCGACCTGACACCGCCGCTGGCTTCCCCCTTCTATGACACACCAACACCGGCAGCCGCTCAGTCCATCTCTCTGCCGTCTGCCTGGATTCCCCCCAAATCAGCCTCACGGCCGATTTCTTCGCCACCACGCCATGTGGCGGTCGCGCACCATCGCCACCCTGAAATGCCGCCTTTCATTGACCATCGCAGAATATCCCCTCCAGTGGTCAGAATCCGACTGAAACACCCCACCTCCATTAAGATCACTCACAAAGGGAATGCCTTAACTTCGGTGGAGGTTTATAAGTAAAACTCACAGATAAACACTAGACAGATATATAAACACATATATATAAGCAGCGGAAAACAAACGGACTTTTATTTCATAAAATATGTGTTCATGCAAAACATTTCTATAATTGTCTCATAATAACTTCCAAAACATTACATCATCATTTCTGCCTTGATTATTAAACAAAGAAGCATAAAACATAATAAAAGTTGCATAAATCCCCATAGAGCGTGTCCAAAAGCCATAGCCAAGGAAAGAGAGTCCAAACCATACATCTACTATCTTGAAGCTTGCAAAGATTCTGACTAAGCTGGGTTGTTTCCTCCCTGTGGACCGGGGGGGAACGGAAGAAAAGAAGTGGGAAGAAAAATAGGGTCAGACATAAAGCCTGGTAAGTCTAGTGACTCTTCAGTATGAGAATAAGAAAAAGGACATGATAGGTATAAACTGGAAATAGGAAAGTATAAACTAAGATAAAGCATTTTTGAATCGAATATACTATCGCACCCCACACTATATCTCTACACCTACTTGTATTTTCTCAACAGGCACCCCATGATCGGGGTGAAGTGATCCACTTTCTAAAGATCGGCTCCTACTCGCATAATCATCTGTACAACGGCCCCAAAGATTGTAGATACCTATGCTGGTCCCACCATAGGGTGTATAAAGTCCCATGGTGGCGGCCTGACACAACTCTAGAATGCATAGGTTATACTACTGGTGCCCCCAATGCCCTGTTTGTCTGCTCTGAAGTGTGTGCACGCCTGCACTCCGTTAGAACCCACACTGTTGCACCCACTGCTGTCGCTTTTGACCACTTACAATCAGCCCAGTAATCGTGCTCTACTCTACCTAGTTTCAGGGTATCATGATACCTAATTAGGTTACTGCTTAAATGGGTCCCCGTTACTAGGGTTTTCTAGTCAAACATGTTAAGTGGTTAAGTGTTTGTTTTTACCTAACCCCACCCACCATTTTAATTAACATGTTGAATTGTTAAAGTGTTTTTGGTTGACTTAACTCTACCATCCTAACTTGTCTGTCCTTAGCTTTTTTTAAAGCACCGACCACTCACATTAGACAGGCATTGTTACGGTTACTGGATGTGCCGGTCGGTTCCGGGCAGGTTTACACCGTAACTCAGTCTAACATCGGGTCCTTATTAAGCTCAATGCTTAACCACCCACATTGGATAGGTATTGTTGTGACTACTGGACAGCCGAGCGGGTCCGGGCAGGTTTACATCACAACTCAATCCTACCTCGTGTTAAGCATACTCATATTTTCTAAATTTACATATTTGCCTCTATTACTTTTTATATGTAAATTTGCTAACAATTAAATGTTACGGCCCACTTTCCAAGTTTAACATTATTGGTATAAAAATTTGTACCATTCAAGTGCCACCAATTTTGGCATGTGACAGACATGCCAATTTCATATATTTTCACCAATTTATGTCAAATTAACAAATTTTCCCAACGTTACCCCATCTAGATATTAAACTAACAATCTTAGCCTAATTTTCGTCCGCATGGTTTTTAACATATAATATTAGGCTAGAAACTTAGCCTAATTTAGCATACACAAAATTGGCATAAGAAATTCATTAACATAAACATGACATAGGTGTAAACTTGAAATTTTTCAGCATGGTCAATATGAACATCATAGGTGTGAACTTGCAAAATAGTCAACATACATATATGTGAATTTGCAACATAGACTGAATCATGGGTTTCAACTTGTCATGTGAACTTGCATTAAAAAGGAGAATCTATCTAAACTGGTGTCGCATGATTCAGCATATGATTTAGACAACATAAGCCTAAACATGTTAGATCTAGGCATAACATCGAACATCATTAGCATATGATAAGAATATGACATGTCCATAAGTATGTATAATTTTATCACATGTGTGAACTAGATCAAATCATATGTCCAATTACAACATGAAACATGTATTAAAGTGGATCTAGGCATAATCTCAAACACAAACTAGTATATGACAAAATTATGTCATGTCCATAAAGTATGCCTATTTTTAGCACAAGGGTGTGAACTTGATCCAATTATATTTGCTACTATAACATGAAACTTATATTAAAATGGATCTTGGCATGGATCTAATTATGAACTTGCAACTTTTGTATAAACATATGAGCATGTATATGAACTTAATCATTTAGGCATAGAAATTCCATTGTACAGCATATAACTTGTCATAATCACCTAAACATAAAGGTGTAGATATAAACCAAATGACTTGTATGTGAATTTGAATAGATCCAACATCAACTAGATTAATCCACAAACATTCTAATGGACCCAACATCAACTCAGTTATACCACAAACATCTCAATACTATTCACATCACAATCATCGCAACACATAGATATGAATTAACATCGTCGTTATACAATAGCACAATTCCATTTCCATTTTACATCGAATCAAATCTTAATTTTTTATTCCCATTGGAAAAATCACTATACTTACAACAAACGACGGTCTTGTTTTCTGGATTCTGAGTTCTGCATTTGCATTGCTTTCCTTTGGGTAGACAAATGTTGTTTGATTCTTGTTTTACTTTAGTTTTGGCTCATCTCTAAGCTTTCTCTAACTGACGGCTACTCTTAGTTTCCTTCCAGCAGCATGACGGCTCTAGTTCTATGTTATTTGTGTGAATTTAGGTTGAGTGTTGAGTTGTATTTATAGAATTTCAGATTGATTTGAGCCGTCAGATGATCATAGAGTGAATCTAGACCATACACACCAAGAGAAGCCAATTAGACAGTGACAACTCAGCCCTATTGACACAGCCAAGCTCAGAAATTCGACCGAAAACCGACTAAGCCAGCCAGGGCCAAACCAGGTCGACCCACAGGTCGACCTGGTTACCCAGGTCGACCCCCAGGTCGACCTGGTTCCTGGGCGGGAACTTTCCCGCCCAGCCCAGTTTGAGTCTGTTTTCCGAACTAAATTTGAACTGTTTGAGTTTTAAATTGAATTCTGAAACTTCCGGAGGTCATAACTCCTTCATACAGAGTCCGATTCATGCAAACTCGGACTCTATCTCAGACAGAATTCCGAGACGAGAGCAATGGTGTAACCTTTTTCCCTTAATTCTTTCATTTAGAATTAATTTTACTTTAATTTGTTAATTTACAGTTAACAGAAAATTTCGGGGTGTTACATTCTCCCCTACTTAAAGGATTTCGTCCCTGAAATCTTCAAGTCTGAAAGAACGTAAGTCCTTACATCCAATCGTCCATCTACTCAACCAACAAACACAGGCGTTCATTGTCCTTAAAAGACTTCTAATGCTTCATGATCATATGCATAGTGTGTGTACATGTCCTTACCTAATGCAAAAATTAGGTCGTCTACTGATTCAGTTGACCTCCTTAATGCGAACCATGTAAGTGTCATGAATCCATTACATATGCAAAAAATTTCCTTACTCATAATTCTACATGAGTGCGCAACTATTCATACAAATGCGACATCCATATGACAACATATCAAGTTTCAACCACATACAAATATGAATACATATATGCATATGCAGTATGAAGTGATTGTGCCGATCTAAAACCCAGGTTGTGTGTGTATATGCATCCACGAGCAACCACTAGCAACCACTTGCAACCACTTGCAGCCATCAACTATAACATGTTTCAATTACATGTTTACATCCAAAAGGGGATTCTACCTTAGGATAAAGGATAATATCAAGGAGATATCCCTAAAAGACAGATTCAAGCACAACTTAAGGAAAGAGAGAGATCAAAGATGTACCCTCAAAAAGAAAAGGGTAAGCCACGCATATTCTGTCCTCAGTTTCCCAAGTTGCGTCTTCCTCGTCGTCGCTCCACTGGACTTTAATGAGCTTGACTTCGCGGTTGCGTAGCATTTTGATTTTAGTTCCTACGATTCGAGTTAGAACTCTCCTCACAGTTGCTTCGCGTTCCACTTCGGCTTCTTCTAGAATGCTTGGCTCCACCACTTCCGCAGATTCATCTAGACATTTTCAGAGATGAGAAACATGAAAGACGTTGTGAATTCCGGCCAACCTTTCGGGCAACTCTACTCTATAAGCCATTTTCCCAATCTTCTCGATGATAGGGAACGGTCCTACAAATATTGGTGCTAGCTTTCCTGCGGATCCAAAGCGAACGACGTTCCTTAAAGGAGATACCTTAAGGAAAACCCTGTCCCCAACCTCAAACTCAAGGTCGGTCCTTCTTTTGTCTGCGTAGGATTTTTGTCTATCTTGGGCGGTCTTCATTCTCCTTCGTATCAAGTCCACTTTTTCTGAAGTCTCTCTAATCATGTCTGGCCCAAGTATAAGCTTATCAGTAGACTCCCACCAACAAGTTGGTGATCAGCACGGTCTTCCATATAGAGCTTCGAAGGGTGCCATGCCGATGGTGGCTTGGTAGTTGTTGTTGTAGGCGAATAACACTAAAGGAAGATGATCCTCCCATGTCCCTCTGAAGTCAAGAACGCACAGTCTCAGAAGATATTGTAATACTTTGTTCACCCTTTCTGTCTGACCATCAGTTTGGGGGTGATAGGTCGTGCTCAAGCATAACTGTGTGCCTACAGCTTCTTGCAGACTCCGCCAAAATTCGCTTGTAAAGATAGGATCTCTGTCACACACTATGATGGAGGGTATTCCATGGAGTCAAACTATTTCCTTGAGATAAATAGAAGGTAGAGACGAGGCAGTCCTTCTACTCTTCATAGGTATAAAGTGGGCGCTTTTAGTTAGCCTGTCCACTATTACCCAAATGCTAGTATTGCCCTTTCTTGACCTAGGCAACCCATCAATGAAGTCCACTGAAATGCTATCCCACTTCCTTTGCGGGACTTCTAGAGGATGAAGCAGTCCTCCAGGCTTCTTTTGTTCCGCCTTGACCTGTTGGCATGTCGCGCACTTAGAAACGAAATCTGCCACATCTTTCCTCATGTCGTTCCAAAAAAAAACTCTATTTACGTCCTTGTACATCTTGTCTCCACCTGGGTGTATTGTCATCTTGGAATGATGTGCTTCCTCGAGAACCATCTTTACTAAATCCTTTGCTTGTGGGACACATTGTCTTCCATCTCGCCTCAACCAACCCTTACCATCGATGGAGTACCTATTGAGGTGACTGGAAGTTTCACCCCTAATTAGTTTATCAATCGCATCCACAAACTGAGGGTCTTCGCGTTGTGCGGCCCCTATTGAGTCTAAAAGAGTGGGCCATACTTCTAGGGATGCCAATAAACCCGGTACAAAATCAGAGGAGGGCCTAAAGTCAAAACTGGCTATATACTCCAAGCTTTGCCTTTCTACAAAGAGAGGGCTTAGGGTCAGCTTCTTTCTGCTCAACGCGCCTGCTACTACGTTGCCCTTGCCAGGAGAATAGGAAATCTCAAAATCACACGAGGCAAGGAAATCCATCCACCTTTGCTGCCTCAAGTTTAGATCTTTCTGCGAGAAAAGATACTTCAACGATTTATGGTCAGTATATAATTCGAACTTCTCACCTAGGAGATAATGGCGCCAAGACTTAAGTGCAAATACGATGGCGGCCAACTCAAGGTCGTGGGTTCGGTAGTTCTTTTCATGAAATTTCAATTGTCTTCCACCATAAGCTACTACCCTCCCTTCTTGCATCAGAACAGTGCCCAGCCCCGTACCACAAGCATCTGTGAATACTGTGAACATCTTGCTTCCGTCCGGCAAAGTCAGAACTGGGGCTGTTGTAAGAGCCCTTTTTAGGCGTTGGAAAGCAATATCACAGTCCAAATCCCACGCGAATGCTAGATTATTCTTTGTTAGCCTTGTGAGTGGAGCTGAGATTTTCGCGAAATCCCAAATGAACTTTTGGTAAAAACCGGCTAGCCCAAGAAAGCTTCGGACTTCGGTTGCATTTCTTGGTGTCTTCCAATCTTGCACTGCCACCACTTTCGCAGGGTCAACAGCTAACCCCTCTTTGGACACTATATGTCCAAGAAATCTTACTTCTTCTCTCCAAAAGTGGCACTTGGAGAATTTGGCTTTTAGATGATGAACTCGAAGAGTTTCCATGATCTCCTTCAGATGCTGAGCTTGTTCTTCCTCATTCTTTGAGAAGATCAAAATATCGTCTACGAAGACAGCCACAAACTTGTTGAGGAATTCTCTAAACACCCTGCTCATTAGGTCCATAAAATAAGCGGGTGTGTTTGTCAAGCCGAAAGGCATGACAAGCCACTCGAAGAAACCGTATGTGGTTCTGAACACCGTTTTATCAATGCTATCTTCAGCTACCCTTAGCTGATGGAACCCAGTAGCCAGATCAAGATGGGAGAAGACCGACGTACCTACAAGCTGATCAAACAAATTGTCTATTCTGGGAAGTAGGCGTCTATTCTTTTTAGTCATCTTGTTTAGCTCCCTATAGTCCACACAAAGACGTAGTAAACCATCTGCTTTGGTGGCGAACACCACTGGAGCACCCCATTCCGAGATACTCCTCCTTATAAACCCCTTCTCGAGAAGCTCCTTAACTTGCTTACTGAGCTCCTTTCTCTCCATTGGAGCCATGTGTATAACAGGAAGAGCTACGGGGTTTGCATTATCAACAAGATATATGCGAAAGTCTATTTCCTGCTGCGGAGGTAAGCCTTTCACCTCTTCAAAGACATCCGGATATTCCCGGACCACACTAACCGACTGCAAATTCTCAACAGAAGCGTCAAGCGACTCTAGATAACTAAGTATAACAGCATTCGAGGGATTACAAGAAATTTCTAAAGTGTTACCGAGCCGAGTCAAGAGTCTAACCACTCTTTTCTCACAATCAAGAATGGCACCATTACTGGATAACCAGTCCATGCCTAAGAACAGTCCATATCCTGAGAAGCCCAAAACAAAGGCACTACATCTAAATTCAACACTTAGAATAGAGATTTTCAAATCCAAGCAAACCATCGACAAATAAACCGAGCCCTCAATAGGATTTGACCAACCAAGGGATCTTCTACCATACTAGTGTCTAGGTGCAGAGATTCTACTAAAGAAGATGAAATAAAGGAGTGTGATGCACCCGAATCAAAGAGAGTGGGAACTGGATGATCATAGAGATAAACTAAGCTTTCTACAGAAATATTTCTACCTCGTTCCTGTGGAGGTGCCACCATCGCGTGAACCCGTCCCCCTGAGGTGGATCCAGTTCTCTGTCCCTGCCCCCGCTTCTTTGGGCAGTCCTTAGCCAAGTGTCCAGTCTCTCCACAATGGAAGCAACCACCATTCATCTTTTCCTTCTTCTCCCTGCAGTCTTTTGTTATATGTCCAACAATGCCACAGAAATTACACCTTCTCTTTTACGGGATTTTTTGTTCTTCTCGCCTTTCTTGAAGTCTGTCTTCTTGGCCTGTAAACCCTCTTTCTTTTCTTGAGGCACTTCCACCTTTGCCTCTTTCTTTCCTTTATCTTCCTCGTGTAGCAGCGCCATGTCCACCAAGCTTTCATAAGTCGCTCCCATGGGTATATGGGTCATTGCAAGGCTGTGTAGAGGCTCACTCTGACCTTTGACGAAGCGGAGGGCCTTCTTGTGTTGGGTGTTTACTAAATCCGGCCCAAATCTGGCCAGCTGATTAAACTGATTGATGTACGCCTTGATCGTCATACTTCCTTGTTTAAGAGTTAGGAACTTCTTCATTTGCAGGCTTCTTTCAGCTTGGGAGAGGAATTTCATCTCAAACCTCATCCTGAAATCTTCCCAAGTCTCCACTGGCCTCTCAGCATGGGTAACTTCCCACCAATAGGAAGCTTCGTCTTTAAGCAACCACACTGCTAGTTGTATCTTTTGCCTATCGTCAACTTCGAAGATGACGAACAAATCTTCGGTCTCCTGCAGCTAGTTCTTTGCTACCACAAAGGATTCAGTTCCATAAAAGTCCTTTCCACCCATAGCCTTAAAGTCTCTACACATCTTGGCGAAAGTATTTCCACGAGGAGGAGGAGGAGGAACCGCTGCCACTGTGGGAGGAGGAATGTCTGCTGGGCCCGCACCATTGGCCCTAGCCTCTAGGTACCTTCGGAACCAGCCGGGCGTCAGTACTTCTTCTGGAAGGTTAAGATCTCCAGACATGCTGGGGCAAAAAGGAAAGTATTCAAGACAAAGGATAGAGAGATAGTGCATATGGCTTTTGGGGAACTATGCCTTTTTAAAAACAACGCTTTGTCTTGAAAACAATGCTTCTTTAAACTTCTTTTTGAAAATAGTTTCAAAAACCTTTATATAATCTGGTAAAACTGTGCTCTGATACCAAGTGAAACACCCCACCTCCATTAAGGTCACTTACAAAGGGAATGCCTTAACTTTGGTGGAGGTTTATAAGTAAAAGTCACTGATAAACACAAGACAGATATATAAACACATATATATAAGCAGCGGAAAACAAACAGACTTTTATTTTATAAAATATGTGTTCATACAAAACATTTCCATAATTGTCTCACAATAACTTCCAAAACAATACATCATCATTTCTGCCTTGATTATTAAACAAAAAAAGCATAAAACATAATAAAAGCAGCATAAATCCTCATAGAACGTGTCCAAAAGTCATAGCTAAGGAAAGAGAGTCCAAAAAATACATCTACTATCTTGAATATTGCAAAGAGTCTGACTAAGCTGGGTTGTTTCCTCCCTATGGACTAGGAGGGGGGCGGAAGGAAAGAAGAAAGAAAAATAGGGTCGGACATAAAGTCTAGTAAGTCTAGTGACTCTTCAATATGAGAATAAGAAAAATGACATGATAAGTATAAACTGGAAATAGGAAAGTATAAACTAAGATAAAGCAGTTTTGAATCGAATGTACTATTGCACCCCCACACTATATCTCTGCACCTACTTGTATTTTCTCAACTGGCACCCCATGATCGGGGTGAAGTGATCCCCTTTCTAAAGATCGACTCCTACTCGCATAATCATCTGTGTCTTACGGCCCCCAAGGATTGTAGATACCTATGCTGGTCCCACCATGGGGTGTATCAAGTCCCATGGTGGCGGCCCGAAACAACTCTAGAATGCATAGGTTATACTACTGGTGCCCCCAGTGCCCTATTTGTCTGCTCTGAAGTGTGTGCACGCCCGCACTCCGTTAGAATCCACATTGTTGCACCCACCGCCGTCGCTTTTGACCGCTTACAACCAGCCCAGTAATCGTGCCCCACCCTACCTAGTTTCAGGGTACCATGATACCTAATTGGGTTACTGCTGAAATGGGTCCCCGTTACCAGGGTTTTCTAGTCAAACATGTTAAGTGGTTAAGTGTCTGTATTTACCTAACCCCACCCATCAGTTTAATTAACATGTTGAATTGGTTAAGTGTTTTTGGTTAACTTAACCCTACCATCCTGACTTGTCTGTCCTTAGCTTTTTTTAAAGCACCGACCACTCACATTAGACAGGTATTGTTACGGTTACTGGATGTGCCAGTCAGTTCCGGGCAGGTTTACACCGTAACTCAGTCTAACCTCGGGTCCTTATTGAGCTCAATGCTTAACCACCCACATTGGATAGGTATTGTTGTGACTACTGGATAGCCGAGCGGGTCCGGGCAGGTTTACATCACAACTCAATCCAACCTCGTGTTAAGCATACTCGTATTTTCTAAATTTACGTATTTGCCTCTGTTACTTGTTATATGTAATTTTGCTAACAATTAAATGTTATGGCCCACTTTCCAAGTTTAACATTGTTGGTATAATAATTTATACCATTCAAGTGCCACCGATTTTGGCATGTGACAAACATGCCGATTTCATATATTTTCACCAATTTATGTCAAATTACCAAATTTTCCCAACGTTACCCCGTTTAAATATTAGGCTAACAATCTTAGCCTAATTTTCGTTCGCATGGTTTTTAACATATATTATTAGGATAAAATCATAGCCTAATTTAGCGTACACAAAATTGGCATAAGAAATTCATTAACATAAACATGACACAGGTGTAAACTTGACATTTTTCAGCATGGTCAATATGAACATCATAGGTGTGAACTTGCAAAATAGTCAACATACATATATGTGAATTTGCAACATAGACTGAATCATGGGTTTCAACTTGTCATATGAACTTGCATTAAAAAAGGGAATCTATCTAAACAGATGTCACATGATTTAGCATATGATTTAGACAGCATAAGCCTAAACATGTTTAGATCTAGGCATAACATCGAACATCACTAGCATATGACAAGAATATGACATGTCCATAAGTATGTATAATTTTATCACATTTGTGAACTAGATCAAATCGTGTGTCCAATTACAACATGAAACATGTATTAAAGTGGATCTAGGCATAATCTCAAACACAAACTAGTATATGACAAAATTATGTCATGTCCATAAAGTATGCCTATTTTTAGCACAAGGGTGTGAACTTGATCCAATTATATTTGCTACTATAACATGAAACTTATATTAAAATGGATCTTGGCATGGATCTAATTATGAACTTGCAACTTTTGTATAAACATATGAGCATGTATATGAACTTAATCATTTAGGCATAGAAATTCCATTGTACAGCATATAACTTGTCATAATCACCTAAACATAAAGGTGTAGATATAAACCAAATGACTTGTATGTGAATTTGAATAGATCCAACATCAACTAGATTAATCCACAAACATTCTAATGGACCCAACATCAACTCAGTTATACCACAAACATCTCAATACTATTCACATCACAATCATCGCAACACATAGATATGAATTAACATCGTCGTTATACAATAGCACAATTACATTTCCATTTTACATCGAATCAAATCTTAATTTTTTTATTCCCATTGGAAAAATCACTATACTTACAACAAACGACGGTCTTGTTTTCTGGATTTTGAGTTCTGCATTTGCATTGCTTTCCTTTGGGTAGACAAATGTTGTTTGATTCTTGTTTTACTTTAGTTTTGGCTCATCTCTAAGCTTTCTCTAACTGACGGCTACTCTTAGTTTCCTTCCAGCAGCATGACGGCTCTAGTTCTATGTTATTTGTGTGAATTTAGGTTGAGTGTTGAGTTGTATTTATAGAATTTCAGATTGATTTGAGCCGTCAGATGATCATAGAGTGAATCCAGACCATACACACCAAGAGAAGCCAATTAGATAGTGATAACTCAGCCCTAGTGACACAGCCAAGCTCAGAAATTCGACCAGAAACCGACCAGGCCAGCCAGGGCCAAACCAGGTCGACCCCCAGGTTGACCTGATTACCCAGTTCGACCCCTAGGTCGACCTGGTGCCTAGGCGGGAATTTTCCCGCCCAGCCCAGTTTGGGTCTGTTTTTCGAATTTCGAACTGAATTTGAACTGATTGTATTTTAAATTGAACTCTGAAACTTCCGGAGATCATAACTCGTTCATACGGAGTCCGATTCACGCATTTCTCAGGCAGAATTCCAAGATGAGCGCAATGGCGTAACCTGTTTCCCTTAATTCTTTCATTTAGAATTAATTATACTTTAATTTGTTAATTTACAGTTAATAGAAAATTTCGGGGTGTTACACCGACCGTCTTCATTTGCTGTTACTCAAAAGCCGATGCTCACGTTCATCTCGATTTTTCCTCCACCTCATGCCATATCAGGTCGACCACCCAAAAGCAAACTTGTCCATCATCCTCTCCTTTACAAATTTCTCTTTGGTGCCCCTGTCCAATTCTTCCTTGTTTGCCCAGAAATCGCCAAAATCCAAAATTATTTTTCTGGCGTTGACCTGAGATTCCGACAAATCCGTGCAACGATAGTCCCCAACTTTTTTGTGGTAGGTAGAGATCATCATGATCTACAATAGTTGGAAGTTGTTTGGGATAATTTCTTACAGATTGAGAGATATAAATCATTTTGTTTTCTGGGGATTCTTTTGCAAAATTTCGAGAGAGGGAGGTAGAGGGCTGCTGCCACATTTTGGAGGGAGATGAGAAGTGTGGGTTTGTGCAGAGAAGATATTATATAGTGAAGGGTTTATTATTTTATTAATTTCTTTTTTCACGCTCTCTCCAATCGACATTTATCGATGCCATGGTCACACACAAACTCCGTTGGTGATGAAAATTGACATGATGCTATGTCTTAACGATACGGTTCCAAAAAAACTGATTTCGTCGAATTCCGAGTCAGTTCACTCAAAAAGCTCTATTTCAGGCTTAAATGGCTGATCGATACACAATTTATTGTGCATGTCCACATACTAGCTCCAAAAATTACGAAATTTGGAATACTCGCTATGTTTTTCAAATATGGTTTCAACAAACCTAATTTCGTCGAATTTGGAGACAGTTTAAAAAAAATGCCTTTTTAACTGGTTGATTAAATTTAAACTGAAATTGATAACGCGTTTTAATTTACTGTACCCACATATTAATTCCAAAATTACGAAAATTGGAATTTAGCTATAATTTGACATTTCAGATCCAACAAAAGTGGTTTTATCGAAAACGAAGTTCGTTTGCAAAATGGCTATTTTTAAATGCTATTTATTATATTAAAATATATATGTAAATTCGATAGCAACTATTTTGAATTTTAAACTAGACATAACTTACAATTTATAAAGTTTAATCTCAATTTCTTACATTCGTTAGAAAGATATAGTTAAGTAGATTCCAACATTTCTTATTTTACTGAAATCTGATTTATCCGATTTATTTTGAATTTTGTATATTCATTTGAAATTTAAAATCGAATTTTCAAACTATCGTGCCATTTCAGGCTCGTTTTATTAAATTATAAATTTATACGTTCTAACTTTGATTTAAATAAATTTAAATCATTATTATTTAAAATAAATCATTTTAAATATTCTAAATCCTTTAAAATAGCTAAAATAAAAAATTTAAATTGGTTCGGAAATTTCGGTTGTTACAGTGAAGTTCACTTGTGGTAGAAGTCTGCCCAGAACCGACCGACAACTCCGGCATCCACGGGTAATCAACTTAATGTGAGAGGCCTAGTGCATTAATAAACGAATATATATATATATATATATATATAATAACCAATAAACTAATAAAATAAATAATAAGTATAGTAATTGCCCGTTGGGGTACAACAAATACATAACTAGCGACTGATAAATAATTAACTTAGGAAAATATGGTCATTAGAGTCATAAAGGGCAATAGAAAGGAAATAAAAAGAAATGGGTGTCAAAAAGGTGGAATTAATGTATATTGATTGTCGTTTAAATACTGAGTCCAAATTAGGGATGACATTAAATAATATCCTAGAGAAAACGGAATATAATCTTCCTTATTTATGTTAATAAAACTTATATTTAAAAATATAGTTGGAATTTGTAGGTTTATAATATAAGATGTTATTAACCATATAAACCTGTGACACAAATAAATGGTGTACCTATAGTATTTCTGTATAAGGAAATTAAATGGGAATGACTTAATAACATAGCTTACTTTATCCCAAAAAAGGAAAAGTTTTAAAGGCAAATGGAGGATGAACTAATAACCTTCGCGTATAGCCCGCTCTCTTCGGTCATAAGTGGTTGAGGTTGAAGAGTCCATCTGAGAATAGGCTTTTTAGTATAGGGGTCGTAAATGGCAGGTGTGTGTTGGCCTACCAAGATCTGGAAATTTAAAGGGTCAGATATGACCGTCTATCCTACGAGAAGTAGTAAGTGACAAAGGATGTTATCGAATGAGGTCATCTAGAAGGTAGACGAACAATAAAATACATACTCTCACCATATGCAAGGCAAGGGTATATGCGTGAATGTTGAAAGCCTTAACTAGTAGGGTCCGTAGCTAGTTCCCTATAGTTTATGTTAACATTAAATATATTATCGAGGGTTAATAAGTGACCAATAGGTCCGCCTTGGGTCTTCACTGGTCAGGGAGAACTCACCCTATCTATCATTGTTAGTGAGGCGTTAAATAGTAAAGGATAGAGAATAAGGATATCACTGCTACAAAAGTGGGCATATTCGACGCTATTTTTATGTGGCAGTAAATCAAAAAAGCGTTACCATAGGTCATTTTTTCAAATAGGCAACACCGGGGGGGGGGGGGGGGGGTCCGCGGCCATTGCATTAGACATCAAAGGCAACACTTTTGCCCATCTACAGCCACTTAAAGAAAGTGTTGCATTATAACGCTATTGCAACAGTACGTGCAAGTAATGCAACAATATACAGTATTGCCTTAAGCAGAAGCCAGAGCCTGGCTTCCATGTCACATTAGTGGGACCCGCATGAACTTTCCATGTCAGCTGCCAATGTGTCACATGCCTTGTCAACTCTCCACGTCAGCTGCCTGTGTATCATATGTCACGTGAGCTATCCACGTGGAGCCACATCAGATGTGGGTCCCACGTGCCATACCACCGTGGAATTAACAATACTTTATTTAATGCAACACCACTGCATTATGTAATGCAACACCACTATCCTATAATGCAACATCAGAAAAAATCAACTGCAATAGTAAATAAGGCAAATGCTACATTGAAAGAAGGCAAATGCAATGCTATAATTACAAATCTTGCAGTACCAGCTTTGTACATACAATAAACCAATACAAAACATTGTACATAGAATGTATCCATCCTAGACTTTCATCACCACATTCAAACAAACCAAAATATTCTACATACTAAACCACATCTTCAAATTGGATTTTCCTCCTAGCTTCAAAGTCACGGGTTTTTGGTTACTTCTTGTTGTTGCTTCAAGTATGATCTTTTCTATCCATGTTGACCTAGTAAATGCTGAGCTACAAATACAAACGTCATACATTTAGTTATCATAATAGGATCAGACGGAGAGCATAGACATTGTTAAATTGAGCATAAAACATTAGTAATGCCTAGAATAACAAAGATTAAACCAAATTCGTTGACTTTATCATCATTTAGTACACTGAAAAGAGTAAAAGAGAGGGTATACCTCAAATTTTGTTTCTTAGTGCTAATATATTGATAAATTTTGTGTCATAAATTTTGTACAATTTGCAAGTAGTTCAACTAATCTGAGATGAACTTATTCCTGCTGTTTAAAAAAGACAATGAATAGCAAGGAAGACAAAGAATGGAAAGCACTAAGAATTCATTTTGGTTTTGTTTCTATGTTGTTCCACTCAAATTCAGTTCATTTCAAATCATAGTCAAACATGTAAAAAATATATGTTAAGTTACGTATGATAAAACATTACCTCACCGCCTTCTCCAGAGTTTGATTTTCCGCCTATTATATTCATAGCTATTGCAATTTCTTCATGTGTTTTTTGCGAAATAGCACCAAGGGACATACCACTAGTGCGAAAATGCTGAACAATTGAGGTTTCAAGTTCACCCTTTCCGACAGGGATGGGAGCCCTGTCACTTATGAATTCAAGAAGATCATGAAGAACCTATACAAAACCCAGATTAAGAAACATGGAGAATTAGATATGGAAAACATAGGTGAAAATTTTGTAAAATAAAGCATGGCTCACATTCACGGGTCGGTTTGCTAAATGTTGCTGGTAAAAAAAAAAACAAGCTGTTTCACTCCTCCCTAACTGCTTTGTGTGGTAGCTTTGACATTTCTGCGTTATTTCCATGATACTCTCCTAAAATTAACCAAAAAAGGAATTTCAGTAAAAGATCCTGAATAACAGCAAGATTAAATTGCAAAAAATCCAATGATATAGATTAAATTGCATATACAGCAGCTAACATGTAAATATAACTGGGTTAAGCAACAATTCCCAAGTTCAAATTTTTGTCTTTTAAGGAATCTGGTAAGATTAATCACAAATTATAATTTTATTGACAAGTGCCCGATGCCATAATTTATCTTTGATTCACTAGGGAAAGAAATATGTATAGAATATAGGAATGTTGTTGAGCAAAAAAGCAAGATGACATGATTGGTTGTTTGATGAAGATATATGCTGGTCGTGAAACTGCATGATTTGATCACAACGTCAACAAAACTGTATTGAAGAAAAGCCTACGAAATCACCCTCAAAGTAGTATCACAAATGCAATAGTAGGAGCATGTCATATTGCAAAAAAAATAGTACCACACACTAGAGTTGCATGTCCGATATTTATTTGGATCGTATGCCTGTTTATACATGTGCCAAAGATTCATCAGTATCTACTGAAAGAACTATTTCATTAACAGCAACTCATAATGTCATTTGGCTCCTTTATTTAAAAAATAGCAAAAAATACAATTAAACTGCAGAATAAAATATTAATTTTACCTCATCAAGGGTTAGCGCACGAATACTGGACACACTGCCGGTAAAAGCAAGATCAACCACTTCTTGTCCTAGGCCATATATTTCAAATATTTGAGCACCACAATAACTGTTAAAAAAGGGATTTATACAAGGTAATTGACTGCCCAAATATGGATACAGCAATATCACATTATTTGTAATGGAGCAAGTTGCAAACCTAGTAAGTAACGAGATCCCCATTTTAGATAGAACCTTGAGAAAACCAGACTTTACTGCCTGTAGCAAAAAATAGAAATTAAATATACTAATAACATCTCTAGATATTGTCGCTCCTAATCATTACAAATTACTATATAGGGCTCACAGTTAATGCTCTTAAAAACAGACAATGCTATATGAGACAGTAAAATAATAGCAAACTCTGAATATTGAGTGCAACAATAAGACTTGGAAAGTGATTCTTAAACTATTACTTCAAAGACACAGACCTTTCCATATTTCCTTCGTGCTTGCTCGATTGTCACTGTCGCAGACTTCCGAAAATTTCATTTCTTATACTTGCATAATATCCATATAGGAACTGAATCAAGCTTTTAAAGCAAAATTCTAAATACTGCTACACAAAATCAATTTGAGCAATTGAATAATAAGTCACCTTTCTCAGCTTTTTCAACATTCGAAAGCTCCACTTAACAGCCTATGGTGTTTTTAATGTTAATTTCATGGCTGACGCGCGCGCGCACACACACACACACACACACATATATATATATATATATATATATATATATATATATATATGTGTGTGTGTGTGTGTGTGTGTGTGTGTGTATATGTACGTGTGTGTGTATATATATATATATATATGTATGTATGTATGTATATATATATATATATATATATATATATATAGAAGAAAAGTCAAGCATCTTCAGGAAACTTACTCGAAATGTGCCTAGTCATGATTTCATATATTATCCGAACAGGAAAATCCTATATTCTGCTTGTAAAACTGCTAATTCAAAAGGCCAAACGCTTGCTTGTAGTGCATGCATGTACATAGCTTAAAATAATATAAACTTTTGACTTAGACATTGGATAGAACATGTACATTTGTGTATACTTGATTTGATGACAGCATGAAATATTAAGACAGTGGATAGTAGCCTTTACGTGTTTTCTCATCATTTTCTATTTACACTAGTATACTTTTAAGTGTTTAATTTTCATGTTTTTCTTAAATTTTTTGTGAATTCTAGCAATATGCATTTAGAAAACTGACAAGGTTTTAAATGTTGATTTAGCACTATCAGCTTGTGTTTAACTTCAATAATCAGACTTGTGCGTAAAACTGGATACCATAAAACTTCGAGAATTGTTTTTCAGTACGGAGTCTAGAATAAGGAGCAAATTAATGTAACTCATTGTTACGTGATCGTGTGATTATTGTTGTTACGCTTTAAGTTACCATAAACCACATTGAATGGAACCATGCTCAGTTTCCATGATAAATGAAATGAACAGTGGTATATGAATTATGTCCGAACACTTGTTCTAACTAGCACTTTTAAATAAAATTGAACCATCATAAAGAGAGATGTTTTCTGATCATAGACTCGAATGGACGTGGATGGACATTGCTTTCTACATTAAATTCTACTACGCTTAATAATGTTTATATCAGTTACATTATTTTTATCACTATGTACTGAAGTGCATGTATCTTACGAATGTTTGTTCGATGAACCAACCAAACATGCTGTTTATTTGTTCTGCTTCAAAACCAAATCCCCTGATCAGTTGACGCATTTTATCAACGTTTTAAACATTAACATACTAAAGTGCATCAATGAATAGATTCTTTTTTGAAATTCTTCCAATATCAAAACAGTTATTGAAATTCTACCATCATTTCTGATATACAGTCACTGTAACTCTATAGTTTTGAGCAATGATGAATGTTTGTGCAACAGAAATCTACGACTTTTTTTCAACAAAAAATAAATAAATTCTTTTTTAATTTTAACCTGAGCATCTGACCTGAATCTAGTTTCTAAAGCATATTAGATAAACAAAATAAATTCTATTATCTCTAGCAGCAAGGATACAAATCCACAGAAGCTAATATGAAGAACGCCTTTAGTCCCCAAGCAATATTTAGTGCCATGACTTTGAGCAACACAAAGATTAGTGCAACACCATGAATTTTAAATCGGTAAGTATTACCTTAAAAAATTTCTAGCAGCCAACAGTAAAAAAAAAAAAAAAAAAGGAGTAAAATGCCTCTAACTTCTAAGTTGTAAATAAACAATGCATGTTTACTGTTCAATAAAAAAATTGTATAGCTCATTGAATGTTGACATGTCTAATTCTTTGATATGTCTTGTGTTTATTATTTACTCCAAAACTTACATCTCGATACATAGAGGTTTACGTAGGGCCTCAGAAGAACAGATTCACCCTAGTACGCTCCCACCATTAAAACTTTGGGATAAATTAATAAATGTGAATGTGGTGCTTAATCGAACAACTGAGGAAGTCAATCATCTCAGTTGTTAGTGGTATAACACTGCTCGAGCAGTCCAATTCATTCACAAAAGGTGGAAGTTCACATACTATCAGCACAGCTCGATTCACAAAAGGTGGAAGTTCACATACTATTAGCACTACTTTGTTATATTTTTTTAACAAACTAAAGATAATGCAGCAACTTACTATAAGAACATACTATTAGCACAACTCGATGCTTGATTACCACAAAACTAATTTGCAATCCGCATTGAACCAAGCAAGGCAGCACTAATAGTACCTGTTTCAATAAGCATAAAACTCCTCCCAATATTTATGTCCTTAAAAGAGACTGCCTTCACAGTTGTCTAAAAAAACAAAGCCTTACCAGGTAAACAGGTCAACCAAGGAGAACGGAAGAGCCAAGTCATCAGAGGCAAACCTCAAAGCATGTAACTGAGTTCCAAATCCAACCCCGAGCCTAATTTGGTAATATGTGGATAAGTACCAATATGCCAAGGGTAGCCTAGCACGTTGATAACTTGATCAAAAGCCAAAAACCCAAGGTTTCTAACCGTAGAGCGGTGAGATGAAGAATGTAGTGCTCGCTATTGTGGCTGGCAATGGATAGGATATCGAAGCTGAACTCAAGCGAAAGAGGGGAGGCAAGGGATTTAAAGGAATCAAAATAGATGAGGGTATCCAGTGATTGAATCAGATGACACTCGACGAATCAGATCTGGAGGCGGATGCTACAATTTAAAGTGGGCTAAATAGCGAAAGAGATACATGATCCAAAACAACGAAAGGGTAAACTTGGTCAGGGGAAGATGGGAACATTGAAAACGAGGAAAAAGATGAAGGAGACAATTAATTTAGGTTTAATTTTGGTTAATAGAAAAAAAAGTGGATAATGAAGAGAAGATGTAAGAAGAACAATTACCGGATAATTTTTACACCGTATTTCGCAAATATCGCGCCACAATTTCATAAGAGTAATTTCATAAGAAGAACAGTGCAGAGGTGGCTGTAATTGATTAGATAATAAGATAATGTTTGAATTGGAAACAAAGATTGATTTTAATCATTAGATTAATCAATATCTATGGTTATTTATTTGGTTAAACTAATCACGCGGATCACCGATTTGAATTGTATTTATGTAAAGCTACGCTTTGAACTGGTGTTGCAGCACAAGAATTCCAACCGCACAATAATTGAAACCGCAATAGTGCGTTCGCGTCTAATGCAACAACATATGAATAATGTTGCAGAAGATCAAAAAGAACATAGCTTTCGCCACACTTTTCATGCAATGCTCACAAATTAATGTCGAATATGCACACTTTTATAGTAGTGTATAGACAGAAACCCCGAAATTAGGGGCTCACTCTCGATATGATTAACCAGTTAAACTCTAGTATAAGGCTTCACAAAAATGTGTGTAAATATCATATCTCAGTAATATAATTTGGGAGTACACCTATGGGCTGAATAGTAAAGTCATGCGTAAACATTTACTAGGTTGGGCTAGAATCACTAACCTGGTTAGTCATACAATTTGGGTTAAACAAAACGGAATATATCTGTGTTATAGACTGTGTTGTACATTTCTTAGTCACTTGAACTTGTTGTTCTGACCCCCTCCTCATTACAACCTCCAGGTTTCATAAAGAAGTTCAGGTCCTCATACATGATTAAGTTTGGCTTTCGATTCTCGTTCTCTCTCATGCTCGGTATTGGCAAAATGACTTACTTTGATGAAGGTAGTTACCTGAGTTAATACTAATTTATCTTAGTTTGTTTCCGCTGTGAGTTATTTTATCATACTCTGATTATGCTCATGCTCGTTTAGTGCAGGTGCCAGATATACGCTCTACGCTTGGATGTGTTCAAGTTTTGATTTTTGTCAAAATTTCGGTGTAGAAAATTGTGGGGTGTTACATTTGGTATCAGAGCTTGGGTTAGACTATCAGAGGAATTAGCTAAATTAGGAATTGTGAGAGAACGTAATTTGATTTTCTTTTCTGTTTTTCTTCGTCTTTTTTACTCGACTTTAAATTATTTCCACAATAAAATTAGTCGTGGGCCTTATTATATAAAATGGGCTTTGAGCGACTTAGAGTTGAAATATGTTGAGTTCGGATTTCTAGCTAATTCTGTCTTACCCCACAGTACGTTGGCGATCTCGTCGTGAAGAGCTTGAGAATGACATATGGTGGAGTCTGTTGGTTCGGGTTGGAGACTGGAAAAAAGTCTAGTTACAACCGAGATAGTAATAAATTTTTGGTTTGGTTACGTTGGTAGTTCCAGTTAAGACCATTACTCGATCCAAAACATGGAAAAAGCCCATGTTAATATGTCGTATCCATTTCGAAATTATAATTATGTGATTTATCCATTTGTTACTTCGTTAAAATTCTGAATCTACCTTTGTTGAGATATTTGATTGAATTCTTAGCCTTGTATTCGAGGAAATTTATTTTTAAAACTATTTGAAAAATAAAAATGGATTTCAACAGTTTTGAAATACGGTTTCGAAAAATAGTTTGTGAAGATATGATTTTTAAATATTTAATCTATTCTTGTTTCAAAATTTTAGACCTATTGTGTAATTTTAATAAATATATATTCATTTTGATTTTTAGTATCCAGTTTCTTGTATATATTGGATAATTTACAGAAATTACAAAAATTTGCCCTTAAGACTCTAAAGCTCTAACATTTTGGACATGAAAAAGTTTTTCTGGTATGAAATATAAAACTGGAGTACGAATAGTAATAATAAAATGGATTTATAAATAGAAACCGTTAGTTTATAAATAAATCCCATTTTTGGAAAGGTTTTAATTTTTCTTCAAAAGGGCTAAGAAAAATCTTTTATCTTGATTATTGGGGTATTTGAATTCGAATCCATTAGTTTATGTCAGCTGGTAAGGGGAAAATCCATTTTAATTTATATTACAGATTACTAGCTGAATGTTTGGAATTCGTTCGTTCGTTGCATAGTCGAAGCATTGTTGTTGAGACTATAAATCCTTGGAGTTGGTTCGGAGTTTAACTGCGGTCTTAAAATACCGCAATAATGAGGATGACTATTTTTCGAATCACGTCGAATTTTAAAAGTCAGCATGGGACTATTAATATTTTAATCAGGCGTAATAAGGTCAAGGTCCAACCTCTGTCCAAATCAAATTTGGTTGTTGACCGTTTGGTGCGATACTAAGACGGTCAATTTGTTGATGAAACTTGGACCAATGACTCAACCATAAAAGTTGCGTCCAAATTACCCTTTAACTTCTTTCTTTTGTCCTTTCTTCTTCATCTAACTGAGCCGTATCTCTATCCTTCTTTCCTTTCTTTGTTGTCGCCTCGCCTCCTCATTTTCCGCGCTTGTTTGCTCATTAGATCGTACTTCACTAATACTCTAAGATCTAATTTCTTCTCTCCGACCATTTCTTGGCCTATAATACCTAATTGAGCTGTCCAATTTTACTCATACCATTTAAGTCTCACCCTTAAGGAGAGATCATTTGGTTGGGTTCGGATGCGCAAAAAGGTCTCACCGCTTTATGGCTAAGGAAAATTGTCAAGGTAGTTGGGCTTGCACCGGCCCATTTCTCGAGATCTTTGAATAGGGTTATTGTTTGTGCTGCATCCACCTTTGTTATACCTTGTTAGAATAGGTTCTTTCAAAGGAGATCGTCGTTTCGGAGATGAAGATTTAAGTTATCTTTTGATGGTTTCTCTGAGGAGAATCATGAGATTTTAAAGGAATCCGTGTTTTACACGGACTTGAATGGTCTCTTATTTGACCAGCTTCGGAGGTTTTTGTAGCAAATCTCTTTTTCTTGATGTCGGGAATCTATGTTCGAACTGCGCATGTAACAACCCGCATTTTATGACAAATAAATATTAAATAGTGCATATGTGTGTGTGTGTGTGTGTGTCTATATGTATAGTCATAAATGTATAAAATAATAATAAAATAATGGTAATGTATGATTGCATGTAATAAATAGATGCATTAAAAAGAAGTAAAGATTGGTTCAAGTACCAATGTAATGCATGCGTTAAAAGAAAGAAGAAATTAGTTGCATTCAGTGTAATTATGCTGCATGTAACGATTTACAAATATCTATTAATCTATCTATTAATTATACTGGAAAGTAGAAGTCAAACCTTTCTTAGAGCCACACGTGTCCCACTACGGCAAACCAATTCAACTTATGTTAGTTTCGTGTGTCATCAATTTCGTAACCGCATTCTTTCTCAATTCGCTAACCACGTTTACCAACCTCTTCTTCCCCAAATCGGATTTCCTTTACGCTTCTATTTCCAAAACGCAGATCTGCTTCGATTTCCTTCTGATTTCAACACTACCCATCCCGGAGTTCGATTCTCCACTCTTTCTTTATTGCTGGAATTAATCTATCGTACGGGATTACACATGGAGGCCAGGAATTACTACTATAGAAACAAAAATCACTTAAGGTACGATTCATTTATCTTAACCAATCGATTGATTATAGTTTTTGACTTTACTTCCCTTTTCATACTTTATTTTTAACCATGTTTTTCTACAATACTTATGTACTCTGAACTGATGCTCAAAGTATAGATCTCGCTTTAAAAATATTGGAAACCAGTAGATTCATTATGTGTTTGCTACTTTTGTCTTCTGTAAACTGCTGATGAGTTTGATAAAAAAATAAAGTCGAATAACCTATTGTTGGCATCTGTTCTTCACTTCAAAATGAATCACTACAAAATTATTTTTATATTTAATGTTTCCATTAGAAATGTTTTTGCATCTTTTATGGCTTAGTTTGATGTAGATCTAACATTTTTTTTTCTGGTTGGTACAGTAGATTAATCAGTTTATTGAAAGTTAGTATTTTCTGGTTAATATGAAACATTCATTTATGTTTCATTTACACTCATGTCTATCAAGCATGAAGTTAAATTTGGTTGCTCCACCTAAACGCATGTTCAGTGTCTACATCCGTGTTCTATTCATAGACTATTCAACATAAATAGGCATTCAATGGGGACTACAGTGAATTGGGCCTAACTAATGTTCACGGTAAATGCTTCTACCAGTGAAATGTTACATACACCCAGCTGCTTAACTAGGTAGAGAAAAACATATCAGTAATTTTTTTAAAATTCTTTTTTGTTTGATATTTAATTATCCATTAGTTTTTTCTAGCAATTGAACAAGTGCCACGACTAGCATGTCATGTGCGTGCTATTGGCAAACACAATTGGATTGCAGCCAAGACAAGTTGGTATTATGCTATACAAAAGAAGAGCAAGATATAAGACTATGCAATTATATAAGGATTATGATGTGCAAGGTTTAAGTCTTAGCGATTATAGAAGGATTGTGATGTGTGTAACAGACAGTTTGATGACCTCTTCAACCATAGAAGATCAATATACAATCTAAACTAATATGCACCTTGTTGTAGACTTATAAATAGAGTGGTTTACTAATGACTTTTTAGCAGTAGTTCGTCTTTGGTTACAGTTGGTTGGATACTGCATCCGGAACCCTTTTTAACGAAATACACAAAGTTTACGAGCATTCCAAAATAAAAGAAGAAAACATGTGCAGTCTTTTAAAAATTAACTTAGATATTGGGATTATAATCAGTTATCAAAAGGCAAGGCTTTTAGCAATGAAATTCCCATTTATAATTTTATTTGATATTCAACTTTCATTAGATGCATAACTGCGTGTATTATATGTATAACTAATACCAGCCCAATTTCACCTCTTGGTAAAGTCTCTAATTTTGGTTATGGACAGTCAGTTGGTTGAACAAAAACAATAAATGTTAGCCAATGCACCGTACATGTAGTTTTGGTTATGGACCATCATTTTATTGAAGTGGTCTATGATATTTTATAGTGTGCATATATATATATATATATATATATATATATATATATATATATATGAATGTTAGCCAATGCAATGTACACGTAATCTGGCAGGTAATAATATAGATTTTAAAGAAAGATTAGTGAAGCGTAAATTTATTTGATCTAAATCTTTTATGTCATGCAAAGAAAGAAATTCTTCTACATATGTGATACGTGTAACTTCATGCAATACCAATCTTTAATTTGTTTAATGAAGATAATAGAGCCGTTACAATAGAGCCGTTAGAGTGTGAACACGTTTTTATCATATTTAGCATGCTTTGTCATTATCTACTAGCCGTTAGGCTCATGCATACTTGTTATACTAGCCGTTAGGCTCATACATATTTGGTATATTTTGTACTAGCCGTTGGGCTCATAGCACTATATATATGTGCTCTTTGTATCATGTTTTGCATCAATAAAAATTGCAATTGTTTCTCTCTAATAACTCTCCTCCTAATCCCTTAATATGGTATCAGAGCCAAAGTGCCGAAAGGCTTAATCATTAAGAAGAAAGTTGTTTTTGTTTTATGTAAAGACCCGCAACTTCCCCGTAAAGGAAAGCGTCGGATAGTTCGAGAACAAGCCACAACAGAACGCAAACAGAAGAACATTTCATTGTATATTACAACAATGCATCAGATTACAAGAATATACAGAGTAAATGAATATTACACAGAAATATCAGAGATTTAAATTACATTTAAATACATAGCAACGGAAAATAATACAATACACAACTAGAAGTAGATATACGGATACAAAGCCTTCCGGATATCGTTCCAGCTGTAAACCAGGATCCTGTGAATATAAATCTGCAAAACCGAAACTACTAGCTGCCCGTGTCAAAATAAGGGCACCCAGAGTTTAGGTTAAAACAATAAACTCCAGGTCAGTCATGGGACTGGTGTGAGAACTAAAACAGTTATTAATCTTTATTTTAAATCATTAGGTAAATCAAGGGACCACGCCGTATAACACGGAACGGGTTTCCTCCCAAGAATACCAGTGCATAAACAAACAGCGCAATGCTAAATAAAGAAAAATGAAGTTGTTATAAGACCCAGGTCCCATCACACAATGCAACGCAGTCGAGGATAGGGTTTTCCCTTATAACAGCCAAAGAATGCTTGATACGTTTTAAAACAAATCATTTGATACTATTATAAGTGCATAGTGTATAAAACACTTCAAATCATAAGTATCAATCATAGGCGGCATGAATGCCCCATACCACTATGTCGCCATATATAGGTTATACAATCAAAATCGCAAAGTCACGTATTTGGAAATTGGGTTTCCATCTATGAACCGAGGCAAAAGATAGTCCTCAACCGATTCGAGACAATCTAGCCCATGTCTCAGGCAAGCGCGCAGGCAAGCCTTGGATCGTCAGGGCCGGTCCACACGGAGTGGATTATTATGCCTGAACAATACGTCTCCCCACCCTATGGGGTGTAAGTCTGGTCCGTCAGCCGACCAGAATGCATTCGGCCGAAACCGATATAACCGAGGCGCCTCGCAACCGCAACAACCACATAAGTCAAACTCGTCAGGGCGTGTAAAACCACTGACGCCACTTCTAGCTAGAAAGAAACGCAAGTCCTCCCTGAGGTCCGTCTCCCGTTTTTGGTTCATACCGGGTGTGAAACACGCGAGGTAAACGTTACACAAAGCTACGCCACAAAGGCCGTGCTTTGATCATCACCACAAGACTTTGCTTTTCAACAGAAGCCTTGATCATTTGCATCTTAGCATGCCACACAGGCAAACCATCCTATGCAACCGATATCAGTCACACAGAATGAAATCCGATGTCAGACACACAGTCCATTTACAAGTCCGTTCTGGGTCTGAACGAAACCGGAGGCACCTAGTACCCCGCATATCCATCGATCTCCAAGTACGTCTGGACGATCACTAACTGTTTCCATCTTCTTGGGTGTACAGCCCAATCAAGATCATCAGTTATCACCCAAACGACGTGAAGACCTCCGGTCTTCGACCATCGTCTTCATCTTCGACTTATCGTCGTATCAGTTATTCAGAATGGGATAAACCCGGTCTTTCCGAATAACTCGCGTATATTTTAAATAAGTGTTACACAAACACAACATACGCCTCATTCCAATTCATTAGTCACTAACCGTAAATTAATCAAGAGAATAATTTCCCAAATATTAACCCCGAAGGCCGAAACCAACATCAGATCAATATCCAGAAAACCATTCTGCTTGGCTAACCGACAGTTAGTTTCTAAATTTCACATTCATAGGGAAAGATTCCCATATATTTTATCAAAGATAAATTCCTTGAATTTATTCTTTAATCCATTTTTGAATATCAATTCAAACTAGTCGGGATTAGCGAACCTTACCGAAGTAATCATTTGTTTTAATTTCCCAATCCCAACCTATTCATCCCATGAAGTAAAACTGGTAATACTTCATATCTAACACCACAGTGTTATCGGTAAATTCAATTACCATTTCACGTTCAAATCTAATTAAAGATTTAACTATCGCCTGGAGCAAAACTGGTGATACTCCATTTTCGATCTTACAATCTAATTAAAGATTCATTAAAACTCCACTTAGTTTTAATCTTCGACGGGGTTAAAGAATCAGTGTCATTTAAAACACGGTTCACGATAAACCCAAAATCACATTCATTAATTATCGGGTTAAAGAACGAGTGTTATTTAAAACACTGTTCACGATAAACCCAAAAATCAATATCAATTCAATTCCAATTAAATATTATTTAATTGGTAAACTTCATTAAATCTAAATAAAAAGATTTAATCTTTTCTCAACTGGGTTCAAGAACAGTGTTAGTGAAGACACCATTCACGACAAACCCAAATCACATTCGATATTCAATACAAGGCTCTGAATAGAAAATATATCGGCTTATATTCAATATCGAATCCTACGACTAACAAATGTCGTATTGGAAATAACGATATACATATATATCTTTCAAATTTCCATAACAACACCTGTATAATCACGAATTCCAACATCGAAATATTCCGAAGACAATTTCGATTCAAATCCACTCCAATGCAATCATTGGAATTTTGGTTACTTTTAAAACCCTTTTCGAATTCAATTTATTTATTTAAAAATAAATAGAATTATAATTCTAGTTCAAAACTAGTTCATTTCGATAAAAATCTATTTTTATCTTTTCAAATATGGAGTTTTTCATCCCAATTCTTTCTAAATCATTTCTTATGATTTTACACAAATTATTACTATTTTTAATAATTTTATCAAGGCCCGTACAGTCGATTTCCATCAACGGCCATCGAACTGCACTTACAGCGACCTTTTTCGAAATTGATCTGGACGTATCTCCAAATCCAACCGTTAGATTTCAAATTTCTAACATTCATTAGAAAGCTCTTTTCGATACGAACCCAACGGTTCTGGTTTTAGGAGAATCCGACGGTCGGATCTCCCGCAATGTCCATTTGAAATAAATGGTCGAAATTCACGAACTGCCGCGGCGCGGCGCGTTCTATTCAGGCCATTATATTATATATATAATATATATAATATATACTTCGTCGATTTCTATTTAAAACGAATTATATAAATAGTTTTAAATTCGTTTCAAAAGCAATTTCAACTTCCTTTTCAATTCAAATCAAAATTGAATTCTTCTTTATAAATTCGTTCCAAAATTCATTTCTACTCAATTCAAATTTCAATTCAATTCATTTCGAAATCGTTTTCAATTCAATTCATTTCGAAATCGTTTTCAATTCAATTCATTTCGAAATCGTTTTCAATTCAATTCAAAATATTCGATTTCGAAATCACTTTTCAATATTCATTTTTAAGATGAATAAAATCGATATAAATATCATTCACGTCAAAATGGCGTCAATCTAATCAACACGGCTTCATAAATTTCTATTTTCAAATATTCTATTTCAAATATTTCTTTTTCAAAATAGTTGTTATTATCAAAATATTTCGTTCAACACATGACCAATCTCAATGAATGAGTACTGTCAACACATGAACTTTTATTTTATATTGATAAAGATGTAAATTTTATTACTAAAATATTTCGTTCAACACATGACCAATCTCAATGAATGAGTACTGTCAACACATGAACTTTTATTTTATAATATTCTTTATTTTTCAAATTGGAATGAGGCCCAATCAGTTACCATATAAAGTTAATTATATGGATTTTCATACAACACATGTATATAATTACATTGAAAAATAATCAACCATCAACCAAAGTGCACTACACTGTATAAGCATCAAATATAGATATTCAACGCTTATAACAGCCTGTCAATCAATCGATCGACACATTTAATCAATCAGGATGAGTGAACTTCAAATTTCATCCCAACACCCGTGTGGGGTTTCAAACAATCAAACGCATATTTTATTTGTGCAGTTGGGCGATGTGTAGAATTTATCGTCCCAATCAATGTCATTCAAATAGGTGTACATAAACAAGCTGTCCGGCTTATAAATGAATATTTTATTTTATTCACTTCACGTTAAAAATTTATATTTTTAACGATAAAACATTTTATTTCAACCTATGAATTTCTATTCAATTCATTTACACAATAAAATGATATTTTTATTTTTCTAACATTTTTTAGAAAATTTCGGCGGCATAACGACACGATACTAGAAACGGGACAAGGCCTAGCCTTATCCCCGGTCTAGTGAAGGCCCACGCCATTCACACATCAATCATATCAATTTTATTATGCAAACCACAAAATTTGGAGTAAGAGTCTAACCTAGCCTTACTCCTTCGCCTTATAACGGCGCACGTCTAATCCTAACCAATTTATCGATTCGATTTTTCACACCACAAACCACATTCAAACCAATATCACAATCAATAACCAAACAGCCAAACAAACAAGTCCATGGTCTGTGGACGGGTGTCGGGTGCTTCTAATAAGCACCGTCTACATCCTAGTATATATATATAACTAGAAAAAGAATTTTGAGTGAGAAGTTCTCACCTATAGCTATCCTAGCTCCACGGCTCTTCTAATGCAGGAAATCTTCGCCAACCCGCCTTTTGTCGCTTTCGTTGCCCGCTTTCACTACATATGTAAAAATCATATTTTTACTTCGCTATTCAATATATAAAAATCGACTTTTTTACTTCGATGTTCAATATATAAAAATCATATTTTTCTATCGAAGTTCAACATATAAAAATTCTATTTTTCTATCGAAGTTCAACATATAAAAATTCTATTTTTCTATCGAAGTTCAATATATAAAAATCCTATTTTTCTATCGAAGTTCAATATATAAAAATTCTATTTTTCTTTATTTTCCTAAAACATTAATTTCAGTTTTAAAATGCAAATAAGTTTTCAGTTTTTAAAAATAAAATAAAATCAGTTTTTAAAAATAAAATGAAATCAGTGTTAAACCCCTTTTTTTTAAAAAAAAAAAAATCAGTTTTTATTTCTTTTCAAAATCAGTTTTTACTTCTTTTCAAAATTTAGTTTTTACTTCTTTTCAAAATTTAGTTTTTACTTCTTTTCAAAATTTAGTTTTTACTTCTTTTCAAAATTTAGTTTTTACTTCCTAAAAAAAAACAGTTTAAACCTTTTTATAAAAACAGTTTCAATCTTAAAAAAAACAGTTTTTTTTTTTTTTATCTTAAACAAATCAGTTTTAAAATCATTTGAAAAAAATAGTTTTAACACTTTTAAAAAATCTGTTTTATCTTCTTAAAAAAAACAGTATTTAATCCTAAAAAAAAAAACACAGCATTACAGAATTAAAATAAATAAAATACTTACATTCGCGAAGAAGGGGAGGGGGATGACTGTCGAGCTTGGCGGCGTCGGGGAGGTCGTATGGCGGCTTGGAGGTGGTCTCAGGCGGCTTCGATTCTGAGCTGAAGGGGGCTTCGGGGTTGTCGATTTCAAGTGGAGGAGGAGCAGAAGGGGAGGGTGGAGAGGAAACAACGGCGGTGGCGGCGCCAGCCTCTGGCGGCGGTCGAGGCGACGGGGGGGGGGGGGGGGGGGGGTGGCGATCGCGATTTCTTTTTCTTCTTCTTTTTTTTTTTTTGATTTCTGAATAATTTCTATCGGGGGGGGGGGGGGGCTGGAGTATAAAGAGGGAAAAGGGGATTTTTTTTTATTTATTTAATTAATTTAATCGCAAAAAGTTGACTTTTACATACGACCTCTAAACGAGGCCCACTGCCTGTCGCCCATAGCGTTTCACCCCCATTCCGAACACAATGGGATATGTATCACAGGTTGATTCGATCGTTTGAATCAGTTTCCGTTTAATTTACATTTAAATCACTATATTGAATTTTAAACGTACATTTCAAATTACTGGGGTCACATACTAACACTAAAAATTCCAGAAAAATATTTTCTAGCTTCGTATTGACTATACGGTCCTAACAAAACTAGTTTCGTCGAATTCTGAGACCATTAGAAAAATGGCCATTTTCCAGTCGATTAAAATCAACTGAAACTGGTCAAACGCGTTTTCCTTTGCCACGCTCACATATTGATTCGAAAAATTATGAAATTTGGAATCTAGCAACAACTTTACATCCCGAACCCAACAAAACCGGTTTCGTCGAAATCCGAGGTCATTTGCAAAATGTCCATTTTTAAGGGCCTTATATATATAAAAATATATATAAATTCCACAGCGACTATTTCTAATTTTAAACTGGACATATCTTATCATTTCTAAAATGAAATCTCAGTTTGTTAACTTCGTTATAAAGATATAGTTATACAGATTCAAATATTTCTTGTTTCGTTCAATTCTGACTTATATTGGATTCTGTATATTCATTTGAAATTAGAAATCGAATTTTCGAACTACCGCGCCATTTTCAATTCCTTTTATAATTATATATAATTATTATATATTCTAACGACGACGTATATAATATATACGTTCGAATTATATTCAAAATAAATTTCACGTCGGTTTTATTTAAAATAATCTATTTTAAATAATCAAAATCCGCTAAAATTGCCAAAATAAAAATTTTAAACTGGCCCAGATTTTACGGGTTGTTACAATCTCCCCCACTTAAAACTTTTCGTCCCCGAAAAGGAACAAAGTCGAAAGTGGTTTGATCATTCAACTCTACGATCGATCAGGCTTCCGTTCTCCAACTTTTCAGTTTCTGAGAATTTTCAAAAATTCAAAATTTTGGCTAACTCCCTAAATTTTCGAAAAATTTCGCCATAACCTCCCCTGCACCGGGAGCATCGGGGAATTTCAAATAGCTTCCCCGGTCCTTCAGATCTCAAAAAGAAAAAGAAAAAGCCAAGCGGCTAGCCCATAGGCTCATAAAATCATCATCACCCAAACAAAACAGGAAATTATGTAGTAAACATGTACCTATTTGTCGGGCAAACAAATTTTATTCTCTGCTCTAGCCTCCTTGCTATGACCTGTTTAATGATATACATGTATATGCAAGCAAATGCGACCAATTTTCAATATCATTCAATATTTGGTTCAATTAGGCATAATGGTTCAAAATTAGCAAACAAATAAACAAACAACACAAACATCAATCAATTAGTGAATTTAACGTTTCAAATTCATAATTTTGATATATAGTCAAAAATCAGATTTTTGATGCCAAATCACAACAATAGGCCCTATCTAATTTTGGTTCTCACACCAGTCAATAGGAAATATATAGATGTTGCACGTTCGTCACTCGAATATAAATTCTGATGATGATATATCAATCATCAGAATCACCCCCGGGCGACTAGAGTGTAATTCTATATCTATCCAGTATATTAAAACTTCAAATACACGTTTGCAAGGCGTATATGCAAAATCTTTATATACTGGACTGTCCTAATCAATATAAATAAATAATCAAATACGAATAGTTGATTTATATTTTCAAAACAAAATTGGTTTTCATTTTAAAAATATACTCTTCACACTCGTTCTAGGATACTACTGACCCCATCTCTAACGAGTCATTCTCATTGGATTTTACTAATCCAATATCTGATGAATTCTTTCGTATGGTTCTAATGTGCCTTATTCTCTTAGCTTTGTAAACCAAAGCTCTGATACCACGTGTAAAGACCCGCAACTTCCCCGTAAAGGAAAGCGTCGGATAGTTCGAGAACAAGCCACAACAGAACGCAAACAGAAGAACATTTCATTGTATATTACAACAATGCATCAGATTACAAGAATATACAGAGTAAATGAATATTACACAGAAATATCAGAGATTTAAATTACATTTAAATACATAGCAACGGAAAATAATACAATACACAACTAGAAGTAGATATACGGATACAAAGCCTTCCGGATATCGTTCCAGCTGTAAACCAGGATCCTGTGAATATAAATCTGCAAAACCGAAACTACTAGCTGCCCGTGTCAAAATAAGGGCACCCAGAGTTTAGGTTAAAACAATAAACTCCAGGTCAGTCATGGGACTGGTGTGAGAACTAAAACAGTTATTAATCTTTATTTTAAATCATTAGGTAAATCAAGGGACCACGCCGTATAACACGGAACGGGTTTCCTCCCAAGAATACCAGTGCATAAACAAACAGCGCAATGCTAAATAAAGAAAAATGAAGCTGTTATAAGACCCAGGTCCCATCACACAATGCAACGCAGTCGAGGATAGGGTTTTCCCTTATAACAGCCAAAGAATGCTTGATACGTTTTAAAACAAATCATTTGATACTATTATAAGTGCATAGTGTATAAAACACTTCAAATCATAAGTATCAATCATAGGCGGCATGAATGCCCCATACCACTATGTCGCCATATATAGGTTATACAATCAAAATCGCAAAGTCACGTATTTGGAAATTGGGTTTCCATCTATGAACCGAGGCAAAAGATAGTCCTCAACCGATTCGAGACAATCTAGCCCATGTCTCAGGCAAGCGCGCAGGCAAGCCTTGGATCGTCAGGGCCGGTCCACACGGAGTGGATTTTTATGCCTGAACAATACGTCTCCCCACCCTATGGGGTGTAAGTCTGGTCCGTCAGCCGACCAGAATGCATTCGGCCGAAACCGATATAACCGAGGCGCCTCGCAACCGCAACAACCACATAAGTCAAACTCGTCAGGGCGTGTAAAACCACTGACGCCACTTCTAGCTAGAAAGAAACGCAAGTCCTCCCTGAGGTCCGTCTCCCGTTTTTGGTTCATACCGGGTGTGAAACACGCGAGGTAAACGTTACACAAAGCTACGCCACAAAGGCCGTGCTTTGATCATCACCACAAGACTTTGCTTTTCAACAGAAGCCTTGATCATTTGCATCTTAGCATGCCACACAGGCAAACCATCCTATGCAACCGATATCAGTCACACAGAATGAAATCCGATGTCAGACACACAGTCCATTTACAAGTCCGTTCTGGGTCTGAACGAAACCGGAGGCACCTAGTACCCCGCATATCCATCGATCTCCAAGTACGTCTGGACGATCACTAACTGTTTCCATCTTCTTGGGTGTACAGCCCAATCAAGATCATCAGTTATCACCCAAACGACGTGAAGACCTCCGGTCTTCGACCATCGTCTTCATCTTCGACTTATCGTCGTATCAGTTATTCAGAATGGGATAAACCCGGTCTTTCCGAATAACTCGCGTATATTTTAAATAAGTGTTACACAAACACAACATACGCCTCATTCTAATTCATTAGTCACTAACCGTAAATTAATCAAGAGAATAATTTCCCAAATATTAACCCCGAAGGCCGAAACCAACATCAGATCAATATCCAGAAAACCATTCTGCTTGGCTAACCGACAGTTAGTTTCTAAATTTCACATTCATAGGGAAAGATTCCCATATATTTTATCAAAGATAAATTCCTTGAATTTATTCTTTAATCCATTTTTGAATATCAATTCAAACTAGTCGGGATTAGCTAACCTTACCGAAGTAATCATTTGTTTTAATTTCCCAATCCCAACCTGTAACAACCCGAAAATCTGGGCCAGTTTAAAATTTTTATTTTGGCAATTTTAGCGAATTTTGATTATTTAAAATGAATTATTTTAAATAATATCGACGGAAATTTATTTTGAATATAATTCGAACGTATATATTATACGCGTCGTCGTTAGAATATAAATATTTATATATAATTATAAATAGAATTGAAAATGGCGCGGTAGTTCGATAATTCGATTTCAAACTTCAATTGAATGTACCGGGTGCAAAACAATCCGGATTTTAGTGAAACCAAAAATAATGGGATCTAATTGTGAATATCTTTCCAACGAATCCGAAAAATCAAGATTTCATATCGGGAATCAAAAGATATGTCCAGTTGAAAATTCTGAATAGTCGCTATGGAATTCAGGCCCTTAAAAATGGACATTTTGCAAATGACCTCGGATTTCGACGAAACCAGTTTTGTTGGGTCCGCAGTGTCAAGTTATTGCTAGATTCCAAATTTCATAATTTTTCGAATCGATATGTGAGCGTGGCAAAGGAAAACGCGTTTGACCAGTTTCAGTAGATTTTAATCGACTGGAAATTGGCCATTTTTCAAACGGTCTCAGAATTCGACGAAACTAGTTTTGTTAGGACCGTATCGTCAATACGAAGCTAGAAAATATTTTTCTGGAATTTTTAAAGTTCGTATGTGACCCCGGTAATTTGAAATGTACGTTTAAAATTCAATATAGTGATTTAAATGTTAATTCAACGGAAACTGATTGTAACAGCCGAATCAGCGTACGATACATATCCCATTGTGTTCGGAATGGGGGTAGAACGCTATGGACGACAGGCGGTGGGCCTCGTTTCGAGGTCGTATGTAAAAGTCAACATTTTGAAATTAAAATAATAATAATAAAAAAAAAAAAAAATAATAATAAGAAAATAAAATTTTCTCTTTCCTCCCTTAACTTCCCTCTGGCCCCCCCCCCGATCCATTTTGAATCAGAAGAAAAAGAAAAAAAAAGAAAAAAAAAAAGAGACGGAGGCGCGCCCCACCGTCCAACCACCACCACCGCTGCTCGCCGCGACTCCCTCCTCAGCTTCCCCTTCCACCGCCGCTTCTCTCCTCCTCTCCACCTCGCCGCCCTCCCCTGCGGTCCCTTCTCTCTCCTCTTATATCCCAAATCGCCCAAAGACGCTGCCGCGCCCTAACCCCGTAGACCGCCACCAAATCGCCACCGCACTCCCCCCTGGCGCCGCCCAGACGCCCTTCCCCCTTCTCCGATTTCCCCCCCCCTCCTCCAGCGAGGATCTCGACTCCCTTTCCCCCCTTTTTTTTTATCGAGCACTGTAAGTTTAGGTTTTTATTTTATTTTTATTTTAATTCGTTAAAACTAATTTCCAGTTTTTTTAAAGGTTTAAAACAGTTTTTTTTTAAAAAAAAAAAAGATTTAAAACAGTTTTTTTAAAGGTTTAAAACAGTTTTTTTTTTGGTTTAAAACAGTTTTTTAAAAGGTTTAAAACAGTTTTTTTTAAAAAGGTTTAAAACAGTTTTTTTTAAAAAAAAAAGATATAAAACAGATTTTTAAAAGGTTTAAAAACTGATTTCTTTAGAAAGAAAAATCATATTTTTATGTATTGAAAGTCGAGATAAAAATCAGGTTTTTATATGTTGAAAGCAAAAGTAAAGATTCGATTTTTATATATGGAACTTTGAAGTAAAAATTCGATTTTTATATATGGAACTTTGAAATAAAAACTCGATTTTTATATATTGAACTTTGAAATAAAAACTCGATTTTTATATATTGAATAGCGAAATAAAAATTCGATTTTTATATATATAGTGGCTACGGGCGAAGGTGACAAGGAGGCGAGAACGACGAAGTTTCTGCAAATGAAGAGCCGTGGAGCTAGGATAGCTATATGTGAGAACTTCTCACCTTTCAATTTAATTTTTCTAGTTATATATATACTAGGATGCAGACGGTGTTTAGTAGCACCCGACACAATCGTCCACAGACCATGGACTTGTTTGTTTGACTGTTTGGTGATTGATTGCGATATTGGTTTGAATGTGGTTTGTGGTGTGAAAAATCGAATCGATAAATTGGTTAGGATTAGACGTGCGCCGTTATAAGGCGAAGGAGTAAGGCTAGGTTAGACCCTTACTCCAAATTTTGTGGTTTGCATAACGAAAGTGAATTTGATTGATATGTGAATGGCGTGGGCCTTCACTAGACCGGGGATTAGGCTAGGCCTTGTCCCGTTTCTAGTATCGTGCCGTTATGCTGCCGAAATTTTCTAAAATATGTTAGAAAATAAAAATATCATTTTATTGTGTAAATGAATAATAGAAATTCATATGATAGAATAAAATGTTTTATCGTTAAAAATATATTTTTTTACGTGAATATAAATATAGTGAAAGTGAATAAAATAAATATTCATTTACAAACCAGACGGTTTGTTTATGTACACCTATTTGAATGACGTTGATTGGGTCGATAAATTTTACACATCGCCTAACTGCACAAATAAAATATGTGTTTGATTGTTTGAAACCCCACACGGGTGTTAGGATGAAATTTGAAGTTCACTCATCCTGATTGATTAAATATGTCGATCGATTGATTGACAAGCTGTTATGAGCGTTGAATATCTATATTTGATGCTTATACAGTGTAGTGCACTTTGGTTGATGGTTGATTATTTTCAATGTTATTATATACATGTGTTGTATGAAAATCCATATAATTAATTTTATATGGTAATTGATTGGGCCTCATTCCAATCGTGAAAATAAAGAATATTTTGATAATAACAAATATTTTGACAATAGGAAATATTTGAAATAGAATATTTGAAAATATAAATTTATGAAGCCGTGTTGATTAGATTTACGTCATTTTGACGTAAACGATATTTATATCGATTTTATTCATTTTAAAATGAATATTGAAAAGTAATCTCGAAATCGAATATTTCGAAATGAATTGAATTGAAAACGATTTCGAAATGAATTGAATTGAAAACGAATTCAAATGGAATTGAAATGAATTCAAATTGAATTGAAATTCGAATTGAATAGAAATGTTTTTGAAACGAATTCAAAACTATTTATATAATTCGTTTTAAATAGAAATCGACGAAATATATATTATATATATTATATATATAATAAATGGCCTGAATAGAACGCGCCGCGCTGCGGCAGTTCGTGAATTTCGACCATTTATTTCAAACGGACATTGCGGGAGATCCGACCGTCGGATTCTCCTAAAACCGGAACCGTTGGGTTCGTATCGAAAAGAGCTTTCTAATGAATGTTAGAAATTTGAAATCTAACGGTTGGATTTGGAGATACGTCCAAATCAAATTCGAAAAAGGTCGCTGTAAGTGCAGTTCGATGGCCATTGATGGAAATCGACTGTACGGGCCTTGATAAAATTATTAAAAATAGTAATAATTTGTGTAAAATCATAAGAAATGATTTGTGAAAGTTTGGGATGAAAAACTCCATATTTGAAAAGATAAAAATAGATTTTTATCGAAATGAACTAGTTTTGAACTAGAATTATAATTCTATTTATTTTTAAATAAATAAATTGAATTTGAAATGGTTTTGAAAATAACCAAAATTTCCAATGATTGCATTGGAGTGGATTTGAATCGAAATTGTCTTCGGAATATTTCGATGATTGGAATTCGTGATTATACAGGTGTTGTTATGGAAATTTGAAAGATATCTATATTTATATCGTTATTTCCAATACGACATTTGTTAGTCGTAGAATTCGATATTGAATATAAGCCGATATATTTTCTATTCAGAGCCTTGTATTGAATATCGAATGTGATTTGGGTTTGTCGTGAATGGTGTCTTCACTAACACTGTTCTTGAACCCAGTTGAGAAAAGATTAAATCTTTTTATTTAGATTTAATGAAGTGTACCAATTAAATGATATTTAATTGGAATTGAATTGGTATTGATTTTTGGGTTTATCGTGAACAGTGTTTTAAATAACACTTGTTCTTTAACCCGATAATTAATCGAATGTGATTTGGGTTTGTCGTGAATGGTGTCTTCACTAACACTGTTCTTGAACCCAGTTGAGAAAAGATTAAATCTTTTTATTTAGATTTAATGAAGTGTACCAATTAAATGATATTTAATTGGAATTGAATTGGTATTGATTTTTGGGTTTATCGTGAACAGTGTTTTAAATAACACTTGTTCTTTAACCCGATAATTAATCGAATGTGATTTGGGTTTGTCGTGAATGGTGTCTTCACTAACACTGTTCTTGAACCCAGTTGAGAAAAGATTAAATCTTTTTATTTAGATTTAATGAAGTGTACCAATTAAATGATATTTAATTGGAATTGAATTGGAATTGATTTTTGGGTTTATCGTGAACAGTGTTTTAAATAACACTTGTTCTTTAACCCGATAATTAATCGAATGTGATTTGGGTTTGTCGTGAATGGTGTCTTCACTAACACTGTTCTTGAACCCAGTTGAGAAAAGATTAAATCTTTTTATTTAGATTTAATGAAGTGTACCAATTAAATGATATTTAATTGGAATTGAATTGGTATTGATTTTTGGGTTTATCGTGAACAGTGTTTTTAAATAACACTTGTTCTTTAACCCGATAATTAATGGAATGAGATTTTGGGTTTATCGTGGATCGTGTTTTAAATGACACTGATTCTTTAACCCAGATAATGATTAAAACTAAGTGGAGTTTTAATGAATCTTTAATTAGATTGAAAAGATCGAGAATGGAGTATCACCAGTTTTGCTCCAGGCGATAGTTAAATCTTTAATTAGATTTGAATGTGAAATTTAGAAACTAACTGGCGGTTAGCCAAGCAGAATGGTTTTCTGGATATTGATCTGATGTTGGTTTCGGCCTTCGGGGTTAATATTTGGGGAGTTATTCTCTTGATTAATTTACGGTTAGTGACTAATGAATTGGAATGAGGCGTATGTTGTGTTTGTGTAACACTTACTTAAAATATACGCGAGTTATTCGGAAAGACCGGGTTTATCCCATTCTGAATAACTGATACGACGATAAGTCGAAGATGAAGACGATGGTCGAAGACCGGAAGTCTTCACGTCGTTTGGGTGATAACTGATGATCTTGATTGGGCTGTACACCCAAGAAGATGGAAACAGTTAGTGATCGTCCAGACGTACTTGGAGATCGATGGATATGCGGGGTACTAGGTGCCTCCGGTTTCGTTCAGACCCAGAACGGACTTGTAAATGGACTGTGTGTCTGACATCGGATTTCATTCTGTGTGACTGATATCGGTTGCATAGGATGGTTTGCCTGTGTGGCATGCTAAGATGCAAATGATCAAGGCTTCTGTTGAAAAGCAAAGTCTTGTGGTGATGATCAAAGCACGGCCTTTGTGGCGTAGCTTTGTGTAACGTTTACCTCGCGTGTTTCACACCAGGTATGAACCAAAAACGGGAGACGGACCTCAGGGAGGACTTGCGTTTCTTTCTAGCTAGAAGTGGCGTCAGTGGTTTTACACGCCCTGACGAGTTTGACTTATGTGGTTGTTGCTGTTGCGAGGCGCCTCGGTTATATCGGTTTCGGCCGAATGCATTCTGGTCGGCTGACGGACCAGACTTACACCCCATAGGGTGGGGAGACGTATTGTTCAGGCATAATAATCCACTCCGTGTGGACCGGCCCTGACGATCCAAGGCTTGCCTGCGCGCTTGCCTGAGACATGGGCTAGATTGTCTCGAATCGGTTGAGGACTATCTTTTGCCTCGGTTCATAGATGGAAACCCAATTTCCAAATACGAGACTTTGCGGTTTTGATTGTATATCCTATATATGGCGACATAGTGGGATGGGGCGCTCATGCCGCCTATGATTGATACTTATGATTTGAAGTGTTTTATATACTATGCACTTATAATAGTATCAAATGATTTGTTTTAAACGTATCAAGCATTCTTTGGCTGTTATAAGGGAAAACCCTATCCTCGACTGCGTTGCATTGTGTGATGGGACCTGGGTCTTATAACAGCTTCATTTTTCTTTATTTAGCATTGCGCTGTTGGTTTTATGCACTGGTATTCTTGGGAGGAAACCCGTTCCGTGTTATACGGCGTGGTCCCTTGATTTACCTAATGATTTGAAATAAAGATTAATAACTGTTTTAGTTCTCACACCAGTCACATGACTGACCTGGAGTTTATTGTTTTAACCTAAACTCTGGGTGCCCCTATTTTCGACACGGGCAGCTAGTAGTTTTGGTTTTGCAGATTTATATTCACAGGATCCTGGTTTACAGCTGGAACGATATCCGGAAAGCTTTGTATCCGTATATCTCATTCTAGTTGTGTATTGTATTATTTTCCGCTGCTATGTATTTAAATGTAATTTAAATCTCTGATATTTCTGTGTAATATTCATTTATACTCTGTATATTCTTGTAATCTGATGCATTGTTGTAATATACAATGAAATGTTCTTCTGTATGCGTTCTGCTGTGGTTTGTTCTCGAACTATCCGACGCTTTCCTTTACGGGGAGGTTGCGGGTCTTTACATTTGGTATCAGAGCTTTGGTTTACAAAGCTCAGAGAACAAGGCACATTAGAACCATACGAAAGAATTCATCAGATATTGGATTAGCAATATCCAATGGAATGACTCGTTAGAGATAGGATCAGTAGTATCCTAGAACGGGTGTGAAGAGTATATTTTTCAAATGAAAACATTTTGTTTTGAAAATTTAAATCAACTATTCGTATTGGATCATTTATTTATATTGATTTGGACAATCCGATATATAAAGATTTTGCATATGCGTCTTGCAAATGTGTATTCGAAGTTTCAATATATTGGATAGATATAGAATCATACTCTAGTTGCCCGGGGATAATTCTGGTGATGGGGCACTGTCGCCAGTGTTTACTTTCGAGTAACGAAAGTGAGATTTCTATATATTTCCTATTGACTGGTGTGAGAACCAAAATTAGATAGGGCCTATTGTTGTGATTTGACATCAAAAATCTGATTTTTGACTATGTATCAAAATTATGAATTTGAAACTCTAATTCACTAATTGATTGATGTTTGTGTTGTTTGTTCAATTGTTTGCTAATTTTGAACCTTTATGCCTAACTAAACCAAATATTGAACTATATTGAGAATTGGTCGCATTTGCTTGCATATACATATACTTACATTGAACAGGTCATAGCAAGGAGGCTAGAGCAGAGAATAAAATTTGTTTGCCCGACAAATAGGTACATGTTTACTACATAATTTCCTGTTTTGTTTGGGTGATGATGATTTTGTGAGCCTATTGGCTAGCCGTTTGGCTTTTTCTTTTTCTTTTTGAGATCTGAAGGACCGGGGAAGCTATTTGAAATTCCCCGATGCTCCCGGTGCAGGGGAGGTTATGGCGAAATTTTTCAAAAATTTAGGGTGTTAGCCAAATTTTTGAAATTTTGAAAATTCTCAGAAACTGAAAAGTTGAAGAACTTAAGCCGTAATCAAAAACAATGGAAGTTGAGTTGAATTGTTAAACAACTTTCGACTTTGTTCCTTTTCGGGGACGAAAAGTTTTAAGTGGGGGAGATTGTAACAACCCGAAAATCTGGGCCAGTTTAAAATTTTTATTTTGGCAATTTTAGCGAATTTTGATTATTTAAAATGAATTATTTTAAATAATATCGACGGAAATTTATTTTGAATATAATTCGAACGTATATATTATACGCGTCGTCGTTAGAATATAAATATTTATATATAATTATAAATAGAATTGAAAATGGCGCGGTAGTTCGATAATTCGATTTCAAACTTCAATTGAATGTACCGGGTGCAAAACAATCCGGATTTTAGTGAAACCAAAAATAATGGGATCTAATTGTGAATATCTTTCCAACGAATCCGAAAAATCAAGATTTCATATCGGGAATCAAAAGATATGTCCAGTTGAAAATTCTGAATAGTCGCTATGGAATTCAGGCCCTTAAAAATGGACATTTTGCAAATGACCTCGGATTTCGACGAAACCAGTTTTGTTGGGTCCGCAGTGTCAAGTTATTGCTAGATTCCAAATTTCATAATTTTTCGAATCGATATGTGAGCGTGGCAAAGGAAAACGCGTTTGACCAGTTTCAGTAGATTTTAATCGACTGGAAATTGGCCATTTTTCAAACGGTCTCAGAATTCGACGAAACTAGTTTTGTTAGGACCGTATCGTCAATACGAAGCTAGAAAATATTTTTCTGGAATTTTTAAAGTTCGTATGTGACCCCGGTAATTTGAAATGTACGTTTAAAATTCAATATAGTGATTTAAATGTTAATTCAACGGAAACTGATTGTAACAGCCGAATCAGCGTACGATACATATCCCATTGTGTTCGGAATGGGGGTAGAACGCTATGGACGACAGGCGGTGGGCCTCGTTTCGAGGTCGTATGTAAAAGTCAACATTTTGAAATTAAAATAATAATAATAAAAAAAAAAAAAAATAATAATAAGAAAATAAAATTTTCTCTTTCCTCCCTTAACTTCCCTCTGGCCCCCCCCCCGATCCATTTTGAATCAGAAGAAAAAGAAAAAAAAAGAAAAAAAAAAGAGACGGAGGCGCGCCCCACCGTCCAACCACCACCACCGCTGCTCGCCGCGACTCCCTCCTCAGCTTCCCCTTCCACCGCCGCTTCTCTCCTCCTCTCCACCTCGCCGCCCTCCCCTGCGGTCCCTTCTCTCTCCTCTTATATCCCAAATCGCCCAAAGACGCTGCCGCGCCCTAACCCCGTAGACCGCCACCAAATCGCCACCGCACTCCCCCCTGGCGCCGCCCAGACGCCCTTCCCCCTTCTCCGATTTCCCCCCCCCTCCTCCAGCGAGGATCTCGACTCCCTTTCCCCCCTTTTTTTTTATCGAGCACTGTAAGTTTAGGTTTTTATT